>VDFB02105785.1:401485400-401638511 GCA_007258455.2 Sequoia sempervirens
AGAATGAGAAGAAAGAAAATGATTATGTAGTGCTAAATGATACTTTGAACAATGATGTTCTAGTGGTTCCTCATAATCCCTAACAAAAACAACAACAAATACTAGAAACTTCAATGAATGTTAGACGATCTTCAAGGATACGTAGACCTCCAGAAATATTTTATCCCTCTTTGTATTCTATTTTATTAACTGATGTTGGTGAACTGGAATGCTATGATGAAGCTATGTAGGTGGATGCCAAGGTTCATTGGGAGCATGGAATGGAAGAAGAAATGGACTCATTGCTGAAAAATTAGACTTGGGACTTATGAAAGTTACTTGCAGGTAAAAAGGCTTTACCAAATAAATGGGTTTACAAGGTAAAAGATGAAGATGGAGGTAAGAAAAGATTTAAAGCTGGGTTAGTTGTAAAGGGATTTGCACAGAAAAATGGTATTGATTTTGATGAAATATTTTATCCAATTATTAAAATGACTTCTATTCATATTGTTTTAAGTATTGTGGCTATTGAATATTTGCATTTAGAACAACTTGATGTTAAAACAACCTTTCTCCATGGTGATTTGGAAGAGGAAATATATATGGAATAACCACAAGGATTTGAGGTCAAAGATAAGGAGAAACTAGTGTGTAGATTTAAGAAAGGTTTATATGGCTTGAAGAAAGCACCTTGACAATGGTATATTAAATTTGATAGTTTTATGGCTAAGCAAGGCTACAACTGGTGTAATTTAGACCATTGTACTTACTTTAAGAAGTTAGATGATGATAGCTACATTATTTTATGGTTATATGTTGATAATATGCTACTAGAAGAGTTTAACATGGATCACATAAATGATTTTAAACAATAGTTAACAAATTCATTTGCTATGAAGGATTTGGGGGTAGCAAAACAAATCCTTGGTATGAAGATTACAAGAGATAAGAAAAATAAGAAATTGTTTTTATCTAGGTTGATTATGTTAAAAAGGTGTTGTAGAGATTTCATATGGAGAGTGCAAAAGCTATTAGCACAACTTTTCCTAGTCATGTCCAATTGACTAAAGATATGTGTCCTAAGACACAAGAGGAGAAAGAAAAAATGTCCAAGGTACCACATGCTTCAATTGTAGGAAGTTTAATATACGCCATGGTATGTACAAGATTGGATATTGCACATGTCATAGGAGTTATTATTAGGTATATGGTTCATCTTAGAGTTGAGCATTGGAATGTGGTAAAATGGATTCTCAGGTATTTGAGAGATACATCCAATAAATATTTATGTTTTGGGGGCTCTAATATTGATTTAAAAGACTATGCTGACTCAAATTTAGCAGGGGATATAGATACTAGGTGGAGTACCATAGGTTATGTATTTATAGTTGGTGGGACAATAGTGAGTTATATTTCTCAGTTGTGAAAAGTGGTTGCTTTAGCCACCATGAAGGTAGAATATGTAGTTGAAAAAGAGAAAAAAAGGGATGATATGGCTACAAATTTTCATGGAAGAGTTGGGAAAACAACAAGCTGAAAGTTACTTGTTTACAAACAATCAAAGTGTTATACATCTTGCAAAGAATTCTTCCTTGCACTCTAAAACCAAACACATACAATTGAGATATCATTTCATTTGATTGGTATTGGAGGATGGATAGGTAAAGATGGAAAAGATATATATAGATGACAATCCAAAAGATATGTTTACAAATGTGGTGACAAGGGAGAAGCTGAGCTCCTCTTCAACTTTGATTGGCCTTCAATGTTGAATTCAAGAACAAAAACACAATAGGGTCCAAGGTGCTAATTTCCAGTGGGAGTTGTAGGGGAAGTGGTGTTATGATCAGTATCCAAGTAGGAGATGGTATGGAGTGGAGTGTGATTAGTCTCCAAGTGGGATATTGTTATGTTATGGAGACCAATCAGACTCAGATAAAATGTTCATATTATTTTCTCATTAAATATTTATGTTGCAATTGTATCTAAAAGGATGGTTACAAACAAATGTAAAATGTTGGAAGTGTTTAGTTACAATATTTTTTAATATAAAGTCTATGGACAACTAGAAATATTAAATGTAGCCACCCAAAGAAAATGTTTTATTGGGTGCATGAGGCACAACCAATGGCCACACTTCATTGGTAATTAATGGGACATGTGTGGGAGCATATTAGATCACTTGATGATGAGTTTTGAGGGCATCAATTCATGAAAAATGTTAGCATAAAATCATAGAGCAGTGGTTGGAAAAACGTAGAAGCTGTAGGTACCTGTAGCCATGGCTGTGTAAAACTAGCAAGTGAAAAGCATGAAAAAAATATTGTTTCATGTTGTTTCATATCTTTGCATGTCATTGTAAAGGTTATTTTCTAGGAGATTAATATATTTTGGACCCTCTTGTTGGTGGATGTAGCCCAAATTTGGGTAAGCAACTTAAATCTTTGTGTTCTTTTGCTATCTAGAATTTTTGTGTGTTTTATTTCTCTATTTTATTGATCAAATCTACATTTAAGTGATTAAAATATACCTTCTAACCCTAACACTATCTTCACAATAGCAAGTCTTACTTTCAAAAGTAACAAGTGACTCAAAGCATATGTAACTAACTCGGACCAATGTTGAATCATATCCTACTAGAACTATCTCATTTCCTTATAGTGAGTGAGAATCACACTCATCATTGTGGTAAGTTGCAACTAAGAATATTTTAGATGCATTTTTAAATTATGGACAATCCACTTCTACATGAGCATTGGAGTTATGAATCCTACAATAGTTATTCATCATAATTTCAGCTATTTTTACTTTTGATGTCGACTTATTTTAAAAGTAGTTGGTATTATCCAAATGTGTTGATATTCCTCCATTATTTGGTCATGTGTTCCAAGGTCTAGGTGATCTAGAAGCATTATACATCTAGTTTTTCTGATTTTGGTTGTTTCTTTGCAAATAGAAATTTTGATTCCTCAGCTGAGCAACTTTTGTCATCATCTTTTTAAGTTGAGCAGTTATTACTTTAATTTCTTCTTTATCTTCTTGTTCCTTTGCATGATAATTATCCTAGGCCTATATAAAGAAATAATTACCATTATGATATATCTTAGTGATCGTAGGGCTAAGGTGTAAGACCAAAACTTGAATATTCCTTGCTAGAAGAAACTATTTTGAGCGTAAGTTATGTTCTAAACCACTAAAGGCAAAGAGTTAGGGATTGGAATGCTATTATGCAGAATTCCATTCATCCTTGGCATGGAATAGTTATTCAAAGTATTCTCTCCATTTAGAGGTGGTCCTCTTCCAAAATATTTTATTTCCCGATTTACGCTCATCGCTTTAGCATAAGCTTTGGTAAAGGTTATAGGACAATTTACCTTTATTTTCACAAACATTTTTTTCAAGGGATCCACCATGGTATAATAAACAATAAGACTAGAAAAATTATCCACAATATAAGGAGCTTGCAATCTAGAATACACCTTTTGAAACCTAACACTGAAAGTTGTTATAGGCTCTCCATCAAATCTCTTGATTTGAGAAAATTAATGATATAGCAGAGTGAAATCTATGGACATTCTAAACCTAGCTAAGAATTGATCTTTCATATTTTTCCATGATCTAACATAATTACGAGGAAATTTGATGTACTACTAGTGAACTTCATCACTCAGTGTATAAGGGAACAACCTACATAGGACATCCTCGTGTTATATTCTTTCCCTAAAGCATGTATCCTTGAATATTCTTAGATGTAACATGCCCATTGTTCTATATAGTAACTTTCCCAAGTTTTAACCTCGAGTAATTAGTCTAAGAATCCAACCATTATGAGTAGTAAATTTTTTCTTTCAAACTATAAAGAAAGAATAGACATTTGAAATAATATCTTTCCAAAATTTTCCATTGCATTAAATAAAAGTATTACAAGTTCCCAAAGTAATGATTACAAAGTACATAATATTATGATATCATTTTTCTAATTAGAATATTTCCATCATAATCAATACAAATTACATATATAAGGCTCCATATAGATTATTGGAAAAATAAATACAAATAGTCCTCAAAATCCACCATGTAAATCTTGATTTCCTACTGATGAGGAGAGGCATCACTCAAGCACTTTTATGCCAACCTTGAACTAATTGTGGTCCCCCACACAACTATCAAACTAATAGATGGCCCCACCCTTCGTCGAAGAAATTGGTTTGGTAACCTCATAATAAATATTGATCTTTTCTAAGCTTGGTATTGTGTCCTACATATCTAGATTCTATCACATAGTGGCTACAACCTACATAGATGACATACCTCAACCTAGAATGTAAACCTAGATCATAGTCACTGACAGTGTAAATAATGGAAAATTACATTACTTTGGCCAAAGTATTCATCAACCAGTACTTCGAGTGGAGGTCATAGAATTCACCTGCCTTCCTAGCTCAATTTATAATGATTCTTCATAATATATGCATAAGCTATCCCCTTCATTGGATTATCCTAACCCCAAGAATAACCTATTGCCTCTATGTTTAAGTAATTCATCTACTAAGTAACTCATAGTACTCTAAGAATCAAATAGTTTAAACATCTAACTATGAAAGCTATATCCCCAAGATAGTATTTAGTCCCTCTAAATCCACCTATTGCTTAATATGAAATATGTACAAACACTTCAAACAATGTATATCTTTTTACTATGTACAACAAGCAATATTTCCATTTCACTTAAGAAAATAGCAATCTTTTCCTATATAGGATGACATAATCCTCTAAATAATCAATAACACAAAATAATTTCGATCATAATTTAAAAATAAAAGAGAAGAAATCAAGATTCTTGTTTATGCAATGCTCCAAAAGATTAAACTAGATTCCTATCTCAACCCTTCCTCAATTCAGTATGAAAATTTCCCAAATAATCTCTCTCACAACTCTTAAATAGCTCTCATAGTTCCCAATCTCACTCAACTTAGAAATGTAGAATACAATTAATTAGAAACACTTAGCTTGAATGCAAAACATATGCATCCCTAATGAGGTTGAGAAAACCTCTATTTATACACTAAGATTAGTAACAAAAGGATAGAAATAGGGCATCATGATTGATACTTCTCATATTAAGAGATTCAACTTAGTAGTGAAAAGAAAAAGGTGGCAACTAAGTTTGTTGCACAACAAACACAAATGCAACAAAGAGAATGAGTCGATACTAGTATAGAAAACAATAATGATGATCAATTATACAAGGTATATTCCTCCTTATGGTTGACTTACTCGGTGCAATAGGGCACATGACCATTTCCACATATTCAAAATGCTTCATAAATAGGAAAATCATATTGAAAGGTAGACTTCTAATTGATTCATTCCTTTATCAATTGGTGCCACATGATAACATTTGTGGCTTATTTCATGGCCGCTATTGGTCTATTAGCTTGGTCAATACTTTAAGCATCATTTGATAGTATACATATGCACTGGTTATAGTGCTAGCTCTTTATTTACTATGTTCTATGCTATCATAGCATAGACTATATTTCTAATGCTATGCACTCATTAAGTATTCCAACACTATCATTATTAAACATGCATAATTATTATATATATGTATTTAAAATATTTATGTTTATATATATCTCTATATGCAAGTTTATATAACATAGTATTCGATAATCAAATACACATTCACATATTAAGGTAAGCATGTGTATACACACACACACACATATATATATGCATTAACATACTAGTATGGACGTATCCATTTCATCAATACACAGTCGTAGGTTAATATATGTATATACGTATATATCCTTGCATACTCTCTCTCTATATATATAACACACCTTATATTTAAACACATATATTCATAGTCATATTGACCAACATATATACATGGTATGTATATGTATGTATGTATACGTCACCTTGTCTGTATGACATTCCCACTCATATGGGTAACCCGTACATGAGCATGTGTAGATTGTCTATTTATGTATTCTTATGCACATGTTTACTCATGTTCATGAGTTTTCTGTTGACTCATGCATACACACACACAAACACACACACACACATATTATGCATATATATTTCATCAATCAAAAACATAGAAAGAAGAGCTCATATAATAAAAAAGACTCAATACTCCAATTGTAATAACCCATTCAAAATTATTACTTAATTTATATTATTACAGATGACATTATGAATATATTCGATTTAAAAAGACATAACTACTTGTAGCTTTTTTCAATCATAGAAACAAATTTATAATTAAAATGAATCAAATATGTGTATATATTCAATTTCAATGTCAATTAAAATATCCATGATGACTTGACTCATAGGCCACAAAGTTAATACAATCTACACACTTTACATCAAGGTTACATCATGGACCAAGATAGTCTTGTAAACATCCAAGGTATTCTCTTGATGCTCACCTCCATTGGTGGATGAGAACATGGTTGAAGTGCTTTACTACCCAACCACAAAGCTTACGTTTCCTCATAATTCTTCCAGCTTGAAGAATACCTAAACCTGCACAAAAATTTAAGCAAGAGAATAATCTGCAAGGTAGAATCTAGTGCATTCCCATACATCTACATGCATCTCTATCTACAAGTTAGAAAATAAAATGCAAGATCTATGCTATGAATGGTAGAGAGTGTTATCACAAAGTCCATACATACATAATGAACTATTTTCTTGGCCAAGCATAAGAATATTGTTGCAACAACAAACAATAGGTTTTGGTAAAAGAAAAAAACTATACTCTTTGAACTCCATTTTGGCACTCATCCTAGAAGGTAACTTTCTACAACTCAATTATTCCATACCAACTATCTACCCTCTAGTAGCATCTACCCTGAGGTGCTCTGGTCTACTTAGGTGTTGTTGTTCTACTCAATTAAGAGAATATTCTTTACATACTTATCTTATAGAAAAGTAATTTTGTCTACATATTTCCTTAGTAAACAAATAATCAAAAAAATGATTAGAATGGAACTGACTAGTACATTATCTAGTCATATCATACACATGACACATGATTACATTCAACATAAATCATTATTCATATAAGAATGAATTTATAAGTAACAAAATAAGGTATGTCACAAGTATGTGTATGTATGTAGACGAAGGTCTATGTGCATACACATATATGTTCCAACTTAAGTTATAAATTTACACATATATTATGAAATAAAAGCCATTAAATCAGTTTGCTATCATTCAAATAATGTTACAATTTGATGTTCCATTTGTTAAAAATTCAAAAAATAAATGAACTAGAATAGTCTGTTTTAATAATTTCTCACATATTGTTCTATCATTTGTATCAAAATAAGCTAAATTTGTAGCTAAACCATACTGTTTACAACAAAACAATGTTGTTTGAAGCTAAACATAATATGTTTATAACAAAATGATGTTATTTGCAGCTAAACATAATCTTTTTATATCAAAATGATCCTTTTTATAGCTAAACACATATTCTTTATAATAAAATGATGTTGCTTACAACTAAAAACATATTGCTTATAACAAAACGATGTTGTTTACAACTAAAAATGTAATGTTTATAACAAAATGTTGTTTGCAGCTAAACATAATCTATTTATATCAAAATGATACCGTTTACAGCTAAACATATACTGTTTATAACAAAATGATGCTACTTACATGTAAACACATACTGTTTATATCAAAATGATGTTGTTTATAGCTAAACACATACTATTTACAAGAAAATGTTGCTATTTATAGTTAAACACATAATGCTTATAAGAAAAATGATGTTTTTTATAACTAAACACATACTATTTATAACAAAACGATGTCATTTACAAAATTTTATAGATTCAGTTCCATATTAACCAATGCTTTGTTCATACAAGCCTCATTTAGGGACCCAAAGCTATTCATTACAATCATGGTCAAAGATTCTGATACATCATAACTTTGATTCTCATGTTAATTCAAAGATTCTATCATTATGAGAATAATTATATATAACATGCATATAAAGAAAATAACTAAACAATTTCTTAGTATAGATTTTTGAAAGGTAATAAGAGCACGAACAACATACTAGTAATTTAGCAAGAAATATTTTAGACATATTCTAGGTTAAGTCTTAACATGGTTCAAGTTTAAAGAACCCTCATTCACTTATTTTAGCAAAATATACCACTATTGTTCCATGAATGACCTACGATTGGATGACTATCACTTAGCATTTAACAATAGTTGAGGTTGAAAACATATAGATCGAACCTTGGCTCAGGTAAATTCATTCAAAGGATGATGTGTATATCATTCATAGAGAACGATTGTCACACACTATACATGAAACCAAAGAGATAGATCGATTTATTGTTTTGACATCATCCTTTGTGGGTGAGGTACCATGATACATTAATATCTCTACGACATAGCAAAGATAACAAAATTGCAAGGAAAAAAAATATCATACTACAACAAGGGTGACATAAGCCCTCCATCACTTATTGTGGTGAAACAACATAAACTGGTAAAGATAACCCATCGATCCATGATCTAAGGTGATGGTTCTCACACCATATGGGCAGACATAGAATGGATTTTAACATGCAAAATAAAGTATAACATAAATCTCAGTGAGAGATTTGTTGTCTACCCCCAATGGGTAATGATGACTTAAGAGTCATTTCACTCCATATCATAGGCTTATTGATTTACCTGATAGCCATGTGATGAGCTCAAAAGAAACACATGTAATAGATACATATGGGAGGCAACATCACAAACTCATAGTGTAAGACATGATCAAATTTCAAGCCTTTGGTGAAGCATGCAAAGAGCATAATCAGGCAAGGAAAGTTCAACATGGAAATTCTCACCATAGTAAAAGATATATCAAATTTGATCAAATATTTGCATAAAAAAATAAACAGGAAAATTTCTTACGATTCTATAAAATTGACAATGTAACATTCAAACTATGCATTGAGAATAAAAAAAACTATAAAGAAACACAATCATTTGAAATTAAAACATCAAATACCTTTGTATGCTAGGTTTTTTTCTCTTTAGCTTCTCCACAAAGCTTGTCGAACAACCCATTCTCTACTTGTTAGCATTAATGATATATTTTCAAAATGGCAGTTTTCCTTGTTTTTTTTCCATGCCTCCGCTAAGGGGTCATTTTGAATCTTTATGGGCATTGATATTTAGCCATCCCGTTCACAAAATTTGAATATTTTCCATAATTTCAATCGCAGTCCACTATTGTATGGGATTTTTCTCACGATGTTATTTAAATTCTATCAATTCGATAGTGATAATATCAGTTTCAAATTTAATTGATAAGAAATATATATATATATATACCATATATATAATATATATAATATATACATACATATATATATGGTATATATATATATATATATATTATATATACCATATATATATATATATATATATGGTATATATATATATATTCATATACATTCACACACATATGTACGTTCTTCAATATATATGTATGTATTTGTATATAGATGTTTTCATGTTCATATTCAACATTTAAATAAGAATGAACTTTTATTTTCATTTTAAACAGAAACGTTTAAATACAATGTCTTTTTCTTATCCTTTAAATAAGCTTATTTTGAAATACATACATTCATTTATATGTCAAGTTATACTATCATTTTCTTTTAAATTCTCAAAACGTGGTATGTGCAGGATCATGATGGGCCAAAAAGTGGCAATATGATGGGTATGTGGGGCTAATTGTTTTACCCAAAATTGATGAAACAAAAAGGGTTTTAAAGGAGATTCTCAACTTTCCACCAATATAAATTATGCTTTACTTTGAATCTAATAAGTAATTATTATTCATTTTCTATTCAAATTATGACTAAAGTCCTGATTGATAGACTAATTGAAAAACATCTATAGCTTTCAACGTATCACATTTTTTGAATCCAAAACATGTCACATTCTATGCTTCACATATACTATAGGATTAAAAAATAAAATTGAATTTCATGAAGTTTTGACCAAGTTAAGGTGGTCGACATACAAGTTTTTTATATTTTTAAGAAGTTGTAATAAAAATTCATAATTAATTATTTACTTGGAAAAAAATTACAAAAAATATGCATCACATCGGGACATGAGTCCTCTACTTATATCTAAAATATTATAAAAAAATATTATCATTTTATTATGGTTAGGTGGTCAGACAGACACCTACTTATTATTTTTTCCCTGAAATTTAAGTACTACTGCATTGAAATTTCAAATTTTCACCAAATAGATTTTCTTTTTTAAAACAAACCTAGTAGTTTAGAAACTACATTCAATTTTCTACAAATATTTTTACATATTTTGAAATAATGTAGATAACTTATTCAAATTTTTATGTTAAGTTGCCTAACTCTGATTTTTCTAATTTTTGCCACTTAAGGGCTTGCTTTTTCCATGATGATCCGCACATACCCAACACAAGATTAAGATAGACAATTAAATAATAATTTCACATGTATTACTTGTCACAAGAACATCTTTTCAATCATCAAATCATTTCAAGTTAGATAAATATAATTCTCCTATATGATTTTTCATATGCAGTCATCATGTTATTTGTAGTGTGTGCATCAAGATTCCATCAGGGTTACTATTTGATCTAGCTAAACAATCCTACTTCAACCATGTTCTCGTCCTTCAACTTGTCACCTTGCAATTGTGCACAATTGCACTTACAAAAATCATGAATAATGTTCAGTTCATGATAAAAATATAAGATACTTCAAAAATATCACATAGTCAATGATGGTCAACTTCTTTCAATCTTTCCAAAAATATCAAAATTTCCATTCAACATATTGAATTTCCTCAATAATTCAATATATCATATTATAATTAAAAATGCAAAAAAAATTGGGCTATGAAACCCTTCCCCTCTTGGAAGAGACATTGTCTTGATGTCTATTTAATCAAAATTATATCATATATATATATATCTATTTCAACATCACATCATATTGTTTGAAACCAAAATACCATAAAATTTTAATCCGAAATTTTCAATTTTTTTTATCAAGTCTCTTTCTTAAGAAAGAAAATGTGGGAAGGAGCATTCTATTTCTTCTGCATCCTCCGAAGCAATATTGTCTTTAGATTACTAGTCTCATTGGACCTTAAGCTGAGCAATATCTCTAGTCTACAACTTAATGTTGCATCTATCCAAGATTCTAATGGGATCCACAAGCACCACTCTTGGATCTTGTACTTGCAAGGATTTCCAATCAATCACATGAGCTACATTAGGATGATATGGCTTAAGCAAAGAAACATGAGACACATTATGAATTTGAGCCAAAGCATGTGGTAGAGAAAGTCTATAAGAAGTTCGGTTAATCACTTCCAAAACTTCAAATGGACCCACATATCTTGGGGCCAACTTGGAAGACTTTCCAAAGAAAATGGAGCTTTTATGTGGAAAAATTCTTAAGTAGACTTTATCCCCTATCACAAACTATCTAAGATTTCTATTATTGTTAGCATAACTCTTATGTTAGTCTGCCACCTCCTTCAGTATGATCTTAATGACTCTCATTTTTCCTTCCATCTCCTTAAGCATTTCAAGTCCAACTATGATCTTATCCTCCAATCTATCCCAATTTCATGGTGTATGAAACTTTCACCCATAAAGAGCTTCAAATAGTGCCATACCTAGAGATGTGTGATAAGAGTTGTAAGAAAAGTCTACCAACAATAAATATTCTTCCCACTTATGCTATTGGTCCATACAATACATTTGGAGGAGGTATTCAACTACCTAATTCACCCTCTATTTCTTCCTATCAGTCTGAGGATGATAAGTCAAGGTGAAATTTAACTTGGTTCCCAAAGTGACATTTAGGGTCATCCAAAATCTTGAGGTCATCTGAGTGTCTCTATCAGAAATGATACTCTTTAGCACTTCATGCAAATGAAAGATATCTTGGAAAAAATTCTTGGCCAGGATCAATGATCCATCCTTAAGGTTTCTTGGAATGAAGTGCACCATCTTGGTCAACTTATCGATCACAACCAAGATAACATCATGTCGATTCTTGCTCAAAATCAACCCCTATACAGAGTTCATACTGATCACCTACCATTTATACTTAGGTATGTCATGAGGATACAATATCCAAACTAGATGTGCATGCTCAACCTTGATTCATTGGCACTCTAAGAATATGGATACATACTCCACTACAACCTTCTTGAGTTTAGGAAAAAAGTATAGAGTTTTCAATTTTGTGATCATCTTGGATACTTTGGGGTGTCCTGAATAAGGTGCATTATGTACCTCTTCTAGAACCAACTTCCTTAGTTCTCTAGAGTCTATTATATACATCCTTCTCTGGTATCTCAAAATACCATCTAGTTCAATCTCATACCCATCAAATTGATGATCTAATGGATTCTCTACTAGGGAAATCTTCACTCTTTCATAGTGCTCATCCTTTGGAAATTATTGTACCACCTGTTCTCTCAAATTAGACCTTGTCAAGATCATGGTTTTTAGATGTTTTCATCTACTAAGAGAATAAGCCACTCTATTATACTTTCCTTTTATTTACTCAATTCCTACGTCATACTCACTAAGGAATTCCAACCAACTTCTCTATCGTGCATTAAGGTTTGGTTGATTAATAATTTATCTCAATCCCAAGTGGTCTATCTTGAGTACAAATGGATTTCCCAAGAGATAATGCCTCCATATTTGTAAGGAATGAACTATTGTGTCCAATTATAAATCATGCAGTGCATAGTTCACCTCGTGTTGTTTAAGCTTCCTTGATTCATATGCTACCACTTGTCCATCTTGCATTAGTACTTCTCCCAATTCCTCTCCTAAATCATTTGTGATTACCTTGAATTTTTCATTAGGATCAGGGATGGTCAACACTGGTGTAATCATGAGCATGTCCTTCAAGAGTTGGAATGCTTGTTCACACTTTTCATTCCATTCAAACTGTGTTCCCTTCCTTTGGAGTGATGTAATTGGAGATGCAATCTGGGAGAACCCTTGCACAAACTTCCTATAGTATCCTACGAGGCCCATGAAGCTACGAACTTCTGACACATTCTAAGGCACAAACCATTCCATGATCACCTTGACCTTTTCAAGGTCTAGAGATAATCCCTCAACTAAAATAATATGACCTAGATAGGGCACCTTGTCTTGATAGAATGAACACTTGGAGAACTTCCCAAAGAGTTTCCTTTCTCTTAGTCACTATAGAACTATCTTCAAGTTCTTTTCATGTTTTTTGATAGATTTTGAGTAAAATAGGATGATGTTGATAAAGATAAAAAAAAGTCATCCATACAGTATTTGAATACACTATTCATGAGGTTCATGAAAGTTGCTAGTGAAATAGTCAAACCAAAAGGTACCGCAATGAACTTGTAATGTCCATATTGAGTTTAAAATGTAGTCTTTGAAATATATTCTTTCTTTATTCTCAACTGATGGTACCCTAACTTGAGATCAATTTTAGAGAACACTATCACTCCCTTCATTGGGTCAAAAAAATCATAAATCCTAGGGAGTTGATATTGGTTCTTGATGGTTTCCTTGTTCAAAATTCGATAGTCTATACACAGATGCAAGGTTCCATCTTTCTTTTTCACAAAGAAAACTAGTGCTCCCCAAGGAGATGCACTAGGTCTTATGAGCCCTTTGTTTAGAAACTCCATTAACTAGGCCTTCAAATCATAGAGTTTGGTGGTGGTCATTAGATAAGGTGCTTTGGATTGAGGCTTAGCTTTTGGTACAAGGTTAATAGAGAATTCAAATTCCCATTTTGGAGGTAACTCTTCGAGTTCATCAAGGAATTCATTTCATCACTCCTAGAGAATAGGGTAGTCATCTAGATACGATTCCTTGATGTTAAGGTTACTGATATGCACAACATAAATTGCACATCCCTTCCGACGAGCCTTTTTGAGTTGCATAGTAGAAATCTATCTAAGCTCTAAGGGTCTTTGCATTCCAGGAATCTCAACTAGGTTCCCATAGTCATCTAGAAAATTAACTACATTATCCTCATAGTTCACTATAGCATTATGCTTAGTTAACCAATTTATTCACAAAATTACATCACATGAGCATAAAGGTGCCACATATAGGTTGACCTAGGTTTGAAAGTTTGGAAGCTCTAACTCGTTGTAAAAGAGACAGGTATCTACCCTCCACTATACTCAGTTACCATACTATATTATCCATGATTTTTCCATGTATCCAGGTCTAATAGCTATTTTGGATATTACTCTAGGATCTGTGAAACATTCAGTAGCTTTTATATCAATTAAAATAGAGATAGTTTGGCCATAATTTAGCTTACTCGTTAGCTATATTAGCGAGGCCTGATATTTTTCCTACTTGTTATCCACTATAGTGTGGACCCATTGATGTTGGGTTAGTTGATAGTTCCATTCCTTTTATGACTTCAACCACTATAGAAAATTTAAGGCATAATGATTGCCTCCATAACCATGGCACCCATCATGATGCCCTCTGTGACCTAGCTTGTCCCCCCTAAAGCCCTTCTACATTTGGTCATCTTTACCTTTATTTTTTTTTTCCTTATTGTTCTTTCCACCATTACCATCTTCACCTTTCTCCTATGACTCACTTCTCCTCTTGAGATTATGGATCTGATGGTTCTTGTCTCCTTTATGAAATTTCTTATTCCCAAACTGCGACTTAGGATTTTCATTATTGCGATAGTTGGATAACTACTATAATTTTTTCTCCTATTTGGTGGCCTTTAGGAAAACTTCATTCATG
Organism: Sequoia sempervirens; assembly: GCA_007258455.2. Taxonomy (NCBI): domain Eukaryota; kingdom Viridiplantae; phylum Streptophyta; class Pinopsida; order Cupressales; family Cupressaceae; genus Sequoia; species Sequoia sempervirens. Next base: position 401,500,231 of record VDFB02105785.1, read on the forward strand.
GTAAGAGGATCATGAATGTGTACTTCTACTCCAATATGGGTTCTAAATCCCAATATGAACTTTTGGATATGGAAATGTTCATCTCCTTGATACTAGAGCACATACTTCAATAGGTTGGTGAACTTTTCCCAATATTGGGTCACAACCATGCTTTCTTGAGTTAAATTTTGGAATTATGTCACCTTCTTGGTGAGAAATAATTGTGATAACCATCCCTTCCTAAACGATTGGAGGAAAAGTTCCTAGGTAATCTTAGCAAGTTGGAGATTCATTTTTGACTTTTCATTATCCCACCAAGTAGTTGCTTCATCAGAAAGTTGATACATAGCCCATGCCACTTTAGTCTGGTTCGATGGGTTATGAAGTCCAAATTATTTCTCCATCTCAATGATCCATGCCTCAACTCTTGCTCTGATATCCTTACCATCAAACATAGGAAATGCTACTCTTTTGAGATATTTTTCAATCTCTTCCTCAATTTGACCTCATGGGCCTTCTCTTGGACCATCGTTCCCTTGATTGACTTATTCATTCCTGTGAACCCTCTCCTCACATGCCACTTAGACCTCATGTTCTATGTGATCCATATGAACCTCTTGCTGGTCCATAAGCTCTAGAATCTATTCCAACCTCTTGTTTGGTCCATTGTTTGACTCACTACCACCCGTCTCTTGCTATGTGGTCACCATGCTGACTCACACTTGACCTGCATCACATTTCACATCTATCACATCTTAACACTAGGTTCTATGAATAAGCATTCTTTCATATTACATTCACATGGATATATACCTTATTCATGGAAGACATACAAATTCATACACATTAAACATATTTGGGAGTTCTTCATTTAAACACACCAAAAGTATCATCTTGTTTTATTTATATTAAATGTGGGCCAATAGACCCTTATTTACAAAGGCTTCTTGCTACATTATTTAGTTTTCTCATTATCATAAAGAGGACACTCCTTTGGGTCCTCATCATAATTTACATCAATTTTTTTGAAAGGGGATGGTTGAGAATGCAAGCTCTCCTCTTCCTTAGTTAACAAGGGTGTGTTTGGTCCACACCCTAAAGGCAAATCTTTGATTGCAGAAAGCTTCTTGATCTTAGGTGTCAACTTCTCCTCAATCTTCTTGCCTCTCTCTAGCTTAAGTCATGTGAGGGCTTGAGCTAGAGTCTCTTCATTGGGAATCTTAGGTTGAACCTCAGTCTTATCATTTTTTTCCATTACGACTTTCTTGTTTGAGGTCCTAATGGTTTTCCCTTTCTTTTTTCCTACCTTTGACCTTCCCATACTTGCATTTAATCTAGGTTCAGTCAATTCTCTGGACAACTATAAATTTGGTCAAGGGTCAACTATTCCCTAGTCAAGGCTATGGTAGACTCAAAATGCATAGATTTGAACCCTAAGATCTAATACCAAATGTAATAACCCATTCTAAATTATTACTTAATTTATATTATTGCAAATAAAATTATGAATATATTCAATTTAAAAAGACATAACTAAGTAGCTATTGTCAATCATAGCAACACATGTCTAATTAAAATGAGTCAAATATGTGTATATATTCAATTTCAAGGTCAATTAAAATATCCACAATGACTTGGCTCATGGTTCGCAAAGTCAATACAATGTATAAATTTTACATCAAGGTTACAACATAGACCAAGATAGCCTTGTAAACATCCAAGGTATTCCTCTTGATGCTTGCCTCCAATCATGGAAGAGAACATGGTTGAAGTGCTTTATCTCCCAACCACGAAGTTGATGCTTCTTCAAAATTCTTCCAACTTGAATAATACCCAACCCTGCATGAAAGTTTAGCAAGAGAACAATCTATAAGGTGGAATTTGGTGTGTTCCCATACATCTACATGCATCTCTATCTACAAGTTAGAAAAGAAAATGAAAGATCTATGCTAGGAATGGTAGAGAGTTTTATCACAAAGTCTATAAATACATGATGAACTAATTGCTTGGCGAACTATAAGAATATTTTTGCAATAACAAACAATAGGTTTTGGTGAAAGAGAAAACCTATATTTTGTGAACTCCATTTTGGCATCTGTCCTAGAAGGTAACTTTCTACAACTCAATTATTCCATAATAGCTATCAGTCCCCTCTAGCAACATATATCTTGTGATGCTCCAGTCTACTTAGGTATTGGTGTTGTACTCAATTGAGAGAATATTTATTACACACTTATCTTATGAAAAGGTAATTTCATCCACTTATTTCCTTAGTAAATAGATAATCAGAAAAATGATTAGAATGGAACATATCAATACATTATCCAGTCATATCATACACATGACACATGATTACATTCAACATAAATCATTATTCATTTAATAATGAATTCACTAAGTAACAAAAGAAGGTATGTCACAAGTATGTGTATGTACATATTGAAAGTCTATGTGCATAGACATATATGTGTAAACTTAAGTTATAAATTTTTGCATAAATTCTGAAATAAAAACCATTAAATTAGTTTGCTATCATTCAAATAATGTTACAATTTGACATTCCATTTGCTAGAAATTTAAGAGATAAATATAATAGAAAAGTCTGTTTTAATGGTTTCTCACATACTGTTGTGTTGTTTGTATCAAAATAAGTTGTTTGCAGCAAAACCATACTGTTTACAACAAAAAGATCTTGTTTGCAGCTAAACATAATTTGGCTATAACAAAATTATGTTGTTTGCAACTAAACATAATCTTTTTATATCAAAATGATGTCATTTACAACTAAACACATACTATTTATAACAAAATGATGCTACTTACAACTAAACACATACTGTTTATAACAAAACAATGTTGTTTATAGCTAAACACATACTATTTATAACAAAATGTTGTTGTTTGCAGCTAAACATAGTATGTTTATATCAAAACGATGTCATTTATAGCTAAACACATATTGTTTATAATAAAATGATGTTGCTTACAACTAAACACATATTGTTTATAACAAAATGATGTTGTTTACATCTAAACACATACGGTTTATAATAAAATGTTACTGTTTATAGTTAAACACATATTTTTTTATAACAAAATGATATTGTCTACAACTAAACATGTACTATTTATAACAAAATGATGTCATTTACAAAATTTTATAGATTTATTTCCATATTTACCAATGCTTCGTTCATACAAGCCTCATTTAGGGACTTGAAGCTATTCATTACAATCATGGTAAAATATTTTGACACAACATAAATTTCATTCACACGTTTAATTCAAAGATTCTATCATTCTCATATCAATTATATATAACATGCATATAAAGAAAATAACCAAACAATTTCTTGGTATAGATTTTTGAAAGGCAATAAGAGCATGGGCAACAGACTAGTCATTTAAAAAGAAATATTTTAGACATATTTTCGGTTTAGTATTAACATGATTCGGGTTTAAAGAGCCCTCATTCACTTATGTTAGCAAAATATACCACTATCATTCCATGAACGACCTATAGTTGGATGATTGTTGCTTAGCATTTATCAATAGTCGAGGCCAAAAACATACATGTTGAACCATGGCTTAGGTAAATTAATTCAAAAGACGATATGGGTATCATTCCTAAAGAATGATAGTCACAAATTATACATGCAAGAATAGGGATAGATCAATTTATTATTTCACCATAATCCTTTGTGGGTGGGGTGCCATGCTACATTAATATCTCTATGACAAAGCAAGGATAAGACAACTACAAGGAAAAACAAATATTGTACTACAACAAGGGCGACATAAGCCCACCATCGGTTGTTGTGATGAAACAACATAAAATGGTAAAGATAACCCATTGATCCATGATCGAAGGTGATGTTTCTCTCACTACATGGGAATCCATTGAATGGATTTTAACATGAAAAATAAAGTATAACATAAATCTCTGTGAGATATTTTCTGCCTACCCTCAATGGGTGATGATGACTTAAGATTCTTTATGTTCTATACCACAAGCTTATTGGTTTACCTGATAGGAATGCGATGAGATCAATAGAAACACATGTAGAGAGCATAATCTACTTTCAAGCCTTTGGTGAAGCATGCAAAAGCATAATCGGGCAAGGAAAGGCCAACATGTCCATTCTCACCATATTACAAGATATATCAAATTTGATCAAAGATTTACATAAAGAAAATTGATAAGAAAATTTCTTATGATTCTATAGAATCAATGATGTAGCATTCAGATTGTGCATTAAGAATAAAAAAAACTATAAATGAATGCAATCATTTCAATGTAAAACATCAAATACTTCTATATGTGGGGATTTTTTCCCTTCGGCTTCTCCACAAAGCTCGTCAAACAACCCATTCTCTACCTCTTGGTGTTGATGATATCTTTTTCAAAATGACAACTTTCCTTGTTTTTTCTTTACACCTCCACTAAGCGGGCATTTTGAATCTTGATGGGCATTAATATTTAGCTACCCCATTCACAAAATTTGAATATTTTCCATAGTTTTGATGGAAGTCCACTATTGCATTGGATATATATACATGTGTGTATATATACATTTATATATGTATTTGTATATAGATGTTTCCATGTTCATATTCAACATTTAAATAAGAATGAGATTTTATTTTCATTCCAAAAAAAAATGTTTAAATACAATGGATTTTTCTTATCCTTTAAGTTTTTTTCAAAATACATACATTCATTTATATGTCAAGTTAGACTATTTTTTTCTATCTAATTATCAAAACACAAGATTAAGATAGACAATTAAATAACAATTTAACATGTATTACTTTTCACTAGCATATATTTTCAATCATCGAATCATTTCAAGTCAGATACATACAATTTTCCTATATGAATTTTCATATGCAGTCATCATACTATTTGTGGTGTGTGCACTAAAATTCCATCAAGCTTACCATTCGCTCTAGCTAAACGATACTACTTCAACTATATTCTCATCCTTCAACCTATCACCCTTAAAAATTGCACACACTTGCACTTACAAAATTCATCAGTAATGTTCAATTCATGATAAAAATATAAGATACTTCAAAAAGATCACATAGTCAATGATGGTCAACTTCTTTCAATCTTTTCAAAAATATCAAAATTTCCATTCAACATATTGAATTTCCTCAATAATTCAATATATCATATTATAAATAAAAATGAAATAAAAATTGGGTTATGACATCAAATCCTAAGCAAGAAAATTCACAAATATAAACGTAAGCAAGACTGAGGATAGCTTACTATTCCCCAACTATTTTCCAAACTTCACCAAACTAGAAGTGTGTGTGTGAAAGCTCAACTTAGGTCTTTTATCAAAGGTTACCAAAAAAATTTCTTCTCCTTGAGTGATACTTCCCCTCTCTTCAAGAAGTTTGATTCTTTTCCTACAACCAACATTACACTTTGTGATAGTAGTTAGTTGAAATCAATATATTCACTTGCATCATATATTTTTATAATCAAGACATTTCATAACATCAAGTTGAATTAACATTTATTCTTTGTATTTCCAAAACACATAAAGCATAAATACACTCATTGCAAGCATTTTCACCCAACTAGGTAAAAGTAAATATGTAACACAATGGGGTGTAACATATTCCCCCCCTTGTGAGTCATCATCCTCGATTATTCTGAGTAGTGGATATAAATGGGTGATCCCACAATACTGGTTTACAATTTCTGGGAGATCTTGATTTTGCTGAAATCACATCTTTTTAGAAAATATAATGATTTAAGCCTTGAAAAGTTCCATTTGAAGGATTCCAATTGAAGATGGTTTGATCGAACCACCTTAGATCAAACCCCCTTGGATAGAACCCACCTAGTTTTAAACCATACCTATAATGGAGTCTCCTTTACACCTATCAAAATGCTAATAAAAAACCACTTTTCATTTACCTTTTGGGGGATCAAATGAATTCATTTAATTTTATTTTTTTGTAAGTATGTAGTCCTAATTATTATAAGCTTCCCAAAAAGTATAATTTTAAATAAATTTAATTTTATTATTATATTTATTTTTTATTTCTTGTGAATGTAGGTTTTTCACCAAAAATCAAGCTCTCTATCCTACACATGTGGAAGAAAAATTATCAATTTTAATTTTTTTAAATATCAGTGCACTAGATATTGAAGTCCTTGATCCAACAAAAAAAAAAGAATTTTGATATAGACAAAAAAGGTTATGTTGTATACAGGTTGCCTATGTCTGAATTGTAATTGGTTTGACTTCCAAACTTGATTAAGGAAAAAATATTCAATAAAACAATATGAAACCAAATGAAAGTGCTAGATATCGTAGTTAAAAATATAATTTTATAGCTTCATGGAAAAAAGGTTATGTTGTATACGGTGAGCATCACTCCTTAAAAATGGTGTTTATTGAAAAAACTAGTTTCCAAAGGAGATGGAAAAAGAAGTGCAATATGATTCCAAAAATTTTGAAAAAAATATTTTAGAATCTATAGACAAAATGTCATAAATCACTAGTTTGCATCATCTTCAAATTCCTCACGGTTTAACTACTATAGGTGCTTGAAAGTGAAGATTTAGTTATAAAAATTCAGTTTAGTATCTAGTTTGGCCAAAATATTGTAAACTAGTATTCTGGGATCACCCAAATATAAACTATAAGCATAAACATATCAAAATTATTTTTCAAGAACTCTCAAAATCATGTAAGACATGAGGAAACTTTTGCTTAATCTTAGCTTAGTCTTCCTAAGTAGCAAAATATTTTACATATTGGTCCCACTAGACTTTCCATTACAAAACCTCTCTAAATTAGGGACATATACTCTTCCTTTAAACCTTAATAATCCATTTGGTTCAAATTGATAACCTTCACATATTGCATCTTGTGGATTATCCATGAGTTCTTGCTTAAATTTCTTATAGAATTCATCATCCATGGATTCTTGCAACACTTGCTCCTTAAAGTTGGTTTGAATTGCTACCATTGAGGTGATATTCCTTCCTCAAATCAGAGCATCAACTACTTGATTCTCCTTTCCCTTGATGTAGTTGATATTGAATTCATAGTCTAATATCAACTCCAACCACCTTCTTTGTCATGCATTTAGATTGGGTTGAGTAAATGAATACTTCAGACTATGATGACCAGTCCTTAACTTAAAAGGCTTTCAAATCAGATAATTTCTCCACATCTGCAATGCATGAACACCTACAACTAACTCCAAATCATGTGATACATAATTTTTTCATAGGGCTTCATCTTCCTAGATTCATAAGCAATAACTTTCCCTTCTTGCATTAAAACTCCTCCTAGTCTTTCTCCAGATGCATCTATTATGACATTGAAGTTGCCTTCTAGATCAAGTACCTTCAATATTGGTGAGGTAGTTAAATTCTCCTTGAGTAGGTTAAATGTTTCTTGACACTTTTTGTAATGCCCCGCCGCACAAACCCCAAAGGACAACATAATTTCTAAAATTTATAGCACAATATTTTTGTTAAGTAAACTAATATGAGATGTAATGTACATTAACATATATCACAAGTAAAGAATCCATACATATATAACAACTCACTAGACCCTTGGGGTTCCATGACTACATTACATTATATCCTTCACGCCTATGAATTTAATTATAAATATTTCCACAAATACAATGCTAAATAAGATCATATACTATGAACCAATAACACATAATAATACAAGGATCAATATACATTATAGTTATGATAAGCATCCATAAATGATCATAAGATAATGCCAAAGATTACAACCATTACATTTATAATATGAAGATACATCGATCAGGGATTAAATCAATACAATAGTGCTTCCCATCATGAATGGTACTACTACAATAGCACATGGATTAATACAACTGAAATGTATGAGTACAAAGCATCAAGACTGGTTCCAACCCTAGTGCAACTCTAGAGTCACTACAAATGGTACAACTCTACACAACTCAATCTTTGGCTAGGGACCCAATGTGGTGCATAGCACGTTCCACCCAACCATGTGGACCCTAAGACCCATCCCCTGTGCTAGGAGGTGACAAGGAGGACCCACAACATAAAACATACAAGTGAAAAATGGCTAACAAGACTCCACAACCAAAGTAACAATAAACACAAGGAACATCCACTTCTAGAGGAACAAGTACAACAAGGGGGAAACAAAAAGGCACACAAGGTTGCTAAAGGGTGGAGTTTCATCACATAAGCTCGACATGGGTTACCCAATGTGGATCTTCGTAGGCTACTGACCCCCTACCTTGTTAAACCATGACAACCTCAACTAATTCTCGACCCCCATTCTCACTCATGCAAGATTAACATACCTTTCAAGAGGACAAGGTAATTGACCTTTGCCATTTTAGGCCTTCCCACTCATCTCAAGCCTAAGAGAGCACTTGAGCCATGAGTGAGGATAACTTATTTGGATTAAAGTGAGATACTACCTAAACCCCCTCATTAATTATTAGCTTATCACTTATTAAGGTAACTCTCAATGATTTACCCGTACACCACTTTGTATGCTGACCCCCACTGAGAGCCACTCCTCCTACTAGCAACAAAGACTCACAATCACAACTGGGTAAGCCAACTTGCACCAACTAGCAAAGCCATACAAATATGCACATAAAACGAGGCATGCAACACCTCCCACAAGATTTCCATTATAAAACCATTTCCATAGTGCAAGGCTCAAACCCACATAAACAAAATCCAAGTGTAAAGATCAACCATCATCAAAATAACAAAATCATGAAACCACCCACTTTCAAGTGAAACAACATAAAACTCATGTAAGCACTCAAGGCTTGATATGGGTTACCCAATGCGGATCCTCCTAGGTTTCTGACCCCCATCCTGGGTTACCCAAACAACCTCACTGGATCCCCGACCCCCATATAAACTCTTGCAAGTAAAGACCATACTCCCCCTCTAACCTCTGGAAGACTAACAAATCTTATCACAATGGTTTTCCCCAAGTCGGCAATAAAGATATGATCTGAAAATCAAAACCAACCACAATACTCAATATCAACCTTATATTTCAAATGAACTCAACATCAAAATTCAACCACAATAATACATCATTAAAAAAACCAACTGGGCATCCAAGGGAGACCTCAATTTTCTCCTCGCAAGCTACCCAACCACTAATAACTCAATCAAACTTATAATTTGGCTAATAAACAACTCACACAAAATCAACACCATGACAACAAACAATCAAATAAATCATGATAACAATCACAAGTGTTCTAAATAACTATCCATATAGATAACTTTCAAAGCACTATTAAATGAATAAGGGAGTATTGATCATTTAGAAAATCATCTAATTTATATAAACCCCTTCATTTATCAAAATATAGTTAATCAACTCTTACAACTATCAATTCACTTTATTAGTTTACCCAATTAAAGTGTTATATCTACAACTATTTAAATGCTTATTTTATAGTAACTATTTCAATCATCCATGAATACAACCCTAATTAAAATACCTATCTTTTATGATAACCTAAATAATTTTTTTTTACAACTTAAATTCTATTTCTATATCCTGAATTAAAGAAAACTTCAATATAATCCTATTTACATCATTAACTTGTAAATATTGAACAATCACATAAACATTAACAACACACAAATTTCAATGATGAAATCCAACCAATATACAGTTCAAGTAAAGGAGAAAATGTCAAACAACCTCACTTTGAAAAAGATATCATCTTAAGTTCCTCTATTATCCATTAATAATATACAATTTTCTTTATTTAATTTCCATTACATTTTCTCAACGTAATCAAGAGATTTGATTCCTAACCGGAAAACCTAATACATTCACAATCAAAAGAACTAAATCAAGGAATAAAATTCAAATCAAACAATTGAATAGAAAATAAGGAATATATATATATATATATATATATATAATCTCTTTTCTCCCTTTCCCTTTTACTATAACCTAATCCATAATCATAGGTACACAATATATTCCTATATTTATATACTTTAACTATATTAAATACGTGTTTCCTTGGGTATGTGTAGGATCATCATGGAAAAAATAGGCCCTTAAGTGGTGAAAAATTCAAATAAATCATAGTTAGGCAACTTGACAGAAAAATTTGAATAAGTTATCTATATTATTTCAAAAATATGTAAGAGAATAGAATTTGTAAGCAAATTGAATGTCATTTATAACTACTAGGTTTATTTTTTATAAAAAAATCTGTTTGGTGAAAATTTGAAATTTCAATGCAATAGTACTTAAATGTTAGGGAAAAAATAAGAAGTGGGTGTCCGCTAACCACAATAAAAAATTATAAAGATTTTTTATAAGGATTTTAGATATAAGTAGAGGACTCGTGTCCGATGTGATGCATATTTTTTGTAATTTTTCCAAGTAAATAGTAGTTATGAATTTTTATTACAACATTTAAAAAATATAAAAGGCATATGTCTAACCACCTTAACTTAGTCAAACTTCATGAAATTCATTTTTTTTTTAATCCTATAGTATGTGAGCATGAGGGTGTTTATTCAATTTTTTCAATCAACCTATCAATTAGACTTTTTTAGTCATAATTCAAGAAAATGAAGAATAATTATTTATTAAATTCAAAGCATAATTTATATTGGTGGAAAGCTGAAAATATATTTTAAAAATCCTTTTTGTTTCATCAATTTTGGGTTAAAAAAAGTTTTCAACCACATACCCATCATATTGCCACTTTTTGGCCCATCATGTTCCTACACATACCCCCTTACATAAAAATATATATATATACACATATAAACTATATAGTTAAAATATACTAATCAATCAATATTCGGTCTTTAATCATACAAGGCATCTATACATTTATATTTATATTTCTATACAATATCACAAGTTAAACTAAGTATATCATTTCCTTGAGTAGTAATATTTCTAACTTATCAACTACATTTTATATCAAACTGCATCTCTAATTTATCAAGGAAACCACAATAACCTTAACAAATAAAAAGTGCAAAGGTTATCCCTAAAGCTTGCAGCAAGATAGCGATGCTTACGCAAAGAAGGGCACCATTACTACTACATCTCATCAACAAAAAGGAAACCCAAAATGAAATATCATTGGCTGAAAATGGAAATATTGCAAACTAAATCAGAAAAATTAGGAATCTTTGATAGCCTCACCCTGTCTACACCAAGAATGGAAGATTTGAAATACATTAAGCTATCCTAGATGACATGCAAATAAAATAAGGAAGTGTACACACAAAGCATAACATCTATATGATGAAACACCACTAAGAGATGTAGTCTCATGAATTGTGTTATTTCCAGATTATGTTTACAAGAATATACTCATGGTTAAGAGGCAAAGATGGCACGATATAGCTTAGCACATAAACATGTGAATGGTTGGAAAGAATTTCATACAAAGTTGTCTTTGCATGGTCCATGATAATCACCTGGCATGCACAAAATGCATTTGTTGAAGTAACTTTAAAAGCCTTCAACCAAATCACTTTAGTATGTTTCACTTGCATTCAATATGTGGAAACATAAGGAATATGCTATGATGATTTATTGTGATGGATTAAGAAAAATTTCAAGCAAATGCAGACCAAATTCTATAGCACAACAAAGGCAGCCAAGCAACAAGGGAATGAAGGGTAGCAGTAGCATTTCCAGTGAGGGAAACACAACATATTATCATCAAAACCAAGTAGAATGCAAATCTAATTTCCACACATAACATATAAGCTTTGAATACTGAGTATATATTGCAAAGCATCAAATACCAAAAACATACTTATCAAAATAAAGCGAGTATATCACTATATGGTGCAGAAATAAAATATCAATATATAGTATCAACACAAAAATATAGAGAATCGAATTCCAAGATGTAATATATGCATTGGAACTAAAAGGGCACTATATCGAATTATTTTCTTGCCAGAAGATTAAAATAAACAATAAGGGTAAGCAACATTCTTAGAATACCAAATACCATACAAAACAACAGAATGGTGATAAATAAAATAAAATCCCCAATCCTTTAACGACTTGCAAACACAACAACAATTCTCTTAAATGAGTGATTCGATTCATTTCACGAAAACTTAAGCAATCGTTTGACAAGAAGGAGAAAATTCATTTATGCAAAATAGAGAATGAGAAATCAAAAATCAATTACAACACCTTAAATTCCTACGCTCGCAATAGAGAGGATGAACTAAAGACGTCTATTTTGTTGCTACAAATTTTTCTTTTGAGCTTGATCACTCCCAGATTAATTCAATTCAAAAAAATATCCAAAACCAAAACTGTAATCTTTCTTCAATTTTTTTTTTTTTGCAGAGTAAGGTTTTCTTTTTGATCGCCCAAAATTCACTCATCAAAACCAAATTAAAAATCCAATAGATAAGCTTTCGAAACTAAAAATCAACTAAATCAACAAGTTTCCAATTCGACAATCTGTTTGAAGTCGTGCATGTGCACACACTATCTTTTTTCCCATCTTTTTCTATTTTCACTTGTTTTAGCATCTCGTTTGAAAGCCTTATCTTCTTTATTTATTTAAATTACTTTAATTTTCCATATTTAATAATTATCCTCTCACAATAATAAATTTTCAATTATTATTAAATATGATTTAAATCAATACTTTTTATAAAACCAATTAATTTAATTATTTAATACTAAACCATTTATTTTCTATTTCACACAATTTGATTTATTAATTATTATTTTAATTCTAATTTTACTTAAATTACCTCATAAACAATTTTAATTTAATTAACTAATTACACAAAGCCGTTTAAAATATTAATTTCACCACACAATTCATTAACACAACAAACAATGAAATCACAAATAAACACTTACTCGAGTTCCTAGAAAGGCCAATACAGAGGGGCACTACACTTTTTTGACCACTCAAACTTCTTACCCTTCCTTTTTAATGAAGTAATAGGAAAGGCTATCCTATAAAATTTTGCAACAAACTTCTGGTAGTAACCAATTGTTGACATGTAAATTATCCTAATTGATATCATGCACTCGATTCTGATTCCCTAACTTTGATTCTTCCTTGATCATTTATTTACTAACAAATTAATTGAATAATATTTATCTAATTAGTTCATCAAAATTCCTCTTTAATTAAATAAATCAATTTTATTTAATTAAGTCCTAATGTTCTCTCTTTAATTAAATAAATCAAATTTATTTAATTAAGTCCTATTATTCTCTCTTTGATTAAATGAATCAACTTTATTTAATCCTAATGTTCTTCATTTAATTGAATATATCAAACTTATTTAATTAAATTACTAATCCTCCAATATCCTCTCATTCGATTTAAATACATCTAAATATCTAAATCAAATGTCAAATAAAACTAACTTCATCTTAGTTAATTAATCCTAATTAACTTCTAACAATAATCCCCCATTCCTCTAGCTTTTGAAAGTTGCACATGTAAATTAATTTATTCAATTTATTAATTCCTCCTATTTCCATTCAAATATGGCATATTATTGGAATATTCCATTTATTTGAATTTTCCCTCCCAAAGGACTTTTGTCTTCCAACTTGGCATTAAGGGCTCTTACATGTCCTCTTACACAAGCCAACTTGGTAGTGATTCCTCTTACAACTCTCCTTACACAAGTCACTTCTTCAAATTCAAATTCCACCTACATGCATTTAACATGCACATTCTTCAAAATGTGCTCCACTCTAATTCATTAGCATATTGACATGTGGCACAATGCCAATGGTTCAAGTTTTAATCCCACATTCTTCCTATTCTTCAATCCTCCATCCTTCTTCATTATAAATAGAGGCCTTCTCTATTTGATTTGGCATCCACAATCCATGTAAGATCATTATGCTCATTTGAATCCATAATCATTCACAAGTTTATACAAGGTTATTATGATCATTTTGAATTCAAAGTATCCATTTTCATTCCCATTTCATCCATGATAGCATAGAATTTCATCATACATAGCTAAGTTATTGGAATTTTTCATCAATGATCAATCAATCACCCTCAAGCTTATCAAGGAATTGGGAAAGGGATTCTTTCCACATCAAAGGGTATGTGCAAGATCATCATGAAAAAAATAGGCTCTTAAGTGGCAAAAAATTCAAAAATATCAGAGTTAGGCAACATGACATAAAAATTTGAATAAGGTATCTATATTATTTCAAAAATATGTAAGAATGGAATCTGTAGAAAATTGAATGTATTTTCTAAACTACTAGGTTTTTTTTTTTTTTAAATCTATTTGGTGAAAATTTTAAATTTCAATGTAGTAGTACCTAAATTTAAGGGAAAAAATAAGAAATAGGTGTCTATCTGACCACCCTAACCACAATAAAATGATAATTATTTTTTATAAGATTTTAGATATAAGTAGAGGACTCATGTCTGATGTGATGCATATTTTTTTGTAGTTTTTTTCCAAGTAAATAATTAATTAAGAGTTTTGAATTTACAAAATTTTTAAGAAAATATAAACACAAGTATAATGACCACAACTTGGTCAAAACTTCATGAGAGGAAATTCAATTTTTCTTTTTTTCTAAATCTATAATATCACGAGCATGAATGTGTATATGTTTTGGATTCAAAATGTGATGCTCGTTTGCTAGAATGTTTTAGGTAAACCTATCAGTGGGACTTTTGGTCATTAATTTGAATAGAAAATCGAATATGATCGCAGTAAATTTCAAATTGAAATTACCGTTTATATGTGTTGGTGGAAGCTAAGATCCTTTAGAAACCCTTTTTCATTCATAAATTTTGAGTTAGTTAAAAATTAAAATACATACCATCATATTGCCAGTTTTATTATCCCCTTGATCTTACACATCTTGCAAAAACATCCGGTTCCCCATGGGATGCTAGTTTGGGCATTTTGAGTAAGCTTTCATTAGTTTTTATTTAATATTTTCCCTTGTTTTCTTATTCTTTTGTTTGAATGAATTTCATAGGGAATGTTTGGTTTATACTTGTTTGAGGACTAATCTTTGCTTGTTTGTCTATGTTTGAGTAGGTTTAGGCAAACCATTCTACATTTGATGCTAGAAGGAAGGAAAAAATCTCAAATTTAACACATTTTTTTGGTCAATTCCATTGTTTTTCTCCATTTTCTATTCTTCTAGGATGCAGTGATGCTGAGGAGGACAAACAACGATGATATCTGTCCAACATCACTATATAGTGATGTTCCCTTTTGTGTCGTTGAAAATTGTACCCGCTTCTTGACATGAGATTAATTGGAATTAATGAGGCCCTAATCTAGTGTTGTGAGGCATTTTATGTGTCTACACTAGGTTTTCAACGCTTGCAAATCAAACAATATGCTTTTAATGACATCTTGTAGAGGTATTGTAAAGTCTTGTAAGATGCTTTTACACTTTTCTAGACTTAATTAACCTATTTCTTCCTAATTCAACATTATAAAACATGTTTAATTACATTATTACATCAATCTAGAAGGAACTTAATGTAAACTTAATTACAAACTAGTGTTGTAATGTGATTTACACATTCTCATTCGTTCTTGTGCATCTCTAGGCTATGTGGACCTAATCTTGGTGTTGTAAAGTGCATTTAATTATACCTTCATAATGATTTATGTGTCCCAAGCCCTATTCCACATTTACATCATCATTAATAGGTCCTATTTTACCCATGATATTGTGCATCCTGGGGCTTTAATTGATCAAACACCTGACAAGATAGCATTTTCAACCTTATTTCCTATCTCCTTGCTTCATAGGTGTCAGAATGGCCTCTGTGGGACCCATTATCCATGCTTGGAGAATGAGTCCCATACGGATGGGACTTATTCTCCATGATTGGCGAATGAGTCCTATCTAGCCCCATTTTGACCCTAGAGCGAGAAAAAGTGAAACTTAAAGTTTATTTTCACTTCATGTCGGTCTGTGATGTAGTATAATCAGGTACTAAGGTACACTTTTCTATAAATAAGTATTTTTACCCTCATTTTACATCTAACAAGTCATTATTACATGTCTCATCTTGAATTCATCATCCACTTTCTATTTCAATTCAAGCAACTTAAGGTTTCTCCATTAGAAGTCTCCAATTTAGGATTCTAAAGCATTTAAGGGCTAAATCTACATGTATTGCAACAAAAATTCAAGATCAATCATCATTGTAAGGTAATATACTCCATTGTTGCATGCTTCATTACATTCTTTCATCATTTTGGTTTAATTACCTAAAAGGGTTTGACCAAGGCAAACCCCCATGCCTTAACAATCAACAATTCTTGTTTTGTTTGTTTGTAGATTTAGGTCCTTTGGAAGCTTGAGAATCATTTAAGATTGCATTGAAATGTTATTCAAGTCATCCTCCTATCATTCAAGTCAAATCATCAAGGAAAAGTCACTTTCAGACCCGAATCTGACAATTTCAGGAGTGGAGACCTATAGGAAGCAGAAATACAGATCTAACTCCTCAAAATCTTCCTCTAATTTTCTAGATTTTTTTAGGTGGACTGATTCACCACCCTTGGCGAATGAGTCCCACCTATAGGCATGAAAATTGATTTTCTAAGATTTCAACTCCCCACAATCAGAAGCAAGTTTCTAGAAGATTTTAGCAGTAGGACTGATTCACCATGCTTGGCAAATGAGTCCCAGTGGCCATGTACAAAAGTTTTAGAGACATTCTAGAACATTCCAGTGACTTCATTCTATCTCTAGGTGTACTCTCTTCAATCTCATTAAATTTTGTTTCCATTTATCTAAGTTTCTAGTTCATGTTTGCATATCACACTATGTTTTCAAACAAATCAAAAATTGCACTTTAACATTCATTTTAGATCATTTTAACCAGTCAATTGCATTTAGTTAAATTCATTTACATCATATCTCATTGCATACATCCTAATTTGAATGTCACATAAGCATGTTAAGATCTAATCTCTCTCCTTTTGGGTGAAAAACCCTGTAAGAGTGAGAGTCCATTGGGTCCTAAAATCTATGTTTCATTTTGGTGAACCCGACTCTTCAAATACTTCTATTTTCTGATTTGGTGTATTTCATTATAGATCTAGGTTGCATTAGGAATTGTATGATTCATTTGCGTGCTAGGTGTAAAATTTTGCATTCATAATAAGTGCATTCAGGTTGCATTTGTTGCATCTAAATTCATATAGATTTACTAAAATTTTGCATTTTTCACTTAGGTCTGCATCTTGGCACTCAACATTCATAAAAATTAACCACAAAATTCTGAAAATTTTGAAAAAATTCTAGACTAGGACTCATTCGCCACCCTGGGTGAATTAATCCCTTCTGACCCCTGAAACAACATTTTACAAACTTCATAATTTTTTTTTTAGGCTTCTATTTAGTGCCTTAACCTATATATATATCAATTAGATGCATTTTTGTAGCATGCATTTCATGAAATTTAGCCTTAATTAGCTTATTTCATGCATGGTTTAAATTTCAAGTTTGCATTCCCATAAGCATAATCAGTCCATTGTCATCTAAAAATTGCATTTCATTTCAGATTTTTTGAATCAATTATTATTTCACAATGTTAGTTTCAATCTTGTCCAAATTTACAAAGAAAAAGTTAGTTCATAAACATGCACAAGAAATTGAACTTACATCCTTTCCTCTCTTTCCTATTTGTGTGGATGATGTGATAGAAGCACATAAAAACATAGATAACAATGATGATGATAAATGTCTTCCTTGATATCTCTCCTTTTAGTGATGGAGGTATCTTGACGAACGAAGGTACACTTATTGAGCATCATGAAGATCTCATTTGTCCTTTTCCTCATTCCCCTTGGAAAGATATAATAACATCACACAATGATAACCATCCTTATGATCCTTCCCCTCCTTCTCCTATTCTAGAAGATATTAGGTACCAAAGTCATGAAGTCATAAACGAGCATAATAATCACATGTGTTCTTCTCCTGGTGTCTCTCCTAGTTGTGATGAAGTTACTTTGATAGAAAACATAACTAATGAGAATCATGAGAATTTCAGCCCTTTCACCTATGGAAAACTTTATTGAGCAAACCAATTTAATCATTGATCTTCCTCATACTTGTGATGAAGCTACTTTGCAAAATTCACCCTTAGACGAACATATTACATGCTCTCCTAGTATGGTAGAAATTATGGAATGAGAAAACAAGACCTCACAAACAACCAACAATGAACTACAACCTTCTCCAAATCTCCCCATTATCAATAATCAAACCCATTCAATCATTCGTACCTCCCTTAGTTGTGATAAAGTTGTTTTGGATGAATCAAACCTTAATTTTCATGAACATGTGGTTAGTTGTTCTCCTAACAACTCTCCTCCTAGAGAGGATATTATGAGTCTAGACAAAAATAACATACCCTTCCCAGAAAATGAATAATTTCACTTGATAAGGGATGCTAACAATACTCAACCTAAACTTATCCTTTACCCACCTTTGCATCCGCTTCATCCTTCCAATAAACCTAAACTGACCCTCAACCCACCTTCACATCCGCTTCATCCTTCCAATAAACCTAAACTTATTCTTTACCCACCTTCACATCCCCTTCATCCCTCTAATGTATCACAACAATCTAGTGATGATACTATTGCTCATACATATAACACACGAAATAACCCACAAACACCACAAATAAATACACCATCGTTACCTTTACCTAATCCACCTAGTGCTCCTCGTTACCTTCCACCCACAAAGGAGTATGATATTGTTGAACAATTAAATAATAATCCTACCAAAATTTCCCTTTGGGATTTACTTCAAACATCACCAAGTTACAACAAATAACAATCTCTTCTGGAACCACTCCAAATGATGTGGAAGCTCTTGTTCAAAAACATAGTCTCTATATTACTTTTCACCAACATGAGCTCCCTCCTTTAGAATTACAAAAACAAAGTAAAGCTTTCATGATCATTGGTCAATAAAAAACATGCATCAAAATAACTCTTATTTATAACATTTCTGCTCTTAATGTGTGTGGTGTGAGTCTTCTTGATCATTTAGAAGTAGATAGATCACAAATCATACCTGATTTTGTCTCTATTCGAGGATTTGATAATACACTAAAACAACCACTCAGTGTAATCACTTTTCCTATTACAGTCAGGGTGGTTACTTTTCAAACTACTATTCATGTCATTCCTTATGAGCTTTCATACAACCTTCTTCTAGGAAAACAATGGATTCATGAGATGAATGCAGTGCCTTCAAACCTCCATCATAAAATGAAATATGTCTATAATAATAAAATTTATCAACTTGAAGCTGATGCTGAGCCTGAAAGTTGCTTGCATCTTGCAAACGGAGCTACAAGTCCTCTCATGACATTAATTCCAACATCCAGCATATATCCTCTTCAAATTGAACACAACAATACGGAATGGAAATCTAGATTCTTTGGTGACAATTGGGGATCCTTAGAATTCACACCATAATTTATGGCCAACTACATATTATCACAAAAGATAGACAAATAACCAAATCAACCACCCATCATGTCAATGCAAACCTCAAATAACTTTTCACAAGAATCTACCTCAACCACTTTAGACAACAACACACCCTCCACAACAATCCTTGATGAACATAATAACAAACAACCTCCTAATTCCAAAACACTCCAAAAGCTTTACAGAAAAGGATATGACTTCATGAAACAACTTGGGTACAATGGAAAAGTTTGTGGTGCTTGAGAGCAAAGCTTCTACAACCCTATAGAGCTTAACACACAATAAACAACTCATGGTCTTGGTTATTGTTGTTTCACCAAGATCAGCAAGCCTTCATATAACATCAATACTATCATACAAGATTCTTTCAAAACTCTTTCTTATTCACATAAATAACTTTAGTTGTTTCTCCTTTCCATATAATAGTTGTAGGATAATTCCATTCTCACTATTGCATGCCTTGCATCCATCGCAAGGGGCAACATATCGTCATCTACTTCAAGCTCACCTTTTTTCTACACTAAATGGGGGGCAAAAGGTTAGAAAGCCTTATTCTTGTATGTCACTTGTCATTGTCTCTTTTGAATTATCATTAACCTTTCATGAAAATTTAAGAGCAAGCTTGAGATGTGGATGACAAGTCTTAAGATTGACTCACATGTGATGTACTCTCTTACTTTCTCTTCCCTTGATATGACACAACCTAACTTTGAAACATATGACTTGGCATAGGGCTTTACTAGTTGACTCTCATGTCTTGTATTTTCATTCATTTATTTTCTTTTCTTCTCTACTTTCAATTAATTGCTCACAGAACAATATGTAGCAATTCATTTAAAGTGGGGGGCATACATTACCATTATTTCATTTGCATTCTTAGCGAAGCCTTGTCATTTACTTGATTCATTTATCACTTTGTGGATGACATTGGGTGTGATGTCCTTCATAAGTGTGATCTTTTTTAGCATATTGCTTTCCTCTTGGTGGTTTGATGCAACACACTATATCTCCTAAGTTGTGAATATACTATTCTTTGATTGGTCCTCTTTTGGAGACAATAGACACAATGTTCCCTAAATGACTGACCTTACATGAACTGAACAAGACTCATTTGAACAATCTTTCACATTACATTTTTGCATTTTACACTATTGCATTTCTTGGCTACCTTGCATAACACAACTTGCATTCCTATGGTGCTTATTTTATACTTTTTCATTTCTTTGGCTTTGTGGCACCTTGTTAAAGTTATCAAATGGGTATAGCTTTGGCATGGTTGAGTGGGAAGCCCAACTAGTAGCATGACTTTTCCCCATAGCTACTTTTCTATTTGTTTGTCAGTACATGCCAACTAGCGTATGTTACTCTTTTCCTTTTTTATGTTTTGGTCCTTCTCCCCCATGGAAGACCCAAAGTTCTATGGCCCCAAAGTGAGTACATATTTTCAATCTCATCCCTCTTTTCACCTTTCCCTTTGTATGATTTTGTATCTTAGTGGTTTGGCATACATTTGGATCTCTCTTGAAAGGATACTTTACTATTAGGAAGAAAGTTTCTCTCACTAAAGTGGGGACTTAATGTGCCATAAAAAATTGTACACGTTTCTTGAAATGAGATTAATTGGACCTAATGAGGCCCTAATCTAGTGTTATGAGGCATTTTATGTGTCCACACTAGTTCTTGGACCCTTGCAAATCAAACAATATGCTTTTAATGACGTCTTGTAAAGGTGTTGTAAAGTCTTGTAAGATGCTTTCACACTTTTCTAGACTTAATTAACCTATTTATTCCTAATTCAACATTATAAAACATGTTTAATTACATTATTACATCAATCTAGAAGGATCTTAATGTAAAATTAATGACAAACTAGTGTTGTAATGTGATTTACACATTCACATTGGTTCTTGTGAATTTCTAGGCTATGTGGACCTAATCTTAGTGTTGTAAAGTGCATTTAATTACACTTTCACAATGATTTATGTGTCATAAGCCCTATTCCACATTTACATCATCATTAATAGGTCCTATTTTATGCATTTGTGCATCTCGAGGCTTTAATTGATCAAACACCTAACAAGACAACATTTTAAACCTTATTTCCAATCTCAACTTCATAGGTGTCAGAATGGCCCCTATTGGACCCATTCACCATGCTTGGAAAATGAGTCCCATTCAAGTGCGACTCATTCACCAGGTCTAGTGAATGAGTCTTATCTAGCCCCATTTTGACCCTTGAGTGAGAAAAAATGAAATTTAAAGCTTATTTTCACTTCATGTTAGTCTGTGATGTAGTATAATCAGGTACGAAGGCACAATTTTCTACAAATAAGTATTTTTACCCTCATTTTACATCTAAAAATTAATTATTACATCTCTCATCTTGAATTCATCATCCACTTTCTATTTCAAGTCAAGCAACTTAAGGTTTCTCCATTAGAATTCTCCAAGTTAGCATTCTAAAGCATTCAAGGGGTCCATCTACATGAATTGCAGAAAATATTCAAGATAAATCATCATTGTAAGGTAATCTACTCCATTGTTGCATGCTTCATTACATTCTTTCATCATTTTGGTTTAATTACCTAAACGAGGTTTGACCAAGGAAAACCCCCATGCCTTAACAATCAACAATTCTTGTTTTGTTTGCTTGCAGATTTAGGTCCTTTGGAAGCTTGAGAGTCATTGAATATTTCATGTGAAGGTTATTCAAGTCATCCTCCTATCATTCAAGTCAAATCATCAAGGAAAAGTCACTTTTAGACTTGAATCTGACAATTTTAGGAGTGGAGATCTATAGAAAGCAGAAATATAGATCTAACTCCTCAGAATCTTCCTTTGATTTTCCATATTTTTGTAGGTGGAAAGATTCACCACCCTTGGAAAATGAGTCCCACTTGTAGGCTTGAAAATTGATTTTCTGAGATTTCAAATCCCTATAGTCATAAATAGGTTTCTAGAAGATTTTAGCAGAAGCAGGACTGATTCACCATGCTTGGCAAATGAGTCCCAGTGGCCATGTATAGAAGTTTCAAAGAAATTCAAGAAACTTACAGTGACTTCATTCTATCTCCAGTTGCACTCTCTTTAATCTCATTAAATTTTGTTTCCATTTATCTAAGTTTCAAGTTCATGTCTGAATATCACACTGTGTTTTCAAACAAAGCATAAATTGCACTTTAACATTCATTTTAGATCATTTTAACCAGTCAAATGCATTTAGTTAAATTCATTGACATCATATCTCATTGAATACATCCTAATTTGAATGTCACATAAGCATTTTAAGATCTAATCTCTCTCCTTTTGGGTGAAAAACCCTATAAGAGTTAGAGAGTCCATTGGGTCGTAAAATCTATGTTTCACCTTTATATCCAAAGGGAAATGCTGCAATGTTTCTCCTAACCTAGCTAGATCACTTAAACCTCAAAAGGTGAGGCTGAGTAATATAGTGACACAATCGTGGTCTCTGTCTTTCCACAAAGCAACACTAATTTCCACATAGCAACGTTGAGGCTGCAAATAGTAATGCCTTTGTGGATTGTGATGCTGGGTTGGGGTAAAAATCAATTTTCCAATTTATTTTGGAATGTCATTTATGTTGTTGATTCCTCTTGATCATTAACCTATTTTGTGGCTTTCTTTTATGTAGATTGACCAACTTTTTAAGGTTGAAGTGACAAACAAGGTAAAAAGGAAACAAAGGGAAGGCCTCATATGGCACTATTTCACAATTGTAACAAGTATTTTTAGACAATTTGGGGACACCTATGACCCAATATTTAGGATATTGTTATCTTCAGCTTTAGAAATTTACTACATTTCATTTGGGCTTTAAAAAGAAGATACAAAAGATTTATTTTTCTCAAAGTTGGTTAAAAAGAACCTTAGAAACTCACTAGATTTGATTTTGGGTTTTAAAAATTCAACAACTTCAAACACTTGATTTTGGTGCTATAAAGAGAACTCACTATTGTATTTGGGGATTTAAAATGAACATGCACTTTTCTTTTTTTGTAATATTTTTTACAAACTAATACCATCAAAATGCCTATGCACTTCTCTCGCACTTCACGGTGCTCTTGAGAATCAAAAGAATTTTGGAAATATTAGGTTGTCTAAAGGATTGCCTCCACATTTTGAATTTGGGCTCTTAAAATTGAAAAAATCTTGCTAGTGTGAGTAGATACATTGCATGTATTCTCTCTTTGTTCATGCAAATAAATATTGATTGAACTATGAATGTACTTACTCACTTCTGTTTACCTTTAGAGGACTTTCCTTGGTGGGAAAAAGTACTCACCCCAAGGGAATGACCCAAGTGGTAAAGAACATAAGCCAAGCTCTTCCAAACCGCTATATAAATTTGTGGTTGTGATGAAAATCATAAACAATGGGAAGAGGTTCATGATAACTCTCCCCTAATGTCTTTATGATGCATAAATCCCTTGTTCTAAGGGTTGGGAGATATCCCACAAGGAGTTTATCATGGTACCCCCTAAATTGGATTCCCTTACTATGAACCCTTGTTTAGAATCCAAAATCCCAATATTTGTTGGCATCAATAGGCCGGACCTCTGGAGCCATCCCACATGGTGATTCTTTTTAGAGATGAAAAGTTCATCATGGGAGATACATGAGAAATGAAGCTTGGCTGACTCATAGAAGCGAGTGTTGTGGAGGTGGTCGAGCTTCTAGTCATCTACTCTAAATAAGCGCATCTAGATTTATCCAAGTGGGAATTAAAGAAATATTTTCTTTGCCATCCTAGGATTGTACAATTTTGAGTCAATTAAACACAATGTTTGGATCCAAAATCTTGAAAACAAACATTCAACAAGGACATCAAGCTTCAAACCTTTAAAAGAAGCAAATATATTTGAAAAATCCAAGTGCTACTACTTGTCCCTAGGGATTTCATCCTTAGAGGCTTCTAAATATTTGGGTTTATAACTTAATTTTCTCTCTAAAGTCAACATTAGGGAACTATTGCCTTGATTCTCTTGATTTCCACATAATGGACTTTGTGGGATGAAAATAAATTGAGACATTAGACATTTAGTTTGAAAAGCTAAGCAAGAAATTTTTTGTGGTAAAAGAGATCCATTAGGAAAAGATAAAATACAAATTGAACCTCACACATGTTTTCTCAAATGATTTCCCGCAATATCAAAGTTCCAACACCAAAGTACATCAATCGTCACAAACATCTTAATCCAAGAAATATCAAGAAACGTCAGTCCATGCTTTATCAAGTCAGAGAAATATTTCTCTATAACTTTTACAAATGTTCTTCAAAGGACAATCCCAACTTGTACTCATTCTATTATTGTCAAAATCCAAGTCTTTTTCAATTTTTTGAGTATCTCGCTCTGTAGGGTTAAAAAGTTGTTGGAAGTATAGCATGTTCTTCAATAGCTAGGTCTTGTAAACAAAAATTATCTCTAGGTTCACTTAGGATCAAAATCAACAATTTCATCCATCCTCAAACATCAATCAAAAACCATCTCAAAAATAACTCTTAGAAATCTTGGAAAAATACTTCATACTAGACTTTTGGTAAATCCTTGAAAAAAAATCATCTTGTTTGACTAGGTATGTGTAGATGAATCCTTCTTCATACACTTAGTTAAATTATCATCTTGTGGACAAGTTTATTCCAAGACAACATCTAACCTCTTTGAGTTTATGAGTTCATTATCAAATCCAAATCAAATCCAAAATCCAAAATGCAAAAGTCCTAAAGTCTAGTATCTCCTTCAAGGTTTCTTAAGAGTTCAATCATTCACATCATCCATCTTTCATTATCTCATCACCACCCTTTGATCCTTAACATCTTAGAATTTCTTTTCTATACCTAAATTTTTGACCAATCTAAGGAGTTAGAGGTTCACCTCCCATATTCCTAAAAATTGATCCCTATTTTATGGTCCAAGCTAGATCTCAACACAAGAAGAACATGGAAACAAACAAAGAAACATCCACTTCAAGTGGATTGAGTCAAACTGCACCTAAAATCAACCCCATCAGATCTAGCAATCCCCCACTCAACCTTCCACAACTTCCACAAGATCTTCAAGAGGGAGGTTTCCAAGTGGAGGATATCACCAATAATGTACTTGGAATGACTCAAGATGAAATCATAGAAATGGTCCAAAATCTAGAAAATCAAAAAATTGTCAATACAATGACGAGACTTAATCTGTCGCAATACATGTTGGAATTGGCTAAAGTGGGGGCTAAACCCCCTTCTTATTATTATGTAAGCAACACTATGGAGAAACCTCTTGGGATTATGTCGCCAAGCTCATTCACATCTTCCTTCCAAAGCATCATTCAACCCATCCCACAACCAATTTCATCTCATGCTTCAAGTCAACCCATAGTTACCAAGGGGATTTCATTGCTTCATGCTCTTCAAACACTTCCCCTTGTAAAAAACCAAGACTTAGATGCAAACAACATCTTGGGTCAACCAAATATCATCCCCCAAAATATGAAACACCCATATGTTCTACTCATCTTTCATGACACTAACAACCCATCCACTTTCTATGCATCACTAACATATTCTCTTAACACACAAGTCTCTCTTGCCATGACTTCACAAGGAGAAGGTGGACTATTTGGGCAAGGAGGAATCTTTGATCCCTCATCATCATCACTTCCTCAAGGAAACACACCACCCATCTTTCCACCATTTCCCCCTCTATGATTAACATCCACACGAATCCTCAGTTTAGGGAAACCCCCTTTACCAATCCTCAATCAAAAAAATCAAAAAAATCCTCCAATCATGAATCAAATCAACATACCAAATCCTCTGATCATTCCACTGATATTGCAACACTAGGTGGAACCGATCTAAACAACACAATGAATCTTTGCACCATTTATAAATGTGGTCTCCCAAGGACCTAGCATATCCACTGCACCATTTACCACACAACCCCCTATCATAAATCCAACAACACCTCAAAAAACTCTCATCACAATGTGCCATACCATTCCAAATCCTCCACCTCCACCACCAAAACCAAACATGGAAAACCAATACAAGATGACATTGCAAGTTGCCCAACAAGCCTATCAAAAGGCACTTCAACAATTTCAAAATCAACAAGTTACACAAGATGCACAGCTAGCCACCCAACAAGCACAAACACAACAAGGAACATAACAAGCATAGCAGGCTACCTAATCCCAAGATTTATTGCAACAAAAACAAGCTTCCTAAGCTACCCAAGTTGTGCAAGTAGCACAAGCTGCACAGGCCACACAAGTTGCACAAGCTACCCAAGTTGCACAAGCTACTCAAAAAGCTCAAGCCCAATATCAAGCCTAGCAAGCTCAAGCACAAGCACAATATCAAGCAACACAACAAGAAGCTCAATAATAAGCATATTAGAAAGCTTTGAAATAGTACCAAATACAACAAGAAGTAACTCAACAACTAGACCAACAACAAACATTCTTGGTCCAACAACAACAAGACCAAAAACAAGCGTTGTCAACACAATAGAAATTGCAAGCATACCAATAAGAATTGATTTCACAAAAAAGATTGCAACAACCTCCCACAAACACCCAAAACACTCCACCCATCACTTAAACGATCAAACCACCCCAAAACACATTCATCTCACCACCCGATCAGCAAAATGATTTTTTTTGCACAAATCAAATTGGTCTCACAACAAGTGCTAGACCTCCAATCAGGGAAGTCAATGAAAACACCAAGAAATTTTTTCCCTTATCCATTTGACAAAAGAATTACAATGGTTACATTCCCAAAAGGATTTGAGATACCTAAATTTGACGAATATCATGGGACGGGTAATCTTGTAGATCACATCAGGGAATTCCAGGTACATTGTATGGAAGTTGCATATGAAAACACTTATATAATGTGACTATTCCCTCAGATCTTGGCTGGACTAGCGATGGAATGGTTCTCTCACCTTCCTCCCAGAATCAAAAAGTTCCAAGAAATTGCAAAAGCATTCATATAGAACTACACATTCAACATAGGCATGGACATAAGTCTAGAGGAACTATCTGCTCTCCAACAAGCTAAGGCAAAAAAATCCACATCCTTCTTACAACGATGGTGATCCAAGGCCAACAGGAGCAAGTGGACTATGCCAAAAGAACCAAAAATCTACACTATCATCGCTAATCTTGAAGGAACCTTGTGCTTCCATCTAAAAATGCAATGCATCACCACATATGACCAGTTGATCCCCAAGGTGCTCAACATCGAAAGAGATCTTATCACACAAGGGGGACACCTACTTATCAAGACAACCACCCATCAACTAGTTATAATGAAAAACATCACACATGGGAAAAGAAAAAGAATGTCACTAATGATGGTGTGGTTGATGCTAAAGTTGTTATTAGTTCCCTAAAGAAAAACACACAATCATATCAAACACTGCAAGCCAATAACCAAAACAACACACAATCCAATGCAATATAACAATAGCCCAATAATCAAGCACTCAATTATTTGAATAATCATGAAACACATATACCCCAAATGAAAATACACACCCCTTGGGGAATCAATCAAATCTATCATAAAAAAACTAGTACAAGAGAATTTCATTAAAATCCCCATTTATGAGAATTATCAGGATCCCTAAATTAAACCACCATGGTATAACAAAAATCACCTTTTTGATTTTCATAAAATCAAGGGACACGTGATGGCTAGTTGCATGAGACTAAAAAACTTGATCCAAGACCTTATCGATGATAGAACCATAAATGTTGAACAACCTGTAGGAAATCAAGACCTTATGTTATACACAAATTTGATGCCAGATCAAAATAAAGGGAACAACAATGGAAAGGAAAAGTATAAAAATGTAAACCATGTTGGTGCAGGAGCACCTACACCTCATCCTCCATTTGTGTTCATTTGAAGGTAAATGGTGATCTTACACTAAAGTGTCTTTGTAGCCTTTGAAGGAAAATTAGTGAGTGTATATAAGGATGTGTAGGAATAGTGTCTTGTCAATGTAATTAGGCTATTTTCAATCCATTAGTGTGGTTTTAGTAAAGTTATAGGTGAAAGAATACAAACATTACAACATGAGTCATATCATTGTTGTTCATATGTAATTGATGTCAACTTGGCCTTCAACGGTCATTAAGGATTTAAAAATTAGTTGCAAAGTTGGTTGGTCATTGGTTGAACCTAAATAAGCCTTTAAATGGCTTGGAGTCATCAATTGTAATGTTGGATGTTGAAGGGGAGGACTGGAAAATAAAGAATCTCTATTTTTTTAATATATTTTTTGTGTTTCCTCACATTGTTTAAATTTCTACAGGAATGTACAGTCAATTTATGATGTGAAATATCTTCCACAATTTGAAGGTTTGTGTTATAATTTCTTTGTGTCTAATTTGAAGGAATTTGGTGGTCATTTGTTTTAGAAAATTCCATTTCTTTGTGATCAGCTCGAAAACCCCTGTTTTGAGGGTTTTGTGATCTAAATATGATGTAAAGGGCCCTTACACTTTTTTTGGCCACTATAACTAATGTAAGGGGCCCTATGGAGTCTGATTTACATATTGGATGTATGGTTAGAGCATATGGAGAGGAATAAGGAAGATAAACTTGTTGTTCCTGAATGTTTTGTGGAGAAATACATGAGAATAAAGAGGTTTCAGTCTAGGGTTTGATAAAAAAAATTATGGGAGTTGTTGTTGGGGCTTACATATGTTTTCTAGACTTGGAATGGATATCTGAATCCATATTCTTTTCCAAGTGTTTTAGAGGATATTGGAGTTAGAATTCAAAAACTATGTTTCCACTACTATTAGGGTTCAAGGGGTGAAAGTGGGAAATCTGACTTCTATTGTTTTTCAAGATTTGAGGGTGATTTAGATTGTTCAAATAGGTCATCTTAATCTTTTTAGATTCCTCCTAAATTTAGGTTGTCAAGTTGGTAGTGAATGAGCCCCCTAGGTCTACATCAAATTGGTACAGTAGTAGATCTTTTGTTGTTTTGAATTGGTTTTGCAAGTAGGTGAAGAGAGGATTGTGAAAATGCCACCTAAAGGAAGTATGGTTACAATGAATATTGACACTCTCTATAAGGAGATAGAAGCCTTGAAAAGAGAGATGGCTGGTTGGAAGGAAAAAAATAGAGTGGAAGAGGATGTAAGTGAAACTGAAGAGGAAGAAGAAGCTACTGGTGAAGAAGAGGAGATGGATCCAGATGTTGTGAGAAAAATGAAGCTTTTGAAGGTTGTGAAGAAGGATAGACATGGAAAAATAGATGTGCCTATGTATGGAGGTAAACTCGATAGTGAAGAGCTCCTGGATTGGATTGGGGCCATGGAAAACTACTTTGATAGTGAATATGTTCATGAAGGACATAAGGTGAAGAAGGCTAAAACACAACTGAAGGGACATGCTTTGGTATGGTGGAATTTTGTGCAAGAGGAAAGGGAGAGGCAAGGAAATACCAAGATCACTTATTGGGAAAGGATGAAGACCAAAATGAAAGGTAAATTTATCCCTTGTGATTACAAGGAATTAAACATGAGGAATATGAGGAAGAAATGGTTGCTAGGTACTTGAATAGTTTGAGGTATAATATTAAGGATGAGATAAGCTTGTTGACAGTTAAGTCAGTTGAAGAATTCCTTCAAATGGAAATGAGGGTAGAAGAAAAACTAAAAAGGAGACAAGAGAAGGCAACAAGAGGAAGAGGCAACACTTCTAGGGGTAGAGGCACAACTTCAACATCAAGGAAGCCTAAGGAAGACCATGAAGATGCTCAGAAGAAAAAAGAAGAAGCTCCTGAAGCAAGAGGAGGATGGAGAGGTGGAAGAACTAATTTTAGGCAAAGGAGAGATTACAATGAATTCTCAGGAAGGTGTTATAGATGTAATAAATTTGGACACCCCTCTTTTAGGTGTCCTCAAAACCAAGTTTCTTGATCAAGTGGTAAGGGGAGAGGTGATAAAATAGTCCAATATGTGCAAGGAGATGAAGAAGAGAGTGTGAGTTCATCAAGAAAACCTACATATCCAAATGTAGGAGAATCACTCAAGCTAATGACCTTATTTCAAGGACAAAAAGAAGAATATTTAAGCCAAAGGAGAAGCCTATTCAGAACCTCATGCAAATGATAAGGTAAAGTATTTCAAGTTGTAATTGATTTTGGTTCTCAAGATAATATGGTGTCTAGGGAGATGGTAGATAATTTGAGTCTAGAAAAGATACCTCATGTAGCACCCTACAAAGTTTCTTGGGTGAATGATAGCAAAAATTTAGTGGTGAATGGGCAAGATTATGTGGATTTCCAAATTGGGGAGTACAAGGATAGAATCCTATGTGACATATTGGTAATGGATTGTTGTCATCTATTCTTGGGAAGGCCATGAAAATTTGATAGGAAGTCTATGTATGATGGTTCGGAAAACACCTACACCATTTGGAAGGAAAACCAAAGTTTCAAGATAACTCCTTTGCAGGGAAAAGAGAAGGATAAGGGCAAGGCTAAGGTGGTGATATTTGGAAGAAAATAACCTATAAAGATAGAGGACGGTAAGAATAACTTGTTTTCTATTTTGGAGCAGGGTCATGATGTTAGAACAACAAGGAAGACACCTATAAATGGTGATACGATTGTGAAAAGTAATAATGTGAATGTTGATTCTCACATGGAGAAGAAAATTGATGTGAAGACCATGAAGGAGTCTGATTTAAGAAAGATTCATGATAAGTTGATGACACAACAAAGAGAATTCAAGCAAATGGAAGAAATTTTGATTGGGAAAATGGTTTGTCCTATAATAGTTCATGGAAATGAAAGACAATTAAATCAAGATAGGAAAAGGACTCTAAAATTTTATGATACAGTGATGTATGGGACTATACATATAGGGGTAATAGGTCTGATGCCTGAATTCAAGCAAATCAATAGGGAATGATAGAGATTTGAGGGGAAATTTATTCATGAGAAGATAGTGAACTATGAGGTTGGGAGAATGCTAAATGAATTTATAGAGCTTTGTAAGAATTCCAAGACAGTGGAGGAGGAAATTGTAGGTTTGACAGAGTTTAAATGCACAAACATATTAGTTGTTGGGTCTGACAAAGATAAAGTGACAATTATGAGGACCAATGGGCAGAGAACAAAGCATGGAGAGAAGAGAAAGGTACTATTGACTGATGGTGATGGTTGGATAGGTAGAGGGAGACAAATGATAATAGGTAAAAGACCTTTAGTAGGTTCTGATGTACCAATGGGGTCACAAATAAGTGTTAACAAAACCACAAATGTAGGAAAAAGTATAGGAAAGCAACATGGAGCACAAAGCATGGGACAATGGCAATGGCCTATGGACTAGAAGAGTCTTATTCCAGCATGGGCATGGTGGTAATAGCCTCACTTCATGAAGCATGAAATATTTTTAGGGGGGGTGTATGGTGTAGGAGCACCTACACCTCATCCTCCATTTGTGTTCATTTCATGGTAAATGGTGATCTTGCAAAAAAGTTTTTTTGTAGCCTTTCAAGGAAAATTAGTGAGTTTATATAAGGATGTGCAAGAATAGTGTCTTTTCAATGTAATAAGGCTATTTTCAAGCCATTAGTGTGGTTTTAGTAAATTTATAGGTGAAATAATACAAACATTACAACATGAGTCATATTATTGTTGTTCATATGTAATTGATGCCAACTTGGCCTTGAACAGTCATTAAGGATTTAAAAATTATTTACAAAGTTGGTTGGTCATTGGTTGAGCCTAAATAAACCTTTAAATGGCTTCGATTCATCGATTGTAATGTTGGATGTTGAAGGGGAGGACTGGCAAATAAAGAATCTCTATTTTTTTCATATATTTTTATGTGTTTCCTCACATTGTTCATATTTGTATAGGCATGTAAAATTAGTTTATGATGTGAAATATCTTCCAAGATTTGAATGTTTGTGTTAGAATTTCTTTGTGTCTAATTTTAAGGAATTTTGTGTTCATTTGTGTTAGAAAACTCAATTTCTTTGTGATCAGCATGGAAACCCCTATTTTGAGGGTTTTGTGATCTAAATATGATGTAAAGGGACATTACAATTTCTATAGGCATTGTAACTTGTGTAAAGGGCCATATGGAGTTTGATTTACATATGGGATGTATGGTTAGAGCATAGGGAGAGGACTAAGGAAGATAATCTTGTTGTTCCTAAGTGTTTTATGGAGAAATGCATGAGAATAAAGGGGTTTCATTCTAGGGTTTGATAAAATTTGTATGGGAGTTGTTGTTGGGGCTTACATATGTTTTGTAGCCTTGGAATGGGTATCTAAATCCATTTTTTTTTTCCAAGTGTTTTGGAGGATATTGGAGTTAGAAGTCAAAAACTAAGTTTCCACTACTACTAGGTTCAAGGGGTGAAAGTGAGAAATTTGACTTCTATTGTCTGTCAAGCTTTGAGCGTGATTTAGATTGTTTAAATAGGTCATCTTAATCTTGTTATATTCCTCCTAAAGGTAGGTTGTCAAGTTGGTAGTGAATGAGCCCCTAGGTCTACATCACATGTTTGTGATCATGTTGTTGCATTCTTAGATGAACGAGTCACTATTGTCAACATCAAGGCAGCTAGAATTGACTATGAAGTCACCACACGCAGTGGAAGAGTCACCATTCCTAGACCATCACAACCACCCAAGGCACTAATCTCTAATTTGAAATCTGTTCCCAATTGTTATAATGTCTTGGACTAGTTGAAAAGAACCCCCGCCTAGATCTCCATCATGGAGTTACTGAAAATCTCACCCAGACATAGGAAAATCCTAGAGAAATAATTGGCTTCATCCACTATCCCCACTAATATTGATGTAGAACAGTTCCATGCTATGGTTGGACACATTACCACACCACATCTCCTTACATTTTCTAATCATTACTTCCCAACTCAACCATATCATAACTACACACTCCATCTCGAGGTATTGGTCCATAAAAATAAAGTCAAAAGAGTCTTAGTGGATGGGGGTGCAGGTCTGAATATTTGTACCCTCAAGCTAATAAATAATTTGGTATTCTCTAAGGACATCATTGAAAGGGTAAAGGTATTACAATCAGGGCCTATGATGATCAAGAAAGAATGTCTCAAGTTACTATTCAACTCCCTATTCAAGTAGGGCCAGCCATCATGGAAATGACATACCAAGCCCTTCATCTAGAACTACCATACAATATCCTCCTGGGGCACCCGTGGATCCATGGAATGCAAGTTGTTGCATCTACCTTCCATCAATGTGCCAATTTTACTTATCAAAATCAAGAGGTCACAATCCATGGTGATCCTGAGCCATTTTATTATTGCAAGAATCTGGAAGCCAAATACTACAAGATCCCTCAAGTCACAAAAAATGATGAAGGCCCTACAACTCCATATGTAGACCCATCTACCTTAGCCTCCACTTATGAAAAAAAGACACCAGCCATTCCTGACATTTCTAATATTAAATTCATTATCTAAGACAATGGGTGTGGAGATTACAAAATGAAAAAGAGTGCCTTTGTAATAGGAGAGTTTGATCAATATCCTAGATCTCACGGGAAACCACATGTAAATAATACCTAATCTAAAACCTTAAAAGTAGACCCCACTAGAGGATGAGGGGTTCAATCTTCCCCTTAGTGCTATTCATCAGGAGAAGTCAATAGTCTTAGTAGAAAAGTACAATATGGTCAACTTGGGAACAAAAGAAATACCACACATAACCTTCTATGCAGAATCACTTTTGACAGAAGAACAAGAAATTCTAGCTACATTCCTAAGGGAAAGAAAGGTAAAATTTGCATGGACCTATGCCAACATGCGTAGTCTTGGTCCAAAAGTTGTGGTTCACTATCTGGCTATCTATCTAGAAGCAAAACCAGTAAGACAAAAACTGAGAAATATGCATCCACAAATAGCTTTACTAGTAAAACTTGAATTATAGAAGATCCTTGATGCTAGTTTCATATGGCCCATTGATTATATAGAATGGGTTTCAAATCTTGTACCTATTTCAAAGCCCACTGGGGGAATCCGCATCTATACAGACTTTAGAGACCTAAACAAGGTATGCCCAAAGGATGACTTCCTTCTTCCCAATATCAACATGATTGTGGATCAAACAATGAGGCATGAAATGTTGTCATTAATAGATGGATTCTTAGGGTATAATCAGATCATGATAGCTAAGGATGACCAATACAAGATTCCTTTCACTTGTCCATGTGGGACATACTATTGGAACATGATGCCATTTGGGTTGAAAAATGCAGGAGCCACCTATTAAGGAGCTATGACACTAATTTTTCATGACATCATTCAAAAAACTATGGAAGACTATGTGGATGACATATTGGCCAAATCGAAGAAGCATCAGGATCACATAGCAGCACTAAGCTGCATCTTCAACAAGCTAGAAGAATACAAGGTAAGGCTCAATCCAAAAATGTGTTCCTTTGGTGTGCAATCAAACAAGCTTTTAGGGTATATTGTATCTATGAGGGGAATTGAAATAGACACTACCAAAGTTAAAGAAATCCTTGAGATGGAGGCACAAAGGACATTGAAGCAGTTAAGGGGTTTGCAAGGAAGAATCCAATACATTCGCTGGTTTATAGCACAGTTAGAAATAAGGCTATCCCATATTCTTATCTACTCCACAAGGGGGTAGCATACAAATGGGATGAGAAATGTGATCAGGCATTTAATAAAATCAAGGAGCACTTGCACACACCACTAGTTTGTATGCCACCAATTCTAAGTAAACCGTTGATCCTATATATATCGGCAATAGTAGTAGCCCTTGGCACCCTCTTAGCACAAAATGATGAAAATGGGAAAGAGAGAGATATTTAATACATGAGTAGTACCATGGTGGGACATGAGCTGAATTATACATCCATTGAGAAGGATTTCTTAGTAGTCATGTTCTCCATGCAAAAATTCAGACACTATATATTGGCACATCAGATAAAAATCATTGCCATGATAGATCCTCTCAAATATCTTCTTTCTAAAGCAACGCTCATAGGGTGAATAGATAAATGGGTCATAATCCTAATAGAAAATGACATTGAGTATGTAGAAAAAAAGGAAATTAAAGGACAAGTAATTGCAGATCAGCTGGAAGAAGCACCAATTTATTTAGAGAGCCCACTTGTATTAGAGCTCCCCCATAATTCCATCTTTAACATAAGCATAGCAGATCACTAGAAAGTATATTTTGATGGATCCTACACATAACATCGGTTAGAAGTTAGAGTCTTCTTCATTACACCACATGGATATTGCATACCCAAGTCATATAAGCTATCTTTTCCTTGCACAAACAACATTTCAAAGTATAAGGCCCTTGTCATAGGACTCAAAATTTTAGTACAATGGTAGATCATGACACTCAAGGTCTATTGAGACTGAAAACTTATCATCAATCAGGTCAATGACAACTACCAAATGAAGGATGAAAAATTGACTCCATACAAGAAACTAGTGGTATTGATGGGTGTTTTTGTACACTTTCTCAACACAGGCAATGCATAGGTGCATTACCTCTCTTGAAAGGAGACTTCCAACAACAAGTTGTTGAAAATCACCACAAGGTTTCTTGGGTGTCAAGTGATAACTTGCATGGAACTCCTCAGTTGATGTTTGATGTGATTTTTCTGGTAATCACAGGGTAGACTTACGTAGTTGGATGTGAGGTGGATCTTAAAATAAGAATTTTTTGAGATGGGGGTTAAGGTGCATTTTGCTGTAGGTTCAAAAAACAATCTAAAACTTCAATTTTTTCCTTAATTTTTGGCTTTACAATGTGCAATGAGCCTTAGTACAGGTTGTTTCTATAAAAAAAGGAAAAAAAGAGCAGGGAAGAGGGAAGGTTCTTGGATCTACAACTAGTTGTGAACAATGATCATGGAGGTTCTACTATGGACAACTCCCTTCAAACAGGATCACTGTTCATAGCTAGTTGCAAATCTAGGAACCTTCCCTCTTCCCTGCTCTTTTTTTCTCTTTTTCTTTAGAAAAAACCTATACTAAGGTTCATTACACATTGTAAAACCAAAACTTAAGAAAAACATTAAAGTTTTAGATTGTTGTCTGAACCTACAACAAAATGCACCTTAACCCCTATCTTAGAAACTTTAGATTTTAAGATCCACCTCTCATCCAGTTACATAAGTCTGCCCTGTAATTACCAGCAAAATCACATCAAACATCAACTGAGGAGTTCCATGCAAGTCATGACCTAACACCCAAGAGACCTTGGGGTGATTTTCAGCAACTTGATGTTGGAAGTCTCCTTTCAAGAGAGGTAATGCACTACGCATTGCCTGTGTTGAGAAAGTGTACAAAAAAACCCATCAATAGAACTCATTCTAGAAGGAGGGTGTTGTGAATTTGGATCGAACTAGATCATTCTCCCTAGAAATATTTCAAATATTTCTATGGTCGACACCAAACAAGGGAGAATTTCAAGATTTATAGCCCCCCACAAGGGAAAAACAACCTAAGGGAGGAGACACTACTTCTTCCTCTTCCCCTTCCCCACCCACTTCCCTCCCACCTTCACCTCCATGCAGCTCTTGTCCATCCTCCACCTAGCCATACCGAACTGCCTTTTCAACCCTCATTTTTGGCAGCTAGGAAGTTTCCTCTCTCCCGACCATTCAAGTTCAGGGCGCAGTTCAAACAACTGTAGCCTAGACAAAGTCTTAGGCTACTAACTTACTGTAGGTGCAGCTCTAGATCATTGTCCCTCAACAAAAAATACCACTTTTGCCTCCCGTCATGGCCTGGTTGCCAAAAAATAGCTCACCATTGCACTTCGGCACTTACCACAACATGCCCAAGAATCCGAAGGGCTTCTTTTCAAAATTCAATCATCACCACCCACAAAGGACGACAAAAGAAGACATCAAGGTATTTGAAACAACAATCATGAATATGCAAGTCGGTCATGAAGATGTTGCATGCCACCTTTTTTCGTACTGATTGGATGAGGAGGAATTTTACTGGTACATCAATCTACCAAGGGGCTCCATTGCCTCATGGGACCTCATGAAGAATGCTTTCCTATAGAAGTATAAGATTCTAATTAGGCCCTCAGAGCTATACTGACAGTTTATGTCCATACGGAGGGAAGTTAATGAACCCATTGGATCCTTTAATGATCATTTCCATCGTGTCTTCATGAGACTTCAGGATCCATACATACATAATGATGTTGCAGCCCTCCCTGTCTACTATGCAACATTAGATAATCTCATGTCAGCATTGGTTAAAAGGATGTGTTCACCA
The DNA here is from genome assembly GCA_007258455.2 of Sequoia sempervirens. Lineage (NCBI taxonomy): Eukaryota > Viridiplantae > Streptophyta > Pinopsida > Cupressales > Cupressaceae > Sequoia > Sequoia sempervirens. The sequence continues at coordinate 401,538,078 of VDFB02105785.1, forward strand.
CTCACCACACTAGTAACTTCTTATGTAGAGGTGGTTATTGCCAGTGCAGATTTGGTGCAGAACATCTTTGGTACATTTCCTTCATTGGGAATAGTAGCCCACCCAATGCAAATTCAAGGACTTAATCAAGCATTCACTCACTAGATCCCTCTTATGAACCAAGTGCCCTAGCTGCCCATCGTTCTACACCCTGGATAGCCAATGAATCATGCACCTCCCATGCCTTCTCATTTGCAAACCCAACAACAACAAAGCTATCCTCAAGCTCCCCAAAAACAACAAGCGTACTCTCAATAGCCGCAAGCACCTTTGTACTTGTTGGGACCAGAATTCCCTCAAGCCCATCAAAATCAGCCGTTGGCCCCACCTTTCTTTCTCCAAAACCTAGTGTCATAGCCAAACAATGCTGAGAAGAACAAATTGGAAGAATTGACTGAGATGATAAGAAAAATGTCTATGGAAATGGAGCACTTAAAGAACTAGAATAATCAGTTGCAAGCATCCCAACATAGTCTCCAGGCTAATATTAATTGGGAAAGTTGTGACAATAGGGATTGTAGGGACAACTTGGAAGCAAGTTCCTCTTCTGGGAAGAACTATGATAGAGGACAAAATTAAAATAAAAAATTCAAGAGGAGACCTTCTAAGAGGCATAATCTTATGTGGAATACAAGGCCCAATAACAGAGGTGTCCCTACCACCCTTGATTATCTTACAAGCAATGAAAAGACAACCAATAGAGTGTACCTCGCCGAGATAGCCTTGTCTGGATGGTACTGGATTCACAAAACCAGTAGACACTCTGAGTTGGATTGTCCTGAATTCCAGAAAGCTGCTAAAATATTCCAAGTGGAGGTCCAAAATGTTGTTGATAGTGCCGGTTGCAGAGACATCGTTCCATCTAAGCCTTATGACTCTTCCTGTCTCATGGTAAACCAAGTGCCATTTCCACAAAGCAACTGCAATGAGCCCAAGGTCGAACCCACCCTAGTTATGAGTGAAGAAGTGCAAGAGGTAAGTAACAAACAAACATGTGCTCAAATTTTTGATTCAATAGATAATGGTCCACTAGATGAGGAAGAATTGCACATAGATGAAGTCCACATGTTCCACCAAAGAAGAACTCCCTACTTCCTTAGGAATAGGTAGGCGGGTGGCCCTTTACGAATTCTACACCACCAAACAATTTTACTACCCCACCTAACCCTAATGCCAACAATAACCCTAGGCTTCCCCATATACCCACTTTGTATCTCAATAAGGATAGGCCCCAAAATTAGTCACAAAATCAACCTCAAGGACAATCACAAAACTAGTCAAGTCAAATGAAAGCCCAACTTTCTAACTCTTCCCTCTGAGCCTTTGACTCTGAGATTGAACAAATGGGTGAATATGTGGCAGAAGAGTTCAAGAAGGTAAAAATTAGTTTATCTGCCTTTGAACTACTCAAAGTCCCTGTTGTAAGGCATGCCTTCTTTAGGATACTTAATGGGACCCCATCCTCTAAAACAACACAAGAGACACCAACTACAAGAGTCACCTTTGAAGAACCTAGGCAGGAACCTATGGTTCAGGACAACACAAGGAAAAGGAAGGATGTTCCCTCAAATGAATCTAAAGGTAAGCAGCTGGAAAAGGAACTAGATTGGGACAATAGGCATATTTCCAAGGATCAACCATCTGGGTAGACCAAGGATAGAACTGGTGATGAGAACAGGATGCAAGTAGCTTGATAGATACATCTAAGGGCCTCTTCTGAGGAAAATTTTAAACCCCCCCTTTCCTTACCACCATCTAGATATTCGAGAAGAACTTGCACAAATTCCTACTTGATTCAAGAGCATCTTCCAATGTTATGCCTGTGGTAGTATGCAGGGCTCTTGGGATTACTCCCACACCCTCAAAAAGGAAGGTGACCCAGTTAGACAAGACAAAGATCAACATTGTGGGAAAAATGAATTAGATCCTAATGCAAATTGTTGTAGACCCAAGGATACAACAAGACATTGATATTCAAGTGGCTGACATTCCTGATGGATATGGGATCATCTTGGGGAGATACTTCACTAGAACGCTAAATGGATATGCTCCCATAGACCATTCTCACATGTGGTTGCCATGGAAAGGGCTACCAAATTAAATATGCATAGACTGTGAGCCCCATATGAAGTACATGATCAAAAAGTACAATAACCTAAACGAGGTGTTGTTTGTTGAGACAGAATTGGGAAACTATTGTCCCTTTGCCTTCCAGGGAAAATTTGAACCCCAAGAAGAGTGTGTTGTCAAACTCCTCTTGGTGCAATGCATCCCTCCAACCAACTTCACTCAAATGTCTCAGAGTACAGAGGTGCGGGTAGAATTAGATGATAAACCCAATGAAGACGACAACTTAGGATTACTCAATGGGTTCCAAGAATTCATGGAAAAGTGTGCAAATGACCAACTCAATTTGGGTTCCCGAATGGATTTCCATGGTCTCTCGCTACCAAATTGGTGTAGAATTCATAATTCTGCCCACTCCAAGTTTGATTGCTGCTTGTGCCAAATAGCGGTAGAGCATGTCAAAAAATCAATTATCCGTCATAAGGAAATACTGAAGGAAGTTCTAGTAGAACCAATTGTTTTTAAATACATTGAGTTGGAAGATTCCCCAAAGGTCACGCAGGAAACCACCCCACCACAAAGAAACAAGAACTTAATTGGACCTGGAGTCAAAGAGCTTTCCATGTTTTGCATACTTCAATTTGATGGATCCAAATAAAAACAAGGAATTGGTGTCGGGTTCAAGCTCATTATCCCAATGGGTAAGACCTTTCTTGTTGCCTATAGGTTGTAGTTTTATTGCACCAATAATGTAGTAGAATATGAGGCATTAGCCCATGGTCTTCCTATGGCCTTAAATAAAAATGTCAAAATGTTGCAAGTGTTCGGGGATTCTGAACTCATAGTCAAACAAGTTAGAAAATTGTATTCATGCCATGATAGAAGACTTGCAAACTATAGGCATAAGGTTTGGGATCTCTTAGAAGGTTTGGATGCATTCAATAGACAACTGATCCCTCATGCTCAGAATCATACAGCCGATGCCTTGGCTCAGGTGGCCAGTACTTTGCAACCCCTCTCCTTGTCTGGGCTTAAGAAATTTATAGTTGAGTTGACATCCACACCATCTGTCCTGGATAATGTCACCCATTTTTAGGTCTTCAATGATGATAAGCATATCCTTGAATTCATTACAAGTTTTGATGTCTTTTCCACCCAAATAATTGTGAAGTTGATTCAAAGGAGGCCGAACTGGATATAGAAGGAGTTATCAACCTCAAAACCAACACAATTCCCAGAGGCATGGTTTAGCTTAAACACATATTTGATTTGAACTAGATTAGAGACAAAAATCAGAAAACAAAGAAGGAAGCCATAAACAACCAGTGTGATGCTCAAAACCTCAGGATAGCCGAGGAAATTAGAAATGTTTTTGTTGGTAAAGTGTGTGCACTTGAGGAAAAGAAGGGAATCATCGATGCTTTGTGGAGGTATGATGACGTGGTGGCATGGAGCTACAAGGACATAAAGACTTATGACACCTCCATCATAATGCACACCATCCCTCTTAAGACAGAAGCTAGGCCCTTCCACCAATGGAAACATCCTATTAATTCCTTGTTAGAGCCCATCATATACAAAGAAGTACAAAAGATTCTTTCAAATAGGATTATCTTCCCAGTTAGACATTCCACATGGGTGGCCAGCTTGGTCCCAGTTAGAAAAAATAATGGAGAAATCAGATTGTGTCTAGACTTCCACAACTTGAATAGAGCTTTAGAAAAGGATAACTATCTAGTGCCTTCATTGGAAGAGGTGTTGCAGATCATCAATGGATCCCAAATGATGTCTTTCCTTGATGGGTATTCCAGATATAACCAAGTTATGGTGCAGCATGAAGATTGCCATAAGACAACATTCACCACTAAGTGGGGAACCTCTGCTTACATAAGAATTCCCTTTAGGCTCATCAACGTTGGCACCACTTTCCAATGTGCCGTGGATATCACCTTCAAAGATCTGATTGGGAAGTGCATAATCATCTACATGGATGATTTAACTATGTTCTCTAAGAGGCAGGGTGATCATGTCTCCAATTTATGCAAGGTGTTTCATAGGTGTAGGGAGTTTGGAGTTTCCCTTAACCCAAAGAAGTGAATTTTTGGCGTGAATGAGGGTAGATTAATTAGACATGTTATTTCAGAGTAGGGAATCTCCATAGACCTTGAAGGCATCCAATATTTTCTAAAGATTTTTCCAAGAGGAAGTAAGAAAGAATTAAAATCCTTCTTCAAAAAAATCAACTTTGTTAGGAAATTCATCACGGGTTTTGCTGAGATTGTTAAACCACTCTATGCCATGTTAAAATAGGATGCCAAATTTGAGTGGACTCTCGAAGCCAAATAGGATTTTGAAGAAATCAAATGGGCCATTGCTAAGGTTCCTGTGCTATTTAGCCCAAACCATACAAAGCCATTCTACATCTATTCATTCACTTCAGAGCATTCATGTGCTAGCATTCTAACCCAAAAGGATGAAGGAAATGAGCACCCAATCACCTTCATGAGTGTTCTATTGAAAGATGTTGAATTAAGCTAACAAACATAGAAAAGAAAGCATATGCACTCGTTAAAGGAGTAAAAACATTTATGCATTATATCTTGTGCAATAAAGTATTCGCCATTGTCCCCGACCCAGTAGTGAAAACGCTACTCATACAAAATGAATTGGGCGAACGAAGAGCTAAATGGGTCACATTACTCTAGGAGTATGATATGGAAATTCAACCGATGAAGTTGATGATAGGATAGGCACTTGCTCGCATGATTGTTGAAGCAATAGCAGAAGCAGGACCTAAACTCACTATGCAACAATACCAACTTGAGGATGTTTCCCTGGGAGAGTGGTACGAGGACATTGTCTATTATTTGTTGAACCAAAAGTGTCCATCTCACTTACAAGGAGTCCGAAAACATGCTCTTAGACTGAAAAGCAAAAATTACATGTTGCAATGGTCCATTTTATACAATAAAAATCATGAAGGCATCTACTTGAGGTGCCTTGGCAAGGAAGAAGCGAATCGGGTCTTGAAAGAGTTTCATGAAAAGTTTGGTACTAGTCATGGATTTGGGCCTTCCACCACACCTCAAATATTAAGAGAGGGGTATTACTAGCCAACTGTCTTGAAGGATGCTTATTGTCATGTTCGTTCATGTCACACATGTCAGACCACTACCACCAAGGAGAAGAATGTTGTTGTCCCACTGCAATCCGTGTTGGAGGTGAGGTCGTTTACGCAATGGGGTATCTATTTCATTAGTACGATAAGCCCTCCATCATCTACAGGACATAGATATACATTCTTACCGCTACTGATTATTGCACTAGATGGACATAAGCAATTGTATGTAGACAATGCACAACTGAGGTAGTTACAATTTTTTTGGAAAGTTTTATTTTAAATCGCTTTGGTTGTCCCTATGCATTGGTGTGTGATAATGGACCTGTATTTGCTTCATTAAAATTTTCTAGATGGGCCTTTTACTATGGGATTTCCCTTAAATTTTCATCAAATTACTACCCTCAATGAAATGGCCTTGTTGAGTCCACAAACAACCTAATCACAGTAGTTATGAAATTGCTCAATAGGAATCCCAAGGACTAGCATACCCAGCTTCGCTTTTCCCTTTGGGCAGACCACACTCGCCACAAGGTGGCCCTTGGTGATTCCCCATTCCATCCTATTTATGACCTAGAACACATATTTCCTATCCACCTGAAGATTCCCACCCTCCAATTTATCAATGAATTTTACGAAGGGAGGGACTGTAGAGAAGCTTGATTAGCTCATCTCTTGCATTTAGAATAAGTCTAAGACTATGCAATAGAAAATTTTACCAAGCATCAGGGCGTGGTTAAGAAATGGTTCGACCATTAGGCCAAGATTAAGGAATTTAGAATTGTAGACTTAGTCCTCTATCAAGACAATGCCCATGAAAAGAAATGGGGATACAACAAATTTGACAAGCTTTGGCTTGGCTCCTTTCAAATAGCCAAAATTTTGGGAGACAATGTTTTTCGCCTAAAGACCTCAACCAGGGAGGAAATCCCATTGCCAGTCAATGGGTAGCACCTCAAGCATTACTTCCAATCCTGAGCTCTATCAAGCTATTCCTTGTAAATATCTATACATAGGTTAGAGTAGGTTTCCTTTTGGCTAGCTTGTGTTTTGTTGTCTCTCTGTTTTGTTGGTTCCCCAACTATTTTGTTTTGAAGAGGGTGTTCTCCACCCCATTGCAATGGCCATGCTCATTCAACAAATAGTTCACTTTACTGTCTATCCTTGGTGTTCTTTGGCCAAACACTCATTCTCAACTATTGGTCCCTGAAGGCTACCTAGGAGTGGTTCCCTCTTTTGAACTCTTCCTTAGAACACGACCCTTAGTTGGATCTTTTTACGCACATCTCAGATTTGCACAAAACACATATTAATTATTTCCAAGGGACTATACAATGGCTGCTACAATATCCTAGTCACTAAAAATATTAAGTCTACTCTAGTGACCACTGTGGTTCCCAAACCCATTGTAGGCTTTGGTACTTACACGGTCAATCAAAAGATATGTGAGAAAAAAATGTTAAGAGAAATATCAAAACACAAAAGAGGAAGAAAATTATGAAATCAAGTGACTGTATGGGTGTATGGGTAACTCTACCGAGGCTATGGATGCCCGGTCGGCAGTAGAGAAATACCTATGGGATCACAGTGACAACTCCATCGAGGCTATGGATGCCTGACTGGCAGCAAGGCAATGCCTAGGTTACTTTTGGTGTTGGACGACTTACATAGCTTGCTTGGTTGGAGTAGTAGCCACTTGTCACAATTCTATGGAAAGAAATGAATTCACCACACATCTCTAAGATGTATTATAGAATAACCCAACTAAGGATCCTATTCTCCTTGTTCACTCTTGGAAGTCTGCCCCTGGTCTGCAAAATCAAAGATTCTAGGTCCTGGATGAATACTTATCCTTAGAACGCTTGGGAGCGTCCCCCAGTGGAGTTGCCATTTGTTGTGTCCTCAGCACACACACCCTGTTTGGAATGGGGACCCTCTTTTCTTTCACCTTGCTGGGTCATTTTATCTCCACCTCATTTTGCATGCCCTCATTTTGGTGTCCTTGCTGGTTAGCAGACCTCTAAAGTCTCATCTTAATTTGATCATGTTTCATCCCCTCCAATTTGGCTAGGTCTTGGATCCTTATGGAATCTCCTTGGAAGTTTCCTTCTGCCAACGGCCTTGGGACTTGGGAGGCCTGCCTCACTAGGTATCCCTTGCTAGGTTTCCTTCAGGTGTTCGTTGTTCCAAGCAGTGGAAGGCTACCACCTTCCTGGGCCCCGAGACCCAGATCCCTATTTTTCATCTAGTTTGAACTTGCAATGAAAATCACTCGCCTTTTTCTCATCTCGAGCTCGGCTATCTGGACTTCCTCTCTCAGAACTCCATATTAACTTCATCATTTCCAAATGAAAAAACTGAGACAGTGCTCTGCCCTTTGGCCCCCGAGATCCCCTTCACCGTGGGCTTCTGAAATGTATTTAGAAATGGCTGCAGGGTTGCATCTTTCCGCCCCCGGGCCTCGAACCTCCCACTATTGTCTGTGAATTTGAACTCCACCAACCCTTCTATCATCCGTATAGGAATTAAATGAGGGTATTAAATGCATGTTTGGGTATATATACCTAGCTTGACCTATCATTTTCATTTTCTAGGTTTTCCAGAGGAGTTCAGAGTGCTTTCTAAGGAGTTCAGTGCCTCCGTCACCCGCCACCCTCACATCTGTGATCATCATTTGGCTGTCCTCAATGGATTTCACAACTCCCATCATCAAACTTTTGAGGTAGGTTTGCACCCACCCTACCAAGAGGTTTGTTATAATTTTGCGTTTAAAATAATGAACGAATGTGGGTTAAAATGCATTAAAATGGTAAAGGAAGATAACACCTAAAAAGCCCATGTGTTAGAATTCTAAAAATACCTCCAAATCATCCTCTGAGGTAAATCCAAAAATTGGTCGTGTCATTATCATTCTTTATGTAGGGCATTCACGCCCTCTGAGCCCACGCCGTGTCGTCATCATCAAAATGTAGCACACAAACAACCTGACCCAACAGCAAGGAGAACTCGCCTCCCAAGCCCATGACCCCGCACCTCTGTCGTCTGATTGCTGTTAAACTTACCAAATGAAAAATACAAAATCCAACCTTTGTCTCAGCTTCCCAAGCCCGCTCCTATGGGACTCCATCCCTAGGACTCTGCATCACTTCCGCCATTCCCAAATGGTGAGGAGGACCCCTCTACCCGAGATCTGGGGCCTGTCTTACCTTTTGCCATCTAAAGTTGAGCTTGAATGAACTGTTTTGTCATGACCTTGAGTCTCGATCCATGGAGTTCTATCCATGGGCTTTTGTGGTGACTACACCCCTTCAAAACAACCATCTTATAGTGAACTTCTACCCCCTGGATCCTGATCCTTCATTTATCGCAAAGAAAAATGAACAATGGACTTGGGAACCTTTGGCCTTGTTGGGCTCTGTCAATCGGGGTTCTATCCCTTTTTAGCCATCTCGTAAAGAAAAAGCATGCCTACCTTTATAACCTCTAGATTCCACCCTTATCCTAATGGCCAAGTTTGATGTCGGGCTCAGCCCATCGGGCCACTCCCGCCCGATTTCCTCTCAGCAACCGCTATTTTAAATGGTGAAACCCCGATGGCTTCTTGCCCATTCATGCTAGAATTCTTTGAAGTCAAAATTATGTCAACCATCCTTTGACCTCTCAGGTCTTGGATGCCAGAATTTTGTCCTTTTCTAGCCATTCGAAATAGCAAAACTTTAATGGCTTTCTAGTCTCATATCTTTAGGTACCTCAAAAGTGATCTAAATGACCTTAAAATTGAAAACCAATCTCAACCCACTTGTTGAAAATTAACCCTCTCGTCTGTGAACCTTTGAAACCACCAAAATTTGAAGTTGAGAGGAATCACCTAGATTTCCCTACCTTGTTTTCCCTTCAAAACAACATTCCTACCAGGGAAGTCCACCACCTGGGCCTGGATTGCCCAAAATCCCTCTAGAAAATGACTAATGACATCTTGAAGTAAAAGTTTTATTTCATGAATGATGAATTATCTGATTAGATTTCATCAATGGGATTTCAACCATTGTTAATGTTTTCATAAATGGTTGTACTTATTACATCTCTGTTTGTAGGATATATGGAATCAGGTGCAAGACCCTTGGGGGCAGCTACAGAAAAAGGCAAAGGAAAGAAAGTGGGAAAGACTCTTCATGGAAAAGAGGACAAGGACCAAATGAAGTACCAGTTCTAAGGTGAGCCTCTACATTCAAAAATCATCACCGATTGGAAGGAAATCATGAATACCAATATCGACCACATCGATATTGATGAATTTAAGCAAAGGGTTAGAGTTCACCCGAAAATTGACAATGCAAGGCTAATAAGACAAAGTGGGATTGATAAAGTTGCAGGATTCCCTTCAAACCTCGTAGCCCCCAAATTGGTCATGGCTTGCCGGCAGGCCTACCAGCCACAGACATGAACCATTATTGATAGGGATAGGAAAATCCTTACTGACATGCCAACTGAGGCAATTAAAAAGACCTTTTGCATCCCCACTTTTGGGGAGATGGAGATGCCCACCATAGAAGAAGGTAAAGCAACATGGGATGAGGACCCGATGGGCTGCAAGAAATTGATAAATCAGTACTAGCTCAAAGATAAAATTGGCAGCGCTGAAAAGGTGCCTCAAGAACTCTTCCACAACGACTTCTATGAGGACTACCATTACATGGTAATCATGTTGAGCAGGATGATGGGCCTCCCCATTGCTGCGTATTTCCAAGAGTGGATGGTATATTTCATTGAGAAGATCCTTTGTGGCGATGAAGATGTCACCACAAAAGCCTCATTCTACTGGGGAGGCATCATAAGTGACTTCTTCCATGAGAAGTTCATGAACTTAAAAAATACCTCCAGATTCTATATGACCTCTTATCTGGTGTACTCATTGGCTGAGAAAAGAAAATACAATGGATTATTTATGGCACCGATGAGGAGCTGGGTTGAAGATTGAAGGTCTATGACAGATGTCCCTAGCTCCAGTTCAGGAACTTCAAGAAAGAATATTGTAGGGTGAATGATTCCTTCATTGGCCACATCATCAGGGTGCTTAGAGGGGATTTCGAGAGAAGGGTCTCTCACAATGCTTAGGAATTCTTGAAGCAATATGCCTTCTTGTTCATACAATACCCCAAGTTTACATATATTCATGCCTAGGGTTTCATAGAAAGGTCGAATAAGCTGCCCCGGTACCCCAACGATCGGATTATACCATTAGAGCTATCCTAAAAACTACAACATATACATTCAATCCTCGACAACAAACACTTGGTAGGGATTTCGTATCCATTAGCTTTCAGACAAGGGATGTACAAATTGTAAACTTTCCAATGTGTTGGGAATTCTGAGAAGGAATTGGCAGAGTACCATTTCCACCTACACATTGCTCGCCCATGGGATCGAGGGAGGACCCACATGGGCATGTGAGGAAGGCACTAGGACTAGGGTATGCCAATTTGCATCATGTTGAAGATTTCTAGACAGATTTCCAAGTTGACAAAGAGGTGCATGCAAGACATTACATGTGGATGACTGTGTACTTCGTGAGGCGGGGGCAACTATTTCCCATACCAAATCAGGTCGAAGAGGATGACAAAACTATCATGGATCCCAGATATAATGTAGTCACCAACATGGTACTACCAACAATAGACTAAGCTGAGCAGGAGGTCGATGACCTCGATATTGTAAAAAAACTTATTGTGGCTCATACCAAAGAATGGGTTAAGGGACAAGTAGCCCGATTAAAGAAATAAGGGGTTTTCTTGACATATGAGGGGCTCAAGAGTGAGCCTAGTGCCACAGAAGATGTCCCTTCTATGACTTCAACAGGAGGGACATCCAAATCTCCTCTACTTAAAAGATCGAAGAAGAGGAAAGTGATTGAAGCTAAACAGTCTCTAGATCCCAAGGTTTATTCAAGAAAATATTCAAGAGGCTCACCCTCTAAGAGGCCCAAATGGGTAGGAAGCACCATGGAGCAGCCAACAGTTCAAGAGGGTCCCCTTCAGGAGGGTGAGGTAGGGGAAATAAACCAGCCAAAACCTCCTCCAGCACTCCCTATCTCTGACACCCTTCCATCTGTCTCCCAGGCCATGGTCACCACATCCCCACCTATAGTGGACATCTCTGTCCATCTTGCCTCCTCTCCCCCAACCGGGCCCATAATAGTGGTTGACTCTTCCTCCATCGCAACTACTCTACTTTCCTCCACTGCCATGTCACCTACTACATCGCTTCCACTTGCAGCAACAATAATACCAATGCTTTCACTCACTTTTCTAGAATCTTTCTCGAGGCATATGAAAAATGTTCACTTTAAGATTTCTCAGATCCTTTTGGATCCCACCATCCAAGCTGCCTAAGTGGAGGTCCTTTCCAGCACTACACCTTCGCAACCTTCAATGAGACTGCTAGCAATGGAGGCCACAATGTTAATTTCTGAAGAATGGGAGAAGTGGTAGAAATAACCTTCAAAGGTAGCAGAGGAGGAATCCGATGAGTAACAAAAACACCCAGAGTATGAACACTGGCAGATTGACAGGGTGGTTCGTGAAGAAGAAGAAATAGGGTCTTCTAAAAGTGAAGATGAAGAGGAGGGTACAGGTGGTAGAGCTATTGTACAAACCTTTGATGATGACTTCGAAGAGGAAATGGCCTGACAATTGAAGGATGATGAGGAAGACGTAGAAAGGTCACCTCCTAGAGGGGAAGGGCAAGAAGTTCGTAGGGTAGAAAAAGATGTGGAACTCCCTACAGGGGAACAATAGGAAGATGTGCCACCTCCTTATGGAGAAGAAGGAAATGTAGAGGAAGACAGGCCTACGGAGCATATGCACAAAGATGAATAAACTGAAGAAAGGAAAGGGAAAGAAATTGAGATAGAAGAAATTCCCTAGGGGCGATTGTCTACTAAACCTCCCATCAAACACCTCATGTACATCCAAGACTCTGATGATGAAGAATGGGACAACACTAAAATGGAAGAAAGGGTTCCCATAGGTGAATAAATAGAGATCCAAACAAAGGAAGGCAAGGTTGATTGTGAATCACCCAAGGGAAAATCTGCTATGCCTGAATGGCTGGAGAGGCAGCTTGAAAAGAAGACACCTACCCCAAAGGATCCAAGAGAAAGACTAGAGGCTATCCTAGCCTAGGTGTAGATCTCAACCAGGAAGGAGAAGAAGCCCAAAATCAGATCCAAGGTAACGATGGATGCATCTGGGTCTTGAACTGTACAAGTAGCAATGCCAGTAGTAAGCTGAGAAGGAGTAAACTATAGTATCTTCACTATTGACTTGGGAATAGCTACCAAAGAGAAAAAGGTAGAGTACCTTGAGGATTCTGTGGCTACGGTCGTGCATCTAATACAATAGGATAAAGTCTCAAAAGAGGAGCTTAAAGCACAGGTAGCTTACTTGATAGCTTACATCCAACAATGGTCTTTAGCTGAGGAATTGCCTACCACATTTGTGACTCCACCCCAACTACTATCCAAGGAACAAATTGACAAGCTAGAAAAAAGAAAGAACCTGGACAAAACTACATAAAGCTAGTTCCAACAGGTTGTATATGTCAGAAATATGGGTATCATTCAGGCTGTTTGAACAACCAACAAGTTCCTGGACTTACCTGAAGGCACAAAGAAACTTTGCATTGACTTCCTTGTGACGTATAAGTCCACCTATCCAAAGATCAAGGCTATCCTCAAGCTGCCTAGCATGACATGGGAAAAGGAGCTCACACCCAAAAGGGATGACCATTGGCTAGTGGATGTATGGAAATGGGACTTCGATAATAGAAAAGAAAGGTTGGATCAGGTAATTGATAAAGTAGGTCCTAATATTGAATGGGTCAAGGAGATTAGGGAATATTGTGCCCGATATTTGAGGATGATGAGGGGATATGATATACCCGCAGTGCAAATTGATCTAGAGAAAATAAAGCCCCATTTCTAGAAAAAGATGGAGGATGGAATGTTAGATGAGATAACCACAGATTTCATGAGTTTTCCTGCTCACGCCTTCGCCCAGTCAGAATTGTTTAGAGACCATGCCACCAAGTATGATGAGGACTGGAAGAGACTTGAGGACAATTCCAAAGAATGGAGTTATCAAGTGCTACGGTCTAAGATCATAGAAGTTGACAAACTCCAACTGGTAATCTTGAAATTCATGGAGTATTCAGCTTTGAAGAAGTAGGAAGGAAACTCTATTATTAGTGAAGAGCTTCTGAAGGAATAGCTACAACAGAAAGAGCAATTATCAAAAGACAAAATGCTACAGTGTTGTCACTAGAGGACAAAATAGGGATATGGAAAAGATTGTATTTTTAAATTGTAATATATTGGGGGGGTAAGTAGAACCCCAGTTTGTAGTAAATCTTGGCCATTCATTCTACTTTTTGGGCACTATAAATAGGGGGTCTCCTCTCATTTTCAAGAGAGAGTTGAGTTGTTGTAAATACATGCTACAAAAAATTATAATGAAAATACATTGACTTGGTGCATTTTTTGAGTTCTTCACATGTTTCATGATTCAATCTCCATTGTTAGATGCTTCATTTATATTTAAATTGTTGTTCTAGTTAGATTTAAACTGTTTAAGTAGATTTTAGTAATGTTGTTTGGTGATTATAGAAATTTCTACTTTGTTGATGCCTTCCAATCCATACTTTTTTCTATTTGCTGTTGGTAAATGGTTTTGTAAAGTTAGTCTGGGCTACAACATAAAGTTTCTTTATACTTTTATCTTTATTCATGCATGTATGTGGTGGATGAATGATAAAATATCTGCAGACCTTTGAAGATAGCACAAATTCCATGATACTATAGGTTTCTTGGTTAAATGGGATCCTATTTGAAGGGAGTTGTCCATAGCAGAACCTCCATGATCATTATTCACAACTAGTTGCAAATCAAGGAACCTTCCCTCTTCCCTGCTCCTTTTTTCCTTTTTTTTAAAAACAACCTGTACTAAGGTTCATTGCACATTGTAAAGCTAAAACTTAAGGAAAACATTGAAGTTTTAGATTGTTGTCTGAACCTACAACAAAATGCACCTTAACCCCCATCTCAGAAACTTCAGATTTTAAGATCCACCTTGCATCCAGCTATGTAAGTCTGCCCTATGATTACCTGAAAAATCACATCAAACATCAACTAAGGAGTTCCATGCAAGTCATGACTTGACACCTGAGAGACCTTGGGGTGATTTTTAGTAACTTATTGTTGGAAGTCTTCTTTCAAGAGATGTAATGCACCTACACATTGCCTCTGTTGAGAAAGTGTACAAAAACACCCATCAACACCACCAGTTTCTTGTATGGAGTCAATTTTTCATCCTTCATTTGGTAGTTGTCATTGACCTGATTGATGATAAGTTGTGAGTTTCAATAGACCTTGAGTTTCATGATCTACCATTGTACTGCAATTTTGAGTCCTATGACAAGGGCATTATACTGTTCGTGCAAGGAAAAGATAGCTTATATGACTTGGGTATGAAATCTCCTTGTGGTGTAATGAAGAAGACTCTAACCTCTAACCCATGTTATGTGTAGGATCCATCAAAATATACTTTCTAGTGATCTTCTATGCTTATGTTAAAGATGGAATTATGAAGGAGCTCTGATACAAGTGGGCTCTCTAAATAAATTGGTGCTTCTTCCAGCTGATCTGCAATTAATTGTCCTTTAATTTCCTTATGTTCTACATACTCAATGTCGCGTTCTATCAGGATTATGACCCATTTAGCCATTCACCCTGTGAGTGTTGCTTTAGAAAGAAGATATTTGAGAGGATTTATCTTGGCAATGAGTTTTATCTAATGTGCCAACATATAGTGTTTGAATTTTTGTGTGGCAAACATGACTACCAAGCAAGCCTTCTCAATGGATGTATAATTCAACTTATGTCCCACCATGGTTCTACTCATGTAGTAAATAACTCTCTCTTTCCCATTTTCATCATTTTGTGCTAATATTATTGCTGATATATATAGGATCAATGGTTTACCTGGAATTGGTGGCATATGAACTAGTGGTGTGAGCAAGTACTCCTTGATTTTATTAAATTCTTGATCAAATTACTCATCCCATTTGTATGCTACCCCCTTGTGGAGTAGATAAGAATATAGGATAGCCTTATTGGCTAACTGTGCTATAAACCAACAAATGGATTGGAGTCTTCCCTGTAAACCCCGTAACTGCTTCAATGTTCTTGGTGCCTCCATTTCGAGGATTGCTTTGACTTTGGTAGGGTCTATTTCAATTCCCCTCATAGATACAATATACCCTAAGAGCTTGCTTGATTGCACACCAAAGGCACACATTTTTGGATTGAGCCTTACCATGTATTCTTCTAGCTTGTTTAAGATGCAACTTAGTGCTGCTATGTGATCCTGATGCTTCTTTGATTTGGCCAATATGTCATGCACATAGTCTTCCACAGTTTTGTGAATCATGTCATTAAAAATTAGTGTCATAGCTTTTTAATAGGTAGCTCTTGCATTTTTCAACCTAAATGGAATCACATTCCAAAAGTATGTCCCCCATGGACAAGTGAAAGTTGTCTTGTATTGGTCATCCTTAGATATCATGATCTAATTGTACCCTAAGAATTCATCTATTAATGAGAACATTTCATGCCACATTGTTTGATCCACAATCATGTTGATATTTGGAAGAAGGAAGTCATCCTTTGGTCATACCTTGTTTAGGTCTCTAAAGTCTGTATAGATGTGGATGCCCCCAGTGGGCTTTGAAACAGGTACAAGATTTGAAACCCATTCTATATAATAAATGGGCCATATGAAAGTGGCATCAAGGAGCTTCTGTAATTAAAGTTTGACTAGTAAAGCTATTTGTGGATGCATCTTTCTCAGTTTTTATCTTACTGGTTTTGCCTTTGGATAGATAGCCAGATAGTGAACCACAACTTCTGGATCAAGACTAGGCATGTTGGCATAGGTCCATGCAAATTTTACCTTTCTTTCTCTTAGGAATGTAGTTAGGAGTTCTTGTTCTTCTATCAAAAGTGATTCTACATAGAAGGTTATGTGTGGTGTTTCTTTTGTTCCCAAGTTGAATAGATTGTACTTTTCTACTAAGACTGTTGACTTCTCCTGATGGATAGCACTAAGGGGAAGATTGAATCCCTCATCCTCTGGTGGGGTCTACTTTCAAGGTTTGAGATGAGGTGTTATTTACATGGGGTTTCCCATGAGATCTAGGATACTACAAAGGCACTCTTTTTTCATTTTGTAATCTCCACACCCATTGTCTTAGATAATGAATTTGATATTAGAAATGTTAGGAATGGCTAGTGTCTTTTTCTCAGAAGTGGAGGCTAAGGTAGATGGGTCTACATATGGAGTTGTAGGGCCTTCATCATTTTTTTTGACTTGAGGGATCTTGTATTATTTGGCTTCCAGATTCTTGCAATAATAAAATGGCTCGGGATCACCATGGATTGTGACCTCTTGATTTTGATAAGGAAATTTGCATTCCATGGATCCATGGGTGCCCCAAAAGGATATTGTAAGGTAGTTCTAGATCAAGGACTTGGCATGTAGTTTCCATGATGCTTGGACCTACTTGAATAGGGAGTTGAATAGTACCTTGAGACACTCTTTCTTGATCATCATAGGCCCTGATTGTAATACCTTTACCTTTTTCAATGACATCCTTAGAGAATCCCAAATTATTTATTAGCTTAAGGGTACAAATATTCAGACCTGCACCCCCATCGAACAAGACTCTTTTGACTTTATTTTAACGGATGAATACCTCGAGATGGAGTGTGTAGTTATGATATGGTTGAGTTGGGAAGTCCTAATTAGAAAATGTTAGGAGATGTGGTGTGAAAATGTGTCCAACCATAGCTTAGAACTGTTCTACATCAATATTAGTGGGGACAATGGATGAAGCCAATGCTTCCTCTAGGATTTTCCTATGTCTAGGTGAGATTTTCAGTAACTCCATGATGGAGATCTAGGCGGGGGTTCTTTTCAGCTAGTCCAAGACATTATAACCATTGGGAATAAATTTCACATTAGAGGTTAGTGCCTTGGGTGGTTTTGATGGTCTAGGAATGGTGACTCTTCCACCACATGTGGTGACTTCATAGTCAACTCTAGCTCCCTTGACGTTGACAATAGTGACATGTTCATCTAAGAATGCAACAACATGATCATAAACATGTGATGTAGACCTGGGGGGATCATTCACTACCAACTTGACAACCTGCCCTTAGGAGACATCTAACAAGATTAATATGACCTATATAAAAAATCTAAATCACCCTCAAAGCTTGAAAAACAATAGAAATAAGATTTCCCACTTTCACCCCTTGAACCTAGTAGTAGTGGAAACTTAGTTTTTGACTTCTAACTCCAATATCCTCCAAAACACTTGGAAAAAAAAAAGGGTTTAGATACCAATTCCAAGGCTAAAAAACATATGTAATCCCCAACAACAACTCCCATACAGATTTTACCAAGTTACCCTAGAATGAAACCCCTTTATTCCCATGCATTTCTCCACAAAACACTTAGGAACAACAAGTTTATCTTCCTTATTCCTCTCCATATACTCTAACCATACATCCCATATGTAAATAAGACTCCATAGGGCCCATTACATGAGTTACAATGGCCACAGAAAGTGTAAGGTCCCTTTACATCATATTTAGATCACAAAACCCTCAAAATAGGGGTTTCCAGGCTGATCACAAAGAAATTGAGTTTTCTAACACAAATGACCACCAAATTCCTTCAAATCAAACACAAAGCAATGCTAACACAAACATTCAAAGCTTGGAATATATTTCACATAATAAACTGATTGTATATGTACATACAGATCTGAACAATGTGAGGAAACACATAAAATATATGAAAAAAATAGAGATTATTTATTTTCTAGTCCTCCCCTTCAACATCCAACATTACAATTGATGACTCCAAGCCATTTAAAGGCTTCTTTAGGCTCAACAAATGACCAACCAACTTTGCAACTAGTTTTTAAATCCTTAATGACTATTGAAGGCCAAGTTGGCATCAATTACATATGAAAAACAATAATATGACTCAAGTTGTAATGTTTGTATTGTTTCACCTATAACTTTACTAAAACCACACTAATGGATTGAAAATAGCCTTATTACATTGAAAAGACACTATTCTTGTACATCCTTATATAAACTCACTAATTTTTCTTCAAAGGCTACAAAGAAACTTTAGTGTAAGATCACCATTTACCATCAAATGAACACAAATGGAGGATGAGGTGTAGGTGCTCCTATAAAAATAATTCATGCCTCATGAAGTGTGGTTAGTACCACCATTCTCATGCTATAATAAGACTTTTATAATCCATAGGCCATTTCCATTGATCCATGCTTTGTGCTCCATGTTGTTTTCCTATACTTTGTCCTAAATCTGTGGTTTTGTTAACACTTATTTGTGACCCCATTGTTACATTAGGACCTGCTAAAGGTATTTTACCTATTGTCATTTGTCTCCCTCTACCTATCAAACCATATCCATTAGTCAGTAGTACCTTTCTCTTCTCTCCATGGTTTGTTCTTTGCCCATTGGTCCTCATAATTGTCACCGTATCTTTGTCAGAACCAACAACTACTATGTTTGTGCATATTAACTTTGTCAGACCTACACTTGCCTCCTCCACTATCTTGGTATTCTTACAAAGCTTTGTAAATTTATTTAGCATTCTCCCAACCTCATAGTTCATTGTCTTCTCATGAATAAATTTCCCCTCAAATCTCTATCCTTCCCTATTCATTTTCTTGAAGTTAGGCATCAGAACTATTACCCCTGTATGTATAGTCCCATATATCACTGTATCATAAAATTTTAGAGTCCTTTCCCTATCTTGATGTAATCGTCTTTCATTTGCATGAACTATTATAGGACAAACCATTTTCCCAATTGAAATTTCTTCCATTTGCTTCAATTCTCCTTATTGTGTCACCAACAACTTATCATGAATCTTTCTTAAATCAGTCTCCTTCATGGTCTTCACATCAATTTGCTTCTCCATGTGAGAATCAACATTCACATTATTATTTTTCACTATCGTATCACCATTTATAGGTGTCTTCCTTGTTTTTCTAACATCATAACCCTATTCCAAAATAGAAAACAAATTATTCTTACCATCCTCTATCTTTATAGGTTATTTTTTTCCAAATATCACCACCTTAGCCTTGCCCTTGTCCTTCTCTTTTCCTTGCAAAGGAGTTAGCTTGAAACTTTGGTTGTCCTTCCAAATGGTGTAGGTTATTTCCCAACCATCATACATAGACTAGATATCAAATTTCCATGGCCTTCCCAAGAATAGATGGCAACAATCCATTAGCAATATCACATAGGATTCTATCCTTGTACTCCCCAATCTGGAAATCCACATAAGCTTGGTCATTCGCCACTAAATTTTGGCTATTATTCACCCAAGAAACTTTGTAGGGTGATACATGAGGTATCTTTTCTAGACTCAACTTATCTACCATCTCCCTAGACACCATATTATCTTGAGAACCAAAATCAATTACAACTTGAAATACTTTACCTTTTCATTTGGATGAGGTTCTAAATAGGCTTCTCCTTTGGCTTAAATCTTCTTCTTTTTGTCCTTGCAACAAGGTCCTTAGCATGAGTGCTTCTCCTACCTTTGGATATGTAGGTTTTATTAATGAACTCAAACTCTCTTCTTCATCTCCTTGCACATATTGGACTCTTTTATCACCTCTCCTATCACCACTTGATCAAGAACCTTGGTTTTGAGGACACCTGAAAGAGGGGTGTCCAAATTCATTACATCTATAATACCTTCCTGAGAATTCATTGTAATCTCTCCTTTGCCTAAAATTAGTTCTTCCACCTCTCCATCCTCCTCTTGCTTCAGGAGCTTATTCTTTGTTCTTCTTAGCATATTCATGGTCTTCCTTAGGCTGCCTTGATGTTGAAGTTGTGCCTCTACCCCTAGAAGTTTTGCCTCTTCCTCTTGTTTCCTTCTCTTGTCTCCTTTTTAGTTTTTCTTCTACCCTCATTGCCATTTGAAAGAATTGTTCAACTAACATAACTTCCAACAAGCTGATCTCATCCTGAATATTATACCTCAAGCTATTCAAGTTCCTAGCAACCATTTCTTCCTCATATTGCTCATGTTTAGTTCTTATTCTTAACTTATAAAATTCTTTAGTATATGATTGCACATCCAAATATTTTTGTCTAAGATTTTTCAATTTCTTAAGCAATTGAACATTGTAATCACAAGGGATAAATTTACCTTTCATTTGGGTCTTCATCCTTTCCCAAGAAGTGATCTTTCTCTTTCCTTGTCTCTCCCTTTCCTCTTGCACAAAATTCCACCATACCAAATCATGTACCTTCAGTTGTGTTTTAGCTTTCTTCACCTTATGTCCTTCATGAACATCTTCACTATCAAAGTAGTTTTCCATGGCCCCAATCCAATCTAGGAGCTCTTCACTATCAAGTTTACCTCCATACATAGGCACCTCTATTTTTCCATGTCCATCCTTCTTCACAGCCTTCAAAAGCTTCATTGTTCTCACATCATCTAGATCCATCTCCTCTTCTTCACCATGAGCTTATTCTTCCTCTTCAGTTTCACTTAGATCATCTTCCACTCTATTTTCTTCCTTCCAAGAATCCTTCTCTCTTTTCAAGGCTTCTATCTCCTTGTCATGAGTGCCAATATTCCTTTTAACCATACTTCCTTTAGGTGGAATTTTCACAATCCTCTCTTCGCCTACCTATAAAACCAATTCAAAACAACAATACAAGATCTACTACTATGCTCTAATACCACTTTGATGTAGACCTGGGGGGCTCATTCACTACCAACTTGACAACATGACTTTAGGAGGAATATAACAAGATTAAGATGACCTATTTGAACAATATAAATCACCCGCAAAGCTTGAATAACAACATAAGTTAGATTTCCCACTTTCACCCCTTGAACCCTAGTAGTAGTGGAAACTTATTTTTTGACTTCTAACTCCAATATCCTCCAAAACACTTGGAAAAAAAAGAGATGGATTCAGATATCCATTCCAAGGCTATAAAAAATATGTAATCCCCAACAACAACTCCCATACAAATTTTATCAAACCCTAGACTGAACCTCCTTTATTCTAATGTATTTCTCCACAAAACATTTAGGAACAGCAAGTTTATCTTCCTTATTCCCCTCCATACGCTCTAACCATACATATAATATGTAAATCAGACTCCATAGGGCCCCTTACATGATTTATAGTGGCCACAGAAAGTGTAAGGGCCCTTTACATCATATTTAGATCACAAAACCCTCAAAACAGGGGTTTCTAAGCTTATCACAAAGAAATGGAGTTTTCTAAAACAAATGACCATCAAATTCCTTCAAATCAAACACAAATAAATGCTAACACAAACCTTCAAAGCTTGGAAGATATTTCACATCATAAATTGACTGTACGTTCGCATACAAATCTGAACAATGTGAGGAAACACAAAAAATAGAGATTCTTTATTTGCCAGTCCTCCCCTTCAACATCCAATATTACAATTGATGAATCCAAGGCTTCTTTAGGTTCAACCAATGACAAACCAACTTTGCAACTAATTTTTAAATCCTTAATGACTATTGAAGGCCAAGTTGACATCAATTACATATGAACAACAATAATATGACTCATGTTGTAATGTTTGTATTCTTTCACCTATAACTTTACTAAAACGACACTAATGGATTAAAAAGAGACTTATTACATTGACAAGACACTATTCTTGCACATCCTTATATACACTCACTAATTTTCCTTCAAAGGCTACAAAGACACTTTAGTGCAAAATCACCATTTACCATCAAATGAACACAAATGGAGGATGAGGTGTATGTTCTCTTGCACCAACATGGTTTACATTGTTATACTTTTCCTTTCCATTGTTGTTCCCTTTATTGTGATCTAGCATCAGATTTGTGTATAACTTAAGTTCTTGATTTCCTACAGGTTGTTCAACATTTATGGTTCTATCATCGATAAGGTCTTGGATCAAGTTTTTTAGTCTCATTCAACTAGCCATCACGTGTTGCTTGATTTTATGAAAATCATAAAGGCGATTTTTGTTATACCATGGTGGTTTCATTTGGGGCTCCTGATAATTCTCATAAATGGGGATTTTAATGAAATTCTCTTGTACTAGTTTTTTGATGACATATTTGATTGATTCCCCAAGGGGTGTGTATTTTCATTTGAGGGGATACTTGTTTTGTGATTATTCAAATTATTGACTACTTGATTATTGGGTTGTTGTGATATTGCATTGGATTGTGGGTTGTTTCATTTTTGGCTTGTAGTTGTTGATATGATTGTGTGTTTTTCCTTGGGAAATTGATAACAACATTGGCATCAACCACACCATCATCAGTGACATTCTTTTTCTTTTCCCATGTGTGATGTTTTTCGTTATAACTGGTTGATGGGCGATTGTCTTGATAAGTAGGTGTCCCCCTATGTGATAAGATCTCTTTCAATGTTGAGAATCTTGGGGATCAACTGGTCATATGTGGCGATGCATGGAATTTTTACATGGAAGCACAAGGTTCCTTCAAGATTAGCGATGATAGCATAGATTTTTTGTTCTTTTGGCATAGTCCACTTGGTCCTGCTGGCCTTGGATCACCATCATTGTAAGAAGGATGTGAATTTTTCCCCCTTATCTTGTTTGAGAGAAGATATTTCCTCTAGACTTATGTCCATGCCTTTTTTGAATGTGTAGTTTTGTATGAATGCTTTTTCAATTTCTTAAAACTTTTTGATTCTAGGAGGAAGGTGAGAGAACCATTCCATAATGTAACCATTGTAATGCTTCTGTCAAATGGATAAGGGAAAAAAATTCTTGGTTTTTTCATTGACTTCCCTGATTGGAGGTCTAGCACTTGTTGTGAGAGCAATTTGATTTGTGCAAACAAATCATTTTGCTTATCGAGCAGTGAGATGAATGTGTTTTGGGGTGGTTTGATCATTTGAGTGATGGGTGAAATGTTTTGGGTGTTTTTGGGAGGTTGTTGCAATATTTTTTGTGTGATCAATGCTTATTGGTATGCTTGCAATTGCTATTGTGCTGACAATGCTTTTTTGGTCTTGTTGTTGTTGGGCTAGTTGTTGAGCTGCTTTTTGTTGTGTTTGGTACTATTGCAAAGCTTGCTAATATGCTTGTTGTTGAGCTGCTTGTTTTTGTGCTTGGTATTGTGCTTGTGCTTGAGCTTGTTGACTAGCTTGTGCAACTTGGGTAGCTTGTGCAACTTGTGTGGCTTGTGCAACTTGTGCTACTTGCACAACTTGGGAAGCCTAGGCAACTTATTGTTGTTGCAATAAATCTTGGTTTTGGGAAGCCTGCTATGCTTGTTACGTGGCTAGCTATGCATCTTTTGTAGCTTCTTGATTTTGAAATTTTTGAAGTTCCTTTTGATAGGCTTGTTTGGCAACTTGAAATGTCATCTTGTATTGGTTTTCCATGTTTGGTTTTGGTGGTGGAGGTGGAGTATTTGGAATGGTATGGGACATTGTGATGAGATTTTTTTGAGGTGTTGTTGGATTTATGATAGGGGGTTGTGTGGTAAATGGTACAGTTGATATGCTAGGTCCTTGGGAGACCACATTTATAGATGGTGCAAAGATTGATTGTGTTGTTTTGATTGGTGCCACCTGGTGTTGCAATATCAGTGGTATGATTAGAGGATTTGGTATGCTGATTTGATTCATGATTGGAGGATTTTTTTTATTTTGTTGATTCAAGATTGGTAAAGGGGGTTTCCCTAAACTGAGGATTGGTGTGGATGTTAATCGTAGAGGGGGAAATGGTGGAAATATGGGTGGAGTGTTTTCTTCAGAAAGTGATGATGATGAGGGATCAAAGATTCCTCCTTTCCCAAATAGTCTGCCTTCTCCTTGTGAAGTCATGGCAACAGATACTTGTGTGTTAAGAGAATATGTCGGTGATGCAGAGAAATTGGATGGGTTGTTAGTGTCATGAAAGATGAGCAAAACATATGGGTGTTTCAAATTTTGGGGGATGATATTTGGTTGACCCAAGATGTACTTTACATCTAAGTCTTGGTTTTTTACAAGGGGAAGTGTTTGAAGAGCATGAATCAATGAAATCACCTTGGTAACTATAGGTTGACTTGGAGCATGAGATGAAATTGGTTGTGGGATGGGTTGAATGATGCTTTGGAAGGAAGCTGTGAATGAGCTTGACAACATAATCCCAAGAGTTTTCTCCACAGTGCTGCTTACATAATAATAAGAAGGGGGTTTAGCCCCCACTTTAGCCAATTCCAACATGTATTGCGACAGATTAAGTCTCGTCATTGTATTGACAATTTTTTGATTTTCCAGATTTTGGACCATTTCTATGATTTCATCTTGAGTCATTCCAAGTACATTATTGGTGATATCCTCCACTTGGAAACCTCCCTCTTGAAGATCTTGTGGAAGTTGTGGAAGGTTGAGTGGGGGATTGCTAGATCTGATGGGGTTGATTTTAGGTGTAGTTTGACTCAATCCACTTGAAGTGGATGTTTCTTTGTTTGTTTCCATGTTCTTCTTGTGTTGAGATCTAGCTTGGACCATAAAATACAGATCATTTTTTAGGAATATGGGAGGTGAACCTCTAACTCCTTAGATTGGTCTAAAATTTAGGTATAGAAAATAAATTCTAAGATGTTAAAGATCAAAGGGTGGTGATGAGATAATGAAAGATGGATGATGTGAATGATTGAACTCTTAAGAAACCTTGAAGGTTAGATGTTAGATAATGAACTCATAAAATCCAAGAGGTTAGATGTTGTCTTGGAATAAACTTGTCCACAAGATGATAATTTAACTAAGTGTATGAAGAAGGATTCATCTACACATACCTAGTCAAACAAGATAAAAAAAAAATTCAAGGATTTACCAAAAGTCTAGTATGAAGGATTTTTCCAAGATTTCTAAGAGTTATTTTTGAGATGGTTTTTGATTGATGTTTGAGGATGGATGAAATTGTTGATTTTGATCCTAAGTGAACCTAGAGAGACTTTCTGTTTACAAGACCTAACTATTGAAGAACATACTATACTTCCAACAACTTGTTAACCCTACAAAGTGAGATACTCAAAATGTTGAAAAAGACTTGGATTTTGAAAACAATAGAATGAGTACAAGTTGCGATTGTCCTTTGAAGAAAATTTGTAAAATTTATAGAGAAATATTTATCTAACTTGATAAAGCATAGACTAATGTTTCTTGAGATTTCTTGGACTAAGATGTTTGTGGCAATTGATGTACTTTGGTGTTGGAACTTTGATCTTGCGGGAAATCATTTGAGAAAACATGTGTGAGGTTCAATTTGTCTTTTATCTTTTCTTAATGGATCTTTTTTACCACAAAAACTTTCTTTCTTAGCTTTTTAAACTAAATGTCTAATGTCTCAATTTATTTTCATCCCACAAAGTCCATTATGTTGAAATAAAGAGAATCAAGGCAATAATTCCCTAATGTTGACTTTAGAGAGAAAATTAAGTTATAAACCCGAATAATTAGAAGCCTCTGAGGATGAAATCCCTAGGGACAAGTAGTAGCACTTGGATTTTTCAAAGGTATTTGCTTCTTTTAAATGTTTGAAGTTTTATGTCCTTGTTAAATGTTTGTTTTCAAGATTTTGGATCCAAACAATGTGTTTAATTGACTCAAAATTGTACAATCCTAGGATGGAAAAGAAAATATATATTTAATTCCTACTTGCATAAATCTAGCTACACTTATTTAGAGTAGATGACTAGAAGCTTGACCACCTCCATAACACTCACTTCTATGAGTCAGCCAAGCTTCAATTCCCATGTATCTCCCATGATGAACTTTTCATCTCTAAAAAGAATCACCAAGTATGTGGGATGGATCTAGAGGTCCGACCTCTTGATGCCAACAAATATTGGGATTTTGGATTCTAAACAATGGTTCATAGTAAGGGCATCCAATTTAGGGGGTACCATGATAAACTCCTTGTGGGATATCTCCCAACCCTTAGAACAAGGGCTTTATGCATCATAAAGACATTAGGGGAGGTTTATCATGCACCTCGTCCCATTGTTTATGATTTTCATCACAACCACAAATTTATATAGCGGTTTGCAAGAGCTTGGCTTATGCTTGTTACCACTTGGGTCATTCCCTTGGGGTGAGTACTTTTTCCCACCAAGGAAAGTCCTCTAAAGGTAAACAAAAGTGAGTAATTACATTCATAGTTCGATCAATATTTGTTTGAATGAACAAAGAGAGAACACATGCAATGTATCTACTCACACTAGCACGAATTTTTCAATTTTAAGAGCCCAAATTCAAAATGTGGAGGAAATCCTTTAGACAACCTAGTATTTCCAAAATGTTTTTGATTCTCAAGATCACCGTGAAGTGCGAGAAAAGTGCATATACACATTTTGATGGTATTAGTTTGTAAAAAAGATTACAAAACAAGATAAGTACATGTTCATTTTAAATCCCCAAAGACAATAGTGAGTTCTTTTTATAGCACCAAAATCAAGCATTTGAAGTTGTTGAATTTTTAAAACCCAAAATCAAATCTAGTGAGTTTCTAAGGTTCTTTTTAACCAACTTTGAGAAAAATAAATCTTTTGTATCTTCTTTTTAAAGCCCAAATGAAATGTAGTAAATTTATAAAGCTGAAGATAACAACATACTAAAGATTGGGTTATAGGTGTCCCCAAATTGTCTAAAAACACTTTTTACAATTGTGAAATAGTGCCATATGAGGCCTTTTCTTTGTTTCCTTCTTTCCTTGTTGGTCACTTCAACCTATAAAAGCTGGTCAATCTACAGAAAACAAAGCCACAAAATGGGTTAATGATCAAGAGGAATCAACAACATAAAGGACATTCCAAAATAAATTTGAAAATTGATTTTTACCCCAACCCAGTATCACAATCCACAAAGGCATTGCTATTTATAGCTCTAGCGTCGCTCTATGGAAATCAGTGTTGCTTTGTGGAAAGATAGAAACCACGACTATGTCACTATATCACTCAGCCTCTCCCTTTGAGATTTAAGTGATCTAGCCAGGTCAAGAGAAAAATTGCAGTGTTTCCCTTTGGATATAAAGGTGAAACATATATTTTAGGACCCAATGGACTCTCTAACTCTTATAGGGTTTTTCACCCAAAAGGAGAGAGATTAGATCTTAAAATGCCTATGTGACATTCAAATTAGGATGTATGCAATGAGATATGATGTAAATGAATTTAAATAAATGCAGTTGACTGGTTAAAATGATCTAAAATGAATGTTAAAGTGCAATTTTTGCTTTGTTTGAAAACATAGTGTGATATGCAAACATGAACTAGAAACATAGATAAATAGAAACAAAATTTAA
Source organism: Sequoia sempervirens (assembly GCA_007258455.2). Classification (NCBI taxonomy): domain Eukaryota; kingdom Viridiplantae; phylum Streptophyta; class Pinopsida; order Cupressales; family Cupressaceae; genus Sequoia; species Sequoia sempervirens. The sequence continues at coordinate 401,565,780 of VDFB02105785.1, forward strand.
TGAGATTGAAGAGAGTACACCTAGGCATAGAATGAAGTCACTGGAAGGTTCTAGAATGTATCTAAAACTTCTGTACATGGCCACAAGGAATCATTCACCAAGCATGTTGAATTAGTCCTGCTTCTACTAAAATCTTCTAAAAACATATTTCTGACTATCGGGAGTTGAAATCTCAAAAAATAAAATTTCAAGCCTACAAGTGGGACTAATTTGCCAAGGGTGGAGAATAAATCCACCTAAAAAAATCTAGAAAATCATAGGAAGATTATGAGGAGTTAGATCTGTATTTCTGCTTCCTACAGGTCTCCACTCTTGAAATTGTCAGATTCGGGTCTGAAAGTGACTTTTCCTTGATGATTTGACTTGAATGATAGGAGGATGACTTGAATAACCTTGGCATGCAATATTCAATGATTCTCAAGCTTCCAAAGGACCCAAATATGCAAACAAACAAAACAAGAATTATTGATTGTTAAGGCATGGGGGTTTTCCTTGGTCAAACCCTGTTTAGGTAATTTAACCAAAATGATGAAAGAATGTAATGAAGCATGCAACAATGGAGTATATTACCTTACAATTCTGATTGATCTTGAATTTCTACTGCAATACATGTAGATTTAGCCCTTGAATGCTTTAGAATCCTAACTTGGAGACTTCTAATGGAGAAACCTTAAGTTGCATGACTTGAAATAGAAAGGGTATGATAAATTCAAGATGAGAGATGTAATAATGACTTGTTAGATGTAAAATGAGGGGAAAAATACTTATTTATAGACAAGTGTTCCTTAGTAACCAATTATACTACATCACAAGCTGAAATGAAGTGAAAATAAGCTTTAAATTTCACTTTTTGTCGCTCAAGGGTCAAAATGGGGCTAGAATGGACTCTCTCACTCTTATAGGGTTTTTCACCCAAAAGGAGAGATATTAGATCTTAAAATGCTTATGTGACATTCAAATTAGGATGTATGCAATGAGATATGATGTAAATGAATTTAACTAAATGCAATTGACGACTTAAAATTATCTAAAATGAATGTTAAAGTGCAATTTTTGCTTTGTTTGAAAACATAGTGTGATATGCAAACATGAACTAGAAACTTAGATAAATGGAAACAAAATTTAATGAGATTGAAGAGATTACACCTAGAGATAGAATGAAGTCACTGGAAGGTTCTATAATGTCTCTAAATTTTTTGTACATGGCCACTAGGACTCATTCACCAAGCATGGTGAATCAGTCCTACTGCTAAAATCTTCTAGAAACCTGCTTTTGATTGTGGGGAGTTGAAATCTCAGAAAATTAATTTTCATGCCTACAAGCGGGACTCATTCACCAAGGGTGGTGAATCAGTCCACCTACAAAAATATAGAAAATGAGAGGAATATTTTGAGGAGTTAGATCTGTATTTCTACTTCCTACAGGTCTCCACTCCTGAAATTGTCAGATTCGGGTCTGAAAGTGACTTTTCCTTGATGATTTGACTTGAATGATAGGAGGATGACTTGAATAACCTTGGAATGAAATCTTCAATGATTCTCAAGCTTCCAAAGGACCTAAATCTACAAACAAACAAAACAAGAATTGTTGATTGTTAAGGCATGGGGGTTTGCCTTGGTCAAACCCTTTTAGGTAATTAAACCAAAATGATGAAAGAATGTAATGAAGCATGCAAAAATGGAGTATATTACCTTACAATGATGATTGATCTTGAATTTCTACTGCAATACATGTAGATTTAGCCCTTGAATGCTTTAGAATCCTAAATTGGAGACTACTAATGGAGAAACCTTAAGTTGCTTGAATTGAAATAGAAAGTGGATGTTGAATTCAAGATGAGAGATGTAATAATGACTTTTCAAATGTAAAATGAGGGTAAAAATACTTATTTATAGAAAAGCGTACCTTATTACCCGATTATACTACATCACAGACTAACATGAAGTGAAAATAAACTTTAAATTTCACTTTTTCTTGCTCAAGGGTCAAAATGGGGCTAGATAGGACTCATTCACCAAGCATGGAGAATAAGTCCCACCTAGATGGGACTAATTCTCCAAGCATGGATAATGGGTCCCATAGGGGCCATTATAACACCTATGAAGCAATGAGATAGGAAATAAGGTTTAAAATGCTATCTTGTCAGGTGTTTGATCAATTAATGCTCCGAGATGCACAATATGGGTAAAATAGGACCTATTAATGATGATGTAAATGTGGAATAGGGCTTGGAACAAATAAATCATTTTGAAAGTATAATTAAATGCACTTTACAACACTAAGATTAGGTCCACATAGCCTAGAAATGCATAAGAACCAATGTGAATGTGTAAATCATATTACAACACTAGTTTGTCATTAAGTTTACATTAAGATCCTTCTAGATTGATGTAATAATGTAATTAAACATGTTTTATAATGTTGAATTAGGAAGAAATAGGTTAATTAAGTCTAGAAAAGCATAAAAGCATCTTACAAGACTTTACAACACCTTTACAAGATGTCATTAAAAGCATATTGTTTTATTTGCAAGGGTCCAAGACCTAGTATAAACACATAAAATGCCTCACAACAATAGATTAGGGCCTCATTAAGTCCAATTAATCTCATTTCAAGTAGCAGGTACAATTTTCAAGGACAAAAAAGGGAACGTCGCTATATAGTGATGCTAGACTGATAGCATCATTGTTTGTCCTCCTTAGCATCACTGCATCCTAAAAGAATAGAAAATGGAGAAAAACAATGGAATTGACCAAAAAAAATGTGTTAAATTTGATATTTTTTCCCTCCTTCTAGCATCAAATGTAGAATGGTTTGCTTAAACCTACTCAAACATGGACAAACAAGCAAACATTAGTCCTCAAACAAGTATAAACCAAACATTCCCCATGAAATTCAATCAAACACAAGAATGAAAAAAAAGGGAAAATATTAAATAAAAAATAATGAAATCTTATTCAAAATGCTCAAACTAGCATCCCATGGGGGAATTGGTGCTTCTTTGCAGTATGTGGAGGATCATGATGGGCCAAAAACTGGCAATATGATGGGTATGTAGCTGGCGAATTTTTTTTAACCCAAAATTGATGAAATGAAAAGGGTTTCTAAAGGAGATTCTTAGCTTTCCACCAACATAAATTATGATTTAATTTGAATTTAATAAGTAATTATTATTCATTTTCTATTCAAATTATGACTAAAGTCTTAATTGATAGGTTTACTGAAAAAAGTCTATAGCTTTTAAACGATATCACATTTTTGGAATCCAAAACATGTGTCACATTCTATGCTTTGCATATTATAGGATGAAAAAAAGGAAAAATTGAATTTCATGAAGTTTTGACCAAGTTAAGGTGGTCGGACATACGAGTTTTTATATTTTCTAAAATTTGTAATTAAAAACTCATAATTAATTATTTACTTGGAAAAAAATTACAAAAAAATATGCATCACATCGAGACATGAGTCCTCTACTTATATTTAAAATATTATAAAAAAATATTATCATTTTATTGTGGTTAAGGTGGTCAGACAGACACCTACTTCTTATTTTTGCCCTGAAATTTAAGTACTACTGCATTGAAATTTCAAATTTTCACCAAATAGATTTATTTATTTTTTAAACAAACCTAGTAGTTTAAAAACTAAATTCAATTTTCTACAGATTCTATTCTTACATATTTTTGAAATAATATAGATACCTTATTCAAATTTTTATGTCATGTTGCCTAACTCTGATATTTTTGAATTTTTTGCCACTTAAGAGCCTATTTTTTTCATGATGATCTTGCACATACCCTTTGATGTGGAAAGAATCCCTTTCCCAATTCCTTGATAAGCTTGAGGGTGATTGATTGATCATTGATGAAAAATTCCAATAACTTAGCTATGTATGATGAAATTCTATGCTATCATGGATGAAATGGGAATGAAAATGGATACTTTGAATTCAAAATGATCATAATAACCTTGTATAAACTTGTGAATGATTATGGATTCAAATGAGCATAATGATCTTACATGGATTGTGGATGCCAAATCAAATAGAGAAGGCCTCTATTTATAATGAAGAAGGATGGAGGATTGAAGAATAGGAAGAATGTGGGATTAAAACTTGAACCATTGGCATTGTGCCACATGTCAATATGCTAATGAATTAGAGTGGAGCACATTTTGAAGAATGTGCATGTTAAATGCATGTAGGTGGAATTTGAATTTGAAGAAGTGACTTGTGTAAGGAGAGTTGTAAGAGGAATCACTACCAAGTTGGCTTGTGTAAGAGGACATGTAAGAGCCCTTAATGCCAAGTTGGAAGACAAAAGTCCTTTGGGAGGGAAAATTCAAATAAATGGAATATTCCAATAATATGCCATATTTGAATGGAAATAGGAGGAATTAATAAATTGAATAAATTAATTTACATGTGCAACTTTCAAAAGCTAGAGGAATGGGGGATTATTGTTAGAAGTTAATTAGGATTAATTAACTAAGATGAAGTTAGTTTTATTTGACATTTGATTTAGATATTTAGATGTATTTAAATCGAATGAGAGGATATTGGAGGATTAGTAATTTAATTAAATAAGTTTGATATATTCAATTAAATGAAGAACATTAGGATTAAATAAAGTTGATTCATTTAATCAAAGAGAGAATAATAGGACTTAATTAAATAAATTTGATTTATTTAATTAAAGAGAGAACATTAGGACTTAATTAAATAAAATTGATTTATTTAATTAAAGAGGAATTTTGATGAACTAATTAGATAAATATTATTCAATTAATTTGTTAGTAAATAAATGATCAAGGAAGAATCAAAGTTAGGGAATCAGAATCGAGTGCATGATATCAATTAGGATAATTTACATGTCAACAATTGGTTACTACCAGAAGTTTGTTGCAAAATTTTATAGGATAGCCTTTCCTATTACTTCATTAAAAAGGAAGGGTAAGAAGTTTGAGTGGTCAAAAAAGTGTAGTGCCCCTCTGTATTGGCCTTTCTAGGAACTCGAGTAAGTGTTTATTTGTGATTTCATTGTTTGTTGTGTTAATGAATTGTGTGGTGAAATTAATATTTTAAACGGCTTTGTGTAATTAGTTAATTAAATTAAAATTGTTTATGAGGTAATTTAAGTAAAATTAGAATTAAAATAATAATTAATAAATCAAATTGTGTGAAATAGAAAATAAATGGTTTAGTATTAAATAATTAAATTAATTGGTTTTATAAAAAGTATTGATTTAAATCATATTTAATAATAATTGAAAATTTATTATTGTGAGAGGATAATTATTAAATATGGAAAATTAAAGTAATTTAAATAAATAAAGAAGATAAGGCTTTCAAACGAGATGCTAAAACAAGTGAAAATAGAAAAAGATGGGAAAAAAGATAGTGTGTGCACATGCACGACTTCAAACAGATTGTCGAATTGGAAACTTGTTGATTTAGTTGATTTTTAGTTTCGAAAGCTTATCTATTGGATTTTTAATTTGGTTTTGATGAGTGAATTTTGGGCGATCAAAAAGAAAACCTTACTCTGCAAAAAAAAAAAAATTGAAGAAAGATTACAGTTTTGGTTTTGGATATTTTTTTGAATTGAATTAATCTGGGAGTGATCAAGCTCAAAAGAAAAATTTGTAGCAACAAAATAGACGTCTTTAGTTCATCCTCTCTATTGCGAGCGTAGGAATTTAAGGTGTTGTAATTGATTTTTGATTTCTCATTCTCTATTTTGCATAAATGAATTTTCTCCTTCTTGTCAAACGATTGCTTAAGTTTTCGTGAAATGAATCGAATCACTCATTTAAGAGAATTGTTGTTGTGTTTGCAAGTCGTTAAAGGATTGGGGATTTTATTTTATTTATCACCATTCTGTTGTTTTGTATGGTATTTGGTATTCTAAGAATGTTGCTTACCCTTATTGTTTATTTTAATCTTCTGGCAAGAAAATAATTCGATATAGTGCCCTTTTAGTTCCAATGCATATATTACATCTTGGAATTCGATTCTCTATATTTTTGTGTTGATACTATATATTGATATTTTATTTCTGCACCATATAGTGATATACTCGCTTTATTTTGATAAGTATGTTTTTGGTATTTGATGCTTTGCAATATATACTCAGTATTCAAAGCTTATATGTTATGTGTGGAAATTAGATTTGCATTCTACTTGGTTTTGATGATAATATGTTGTGTTTCCCTCACTGGAAATGCTACTGCTACCCTTCATTCCCTTGTTGCTTGGCTGCCTTTGTTGTGCTATAGAATTTGGTCTGCATTTGCTTGAAATTTTTCTTAATCCATCACAATAAATCATCATAGCATATTCCTTATGTTTCCACATATTGAATGCAAGTGAAACATACTAAAGTGATTTGGTTGAAGGCTTTTAAAGTTACTTCAACAAATGCATTTTGTGCATGCCAGGTGATTATCATGGACCATGCAAAGACAACTTTGTATGAAATTCTTTCCAACCATTCACATGTTTATGTGCTAAGCTATATCGTGCCATCTTTGCCTCTTAACCATGAGTATATTCTTGTAAACATAATCTGGAAATAACACAATTCATGAGACTACATCTCTTAGTGGTGTTTCATCATATAGATGTTATGCTTTGTGTGTACACTTCCTTATTTTATTTGCATGTCATCTAGGATAGCTTAATGTATTTCAAATCTTCCATTCTTGGTGTAGACAGGGTGAGGCTATCAAAGATTCCTAATTTTTCTGATTTAGTTTGCAATATTTCCATTTTCAGCCAATGATATTTCATTTTGGGTTTCCTTTTTGTTGATGAGATGTAGTAGTAATGGTGCCCTTCTTTGCGTAAGCATCGCTATCTTGCTGCAAGCTTTAGGGATAACCTTTGCACTTTTTATTTGTTAAGGTTATTGTGGTTTCCTTGATAAATTAGAGATGCAGTTTGATATAAAATGTAGTTGATAAGTTAGAAATATTACTACTCAAGGAAATGATATACTTAGTTTAACTTGTGATATTGTATAGAAATATAAATATAAATGTATAGATGCCTTGTATGATTAAAGACCGAATATTGATTGATTAGTATATTTTAACTATATAGTTTATATGTGTATATATATATATTTTTATGTAAGGGGGTATGTGTAGGAACATGATGGGCCAAAAAGTGGCAATATGATGGGTATGTGGTTGAAAACTTTTTTTAACCCAAAATTGATGAAACAAAAAGGATTTTTAAAATATATTTTCAGCTTTCCACCAATATAAATTATGCTTTGAATTTAATAAATAATTATTCTTCATTTTCTATTTGAATTACGACTAAAGTCTTGATTGATAGGTTGATTGAAAAAAATTTGAATCGAAACATGCCTCACATGCTTCACATACTATAGGATTAAAAAAAAATGAATTTCATGAAGTTTTGACTAAGTTAAGGTGGTTAGACATATGAGTTTTTATATTTTTTAAATGTTGTAATAAAAATTCATAATTAATTATTTACTTGGAAAAAATTACAAAAAAATATGCATCACACCTGGACACGAGTCCTCTACTTATATCTAAAATCTTATAAAAAAATATTATAATTTTATTGTGGTTAGACAGACACCCACTTTTATTTTTTCCCTAAAATTTAAGTACTATTGCATTGAAATTTCAAATTTTCACCAAACAGATTTTTTTTATAAAAAATAAACCTAGTAGTTTATAAATGACATTCAATTTGCTACATATTCTATTCTTACATATTTTTGAAATAATATAGATAACTTATTCAAATTTTTCTATCAAGTTGCCTAACTATGATTTATTTGAATTTTTTGCGACTTAAGGGCCTATTTTTTCCATGATGATCCTACACATACCCAAGGAAACACGTATTTAATATAGTTAAAGTATATAAATATAGGAATATATTGTGTACCTATGATTATGGATTAGGTTATAGTAAAAGGGAAAGGGAGAAAAGAGATTATATATATATATATATATATATATATATTCCTTATTTTCTATTCAATTGTTTGATTTGAATTTTATTCCTTGATTTAGTTCTTTTGATTGTGAATGTATTAGGTTTTCCGGTTAGGAATCAAATCTCTTGATTACGTTGAGAAAATGTAATGGAAATTAAATAAAGAAAATTGTATATTATTAATGGATAATAGAGGAACTTAAGATGATATCTTTTTCAAAGTGAGGTTGTTTGACATTTTCTCCTTTACTTGAACTGTATATTGGTTGGATTTCATCATTGAAATTTGTGTGTTGTTAATGTTTATGTGATTGTTCAATATTTACAAGTTAATGATGTAAATAGGATTATATTGAAGTTTCCTTTAATTTAGGATATAGAAATAGAATTTAAGTTGTAAAAAAAAATTATTTAGGTTATCATAAAAGATAGGTATTTTAATTAGGGTTGTATTTATGGATGATTGAAATAGTTACTATAAAATAAGAATTTAAATAGTTGTAGATATAGCACTTTAATTGGGTAAACTAATAAAATGAATTGATAGTTGTAAGAGTTGATTAACTATATTTTGATAAATGAACGGGTTTATATAAATTAGATGATTTTCGAAATGAGGAATACTCCCTTATTCATTTAATAGTGCTTTGAAAGCTATCTATATGGATAGTTATTTAGAACACTTGTGATTTTTATCATGATTGATTTGATTGTTTGTTGTCATGGTGTTGATTTTGTGTGAGTTGTTTATTAGCCAAATTATAAGTTTGATCGAGTTATTAGTGGTTGGGTAGCTTGTGAGGAGAAAATTGAGGTCTTTCTTGGATGCCTATTTGGTTGTTTTTATGATCTACTATTGTGGTTGAATTTTCATGTTGAGTTGATTTGAAATTTAAGGTTGATATTGAGTATTTTGGTTTGTTTTGATTTTCAGATCATATCTTTATTGCCGACTTGGGGAAAAACATTGTGATAAGAGTTGTTAGTCTTCCAGAGGTTAGAGGGGGATTATGGTCTTTACTTGCAAGAGTTTATATGTGGGTCGGGGATCTGGTGAGGTTGTTTGGGTAACCCAGGATGGGGGTTGGAAACCTAGGAGGATCCGCATTGGGTAACCCATATCAAGCCTTGAGTGCTTACATGAGTTTTATGTTGTTTCACTTGAAAGTGGGTGGTTTCATGATTTTGTTATTTTGATGATGGTTGATCTTTACACTTGGATTTTGTTTATGTGGGTTTGAGCCTTGCACTATGGAAATGGTTTAATAATGGAAATCTTGTGGGAGGTGTTGCATGCCTCGTTTTATGTGCATATTTGTATGGCTTTGCTATTTGGTGCAAGTTGGCTTACCCAGTTGTGATTGTGAATCTTTGTTGCTAGTAGGGGGAGTGGCTCTTAGTGTGGGTTAGTGCACAAAGTGGTGTATGGGTAAATCATTGAGAGTTACCTTAATAAGTGAGAAGCTTATAATTAATGAGGGGGTTTAGGTAGAATCTCACTTTAATCCAAATAAGTTATCCTCACTCATGGCTCAAGTGCTTGCTTAGGCTTGAGATGATTGGGAAGGCCTGGAATGGAAAAAGTCAACTACCTTGTCCTCTTGAAAGGTATGTTGATCTCGCATGAGTGAGAATGGGAGTTGGGGATTGGTTGAGGTTGTCAGGGTTTAACCAGGTAGGGGGTCGGTAACCTATGAAGATCCACATTAGGTAACCCATGTCAAGCTTATGTGATGAAACTCCACCCTTTAGCAACCTTGTGTGCGTTGTTGTTTCCCCCTTGTTGTACTTGTTCCTTTGGAAGTGGATGTTCCTTGTGTTTATTGTTACTTTGGTTGTAGAGTCTTGTTAGCCATTGTTCACTTGTATTTTGTATGTTGTGGGTCCTCCTTGTTATCTCCTAGCATAGGGGATGGGTCTTAGGGTCCACATTGTCGAGTGGAACGTGCTATGCACCCCATTGGGTCCCCAGTCGAAGATTAGGTTGTGTATATTTGTAACATTTGCAATGACTCTAGAGTTACACTAGGGTTGGAACCAGTATTGATGCTTTGTACTCATACATTTTAGTTGTATTAATCCATGTTATTGTACTATTCCCATTCATGATGGGAAGCACTATTGTATTGATGTAATCCTTGATCGATGTTTCTTCATATTATAAATGTAATGGTTGTAATCTTTGGAATTATCTTATGATCATTGATGGATGCTTATAATAACTATAATGTATATTGATCCTTGTATTATTATGTGTTATTGGTTTATAATATATGATCTTATTTAGCATTGTCTCTGTGGAAATATTTATAATTAAATTCATAAGCATTAAGGATATAATGTAATGGAGTCATGTAACCCCAAGGGTCTAGTTAGTTGTTATATATGTATGGATTCTTTACTTGTGATATATGTTAATTTACATTACATCTCATATTAGTTTACTTTAAAAAAATATTGTGCTGTAAATTTTAGAAATTATGTTGTCCTTTGGGGTTTGTGCGGCGGGGCATTACAAAAAGTGTTAAGAAACATTTAACCTACTCAAGGAGAAGTTAACTACCTCACGAATATTAAAGGTACCTGATCTAGAAGGAAACTTCAATGTCATAATAGACGCACAGGAGAAAGACTAGGAGGAGTTTTAATGCAAGAAGGGCAACTTATTGCTTATGAATCTAGGAAGATGAAGCCCTATGAAAAAAATTATGTATCACATGGTTTGGAGTTAGTTGTAGTTGTTCATGCATTGCAGATGTGGAGACATTATTTGATGGGAAAGCCTTTTAAGTTAAAGACTAGTCATTGCAGTCTAAAGTATTCATTTATTGAACCCAATTTGAATGCATGACAAAGAAGGTGGTTGGATTTGATATTAGACTATGAATTCAATATCAACTGCTTCAAAGGAAAGGAGAATCAAGTAGTTGATGCTCTAATTTGAGGAAGGACTATCACCTCAATGGTAGCAATTCAAACCAACTTTAAGGAACAAGTGTTGCAAGAATCCATGGATGATGGATTCTATAAGAAAGTTAAGCAAGCACTCATGGATAATCCACAAAATGTAAGATATGAAGGTTATCAATTTGAACCAAATGGATTATTAAGGTTTAAAGGAAGAGTATATGTCCCTAATTTAGAGAGGTTTTGCAATGCAAAGTCTAGTAGGACCAATATGCAAAATATTTTTCTACTTGGGAAGACTATGCTAAGATTAAGCAGAAGTTTCCACATGTCTTGCATGATTTTGAGAGTTCTTGAAAAATAATTTTGATATGTTTATGCTTATAGTTTATATTTGGGTGACCCCAGAATACTGGTTTACAATTTTTTGGCCAAACTAGATACTAAACTAATTTTTTCTAACTAAATCTTCACTTTCAAGCACCTATAGTAGCTAAACCACGAGGAATTTGAAGATGATGCAAACTAGTGATTTATGACATTTTGTCTTACATTCTAAAATATTTTTTTCAAAATTTTTGGAATCATATTGCACTTCTTTTTCCATCTCCTTTGGAAACTAGTTTTCTTCAATAAACACCATTTTTAAGGAGTGATGCTCACTGTATACAACATAACCTTTTTTTCCATGAAGCATAAAATTATATTTTTAACTACGATATCTAGCACTTTCATTTGGTTTCATATTGTTTTATTGAATATTTTTTCCTTAATCAAGTTTGGAAGTCAAACCAATTACAATTCAGACATAGGCGAAGTGTATACAACATAACCTTTTTTGTCTATATCAAAATTCTTTTTTTTTTGTTGGATCAAGGACTTCAATATCTAGTGCACTGATATTTAAAAAAATTAAAATTGATAATTTTTCTTCCACATGTGTAGGATAGAGAGCTTGATTTTTGGTGAAAAACCTACATTCACAAGAAATAAAAAATAAATATAATAATAAAATTAAATTTATTTAAAATTATACTTTTTGGGAAGCTTATAATAATTAGGACTACATACTTACAAAAAAATAAAATTAAATGAATTCATTTGATCCCCCAAAAGGTAAATGAAAAGTGGTTTTTTATTAGCATTTTGATAGGTGTAAAGGAGACTCCATTATAGGTATGGTTTAAAACTAGGTGGGTTCTATCCAAGGGGGTTTGATCTAAGGTGGTTCGATCAAACCATCTTCAATTGGAATCCTTCAAATGGAACTTTTCAAGGCTTAAATCATTATATTTTCTAAAAAGATGTGATTTCAGCAAAATCAAGATCTCCCAGAAATTGTAAACCAGTATTGTGGGATCACCCATTTATATCCACTACTCAGAATAATCGAGGATGATGACTCACAAGGGGGGGAATATGTTACACCCCATTGTGTTACATATTTACTTTTACCTAGTTGGGTGAAAATGCTTGCAATGAGTGTATTTATGCTTTATGTGTTTTGGAAATACAAAGAATAAATGTTAATTCAACTTGATGTTATGAAATGTCTTGATTATAAAAATATATGATGCAAGTGAATATATTGATTTCAACTAACTACTATCACAAAGTGTAATGTTGGTTGTAGGAAAAGAATCAAACTTCTTGAAGAGAGGGGAAGTATCACTCAAGGAGAAGAAATTTTTTTGGTAACCTTTGATAAAAGACCTAAGTTGAGCTTTCACACACACACTTCTAGTTTGGTGAAGTTTGGAAAATAGTTGGGGAATAGTAAGCTATCCTCAGTCTTGCTTACGTTTATATTTGTGAATTTTCTTGCTTAGGATTTGATGTCATAACCCAATTTTTATTTCATTTTTATTTATAATATGATATATTGAATTATTGAGGAAATTCAATATGTTGAATGGAAATTTTGATATTTTTGAAAAGATTGAAAGAAGTTGACCATCATTGACTATGTGATCTTTTTGAAGTATCTTATATTTTTATCATGAATTGAACATTACTGATGAATTTTGTAAGTGCAAGTGTGTGCAATTTTTAAGGGTGATAGGTTGAAGGATGAGAATATAGTTGAAGTAGTATCGTTTAGCTAGAGCGAATGGTAAGCTTGATGGAATTTTAGTGCACACACCACAAATAGTATGATGACTGCATATGAAAATTCATATAGGAAAATTGTATGTATCTGACTTGAAATGATTCGATGATTGAAAATATATGCTAGTGAAAAGTAATACATGTTAAATTGTTATTTAATTGTCTATCTTAATCTTGTGTTTTGATAATTAGATAGAAAAAAATAGTCTAACTTGACATATAAATGAATGTATGTATTTTGAAAAAAACTTAAAGGATAAGAAAAATCCATTGTATTTAAACATTTTTTTTTGGAATGAAAATAAAATCTCATTCTTATTTAAATGTTGAATATGAACATGGAAACATCTATATACAAATACATATATAAATGTATATATACACACATGTATATATATCCAATGCAATAGTGGACTTCCATCAAAACTATGGAAAATATTCAAATTTTGTGAATGGGGTAGCTAAATATTAATGCCCATCAAGATTCAAAATGCCCGCTTAGTGGAGGTGTAAAGAAAAAACAAGGAAAGTTGTCATTTTGAAAAAGATATCATCAACACCAAGAGGTAGAGAATGGGTTGTTTGACGAGCTTTGTGGAGAAGCCGAAGGGAAAAAATCCCCACATATAGAAGTATTTGATGTTTTACATTGAAATGATTGCATTCATTTATAGTTTTTTTTATTCTTAATGCACAATCTGAATGCTACATCATTGATTCTATAGAATCATAAGAAATTTTCTTATCAATTTTCTTTATGTAAATCTTTGATCAAATTTGATATATCTTGTAATATGGTGAGAATGGACATGTTGGCCTTTCCTTGCCCGATTATGCTTTTGCATGCTTCACCAAAGGCTTGAAAGTAGATTATGCTCTCTACATGTGTTTCTATTGATCTCATCGCATTCCTATCAGGTAAACCAATAAGCTTGTGGTATAGAACATAAAGAATCTTAAGTCATCATCACCCATTGAGGGTAGGCAGAAAATATCTCACAGAGATTTATGTTATACTTTATTTTTCATGTTAAAATCCATTCAATGGATTCCCATGTAGTGAGAGAAACATCACCTTCGATCATGGATCAATGGGTTATCTTTACCATTTTATGTTGTTTCATCACAACAACCGATGGTGGGCTTATGTCGCCCTTGTTGTAGTACAATATTTGTTTTTCCTTGTAGTTGTCTTATCCTTGCTTTGTCATAGAGATATTAATGTAGCATGGCACCCCACCCACAAAGGATTATGGTGAAATAATAAATTGATCTATCCCTATTCTTGCATGTATAATTTGTGACTATCATTCTTTAGGAATGATACCCATATCGTCTTTTGAATTAATTTACCTAAGCCATGGTTCAACATGTATGTTTTTGGCCTCGACTATTGATAAATGCTAAGCAACAATCATCCAACTATAGGTCGTTCATGGAATGATAGTGGTATATTTTGCTAACATAAGTGAATGAGGGCTCTTTAAACCCGAATCATGTTAATACTAAACCGAAAATATGTCTAAAATATTTCTTTTTAAATGACTAGTCTGTTGCCCATGCTCTTATTGCCTTTCAAAAATCTATACCAAGAAATTGTTTGGTTATTTTCTTTATATGCATGTTATATATAATTGATATGAGAATGATAGAATCTTTGAATTAAACGTGTGAATGAAATTTATGTTGTGTCAAAATATTTTACCATGATTGTAATGAATAGCTTCAAGTCCCTAAATGAGGCTTGTATGAACGAAGCATTGGTAAATATGGAAATAAATCTATAAAATTTTGTAAATGACATCATTTTGTTATAAATAGTACATGTTTAGTTGTAGACAATATCATTTTGTTATAAAAAAATATGTGTTTAACTATAAACAGTAACATTTTATTATAAACCGTATGTGTTTAGATGTAAACAACATCATTTTGTTATAAACAATATGTGTTTAGTTGTAAGCAACATCATTTTATTATAAACAATATGTGTTTAGCTATAAATGACATCGTTTTGATATAAACATACTATGTTTAGCTGCAAACAACAACATTTTGTTATAAATAGTATGTGTTTAGCTATAAACAACATTGTTTTGTTATAAACAGTATGTGTTTAGTTGTAAGTAGCATCATTTTGTTATAAATAGTATGTGTTTAGTTGTAAATGACATCATTTTGATATAAAAAGATTATGTTTAGTTGCAAACAACATAATTTTGTTATAGCCAAATTATGTTTAGCTGCAAACAAGATCTTTTTGTTGTAAACAGTATGGTTTTGCTGCAAACAACTTATTTTGATACAAACAACACAACAGTATGTGAGAAACCATTAAAACAGACTTTTCTATTATATTTATCTCTTAAATTTCTAGCAAATGGAATGTCAAATTGTAACATTATTTGAATGATAGCAAACTAATTTAATGGTTTTTATTTCAGAATTTATGCAAAAATTTATAACTTAAGTTTACACATATATGTCTATGCACATAGACTTTCAATATGTACATACACATACTTGTGACATACCTTCTTTTGTTACTTAGTGAATTCATTATTAAATGAATAATGATTTATGTTGAATGTAATCATGTGTCATGTGTATGATATGACTGGATAATGTATTGATATGTTCCATTCTAATCATTTTTCTGATTATCTATTTACTAAGGAAATAAGTGGATGAAATTACCTTTTCATAAGATAAGTGTGTAATAAATATTCTCTCAATTGAGTACAACACCAATACCTAAGTAGACTGGAGCATCACAAGATATATGTTGCTAGAGGGGACTGATAGCTATTATGGAATAATTGAGTTGTAGAAAGTTACCTTCTAGGACAGATGCCAAAATGGAGTTCACAAAATATAGGTTTTCTCTTTCACCAAAACCTATTGTTTGTTATTGCAAAAATATTCTTATAGTTCGCCAAGCAATTAGTTCATCATGTATTTATAGACTTTGTGATAAAACTCTCTACCATTCCTAGCATAGATCTTTCATTTTCTTTTCTAACTTGTAGATAGAGATGCATGTAGATGTATGGGAACACACCAAATTCCACCTTATAGATTGTTCTCTTGCTAAACTTTCATGCAGGGTTGGGTATTATTCAAGTTGGAAGAATTTTGAAGAAGCATCAACTTCGTGGTTGGGAGATAAAGCACTTCAACCATGTTCTCTTCCATGATTGGAGGCAAGCATCAAGAGGAATACCTTGGATGTTTACAAGGCTATCTTGGTCTATGTTGTAACCTTGATGTAAAATTTATACATTGTATTGACTTTGCGAACCATGAGCCAAGTCATTGTGGATATTTTAATTGACCTTGAAATTGAATATATACACATATTTGACTCATTTTAATTAGACATGTGTTGCTATGATTGACAATAGCTACTTAGTTATGTCTTTTTAAATTGAATATATTCATAATTTTATTTGCAATAATATAAATTAAGTAATAATTTAGAATGGGTTATTACATTTGGTATTAGATCTTAGGGTTCAAATCTATGCATTTTGAGTCTACCATAGCCTTGACTAGGGAATAGTTGACCCTTGACCAAATTTATAGTTGTCCAGAGAATTGACTGAACCTAGATTAAATGCAAGTATGGGAAGGTCAAAGGTAGGAAAAAAGAAAGGGAAAACCATTAGGACCTCAAACAAGAAAGTCGTAATGGAAAAAAATGATAAGACTGAGGTTCAACCTAAGATTCCCAATGAAGAGACTCTAGCTCAAGCCCTCACATGACTTAAGCTAGAGAGAGGCAAGAAGATTGAGGAGAAGTTGACACCTAAGATCAAGAAGCTTTCTGCAATCAAAGATTTGCCTTTAGGGTGTGGACCAAACACACCCTTGTTAACTAAGGAAGAGGAGAGCTTGCATTCTCAACCATCCCCTTTCAAAAAAATTGATGTAAATTATGATGAGGACCCAAAGGAGTGTCCTCTTTATGATAATGAGAAAACTAAATAATGTAGCAAGAAGCCTTTGTAAATAAGGGTCTATTGGCCCACATTTAATATAAATAAAACAAGATGATACTTTTGGTGTGTTTAAATGAAGAACTCCCAAATATGTTTAATGTGTATGAATTTGTATGTCTTCCATGAATAAGGTATATATCCATGTGAATGTAATATGAAAGAATGCTTATTCATAGAACCTAGTGTTAAGATGTGATAGATGTGAAATGTGATGCAGGTCAAGTGTGAGTCAGCATGGTGACCACATAGCAAGAGACGGGTGGTAGTGAGTCAAACAATGGACCAAACAAGAGGTTGGAATAGATTCTAGAGCTTATGGACCAGCAAGAGGTTCATATGGATCACATAGAACATGAGGTCTAAGTGGCATGTGAGGAGAGGGTTCACAGGAATGAATAAGTCAATCAAGGGAACGATGGTCCAAGAGAAGGCCCATGAGGTCAAATTGAGGAAGAGATTGAAAAATATCTCAAAAGAGTAGCATTTCCTATGTTTGATGGTAAGGATATCAGAGCAAGAGTTGAGGCATGGATCATTGAGATGGAGAAATAATTTGGACTTCATAACCCATCGAACCAGACTAAAGTGGCATGGGCTATGTATCAACTTTCTGATGAAGCAACTACTTGGTGGGATAATGAAAAGTCAAAAATGAATCTCCAACTTGCTAAGATTACCTAGGAACTTTTCCTCCAATCGTTTAGGAAGGGATGGTTATCACAATTATTTCTCACCAAGAAGGTGACATAATTCCAAAATTTAACTCAAGAAAGCATGGTTGTGACCCAATATTGGGAAAAGTTCACCAACCTATTGAAGTATGTGCTCTAGTATCAAGGAGATGAACATTTCCATATCCAAAAGTTCATATTGGGATTTAGAACCCATATTGGAGTAGAAGTACACATTCATGATCCTCTTACCATGAATGAAGTTTTCCTAAAGGCCACCAAATAGGAGAAAAAATTATAGTAGTTATCCAACTATCGCAATAATGAAAATCCTAAGTCGCAGTTTGGGAATAAGAAATTTCATAAAGGAGACAAGAACCATCAGATCCATAATCTCAAGAGGAGAAGTGAGTCATAGGAGAAAGGTGAAGATGGTAATGGTGGAAAGAACAATAAGGAAAAAAAAAATAAAGGTAAAGATGACCAAATGTAGAAGGGCTTTAGGGGGGACAAGCTAGGTCACAGAGGGCATCATGATGGGTGCCATGGTTATGGAGGCAATCATTATGCCTTAAATTTTCTATAGTGGTTGAAGTCATAAAAGGAATGGAACTATCAACTAACCCAACATCAATGGGTCCACACTATAGTGGATAACAAGTAGGAAAAATATCAGGCCTCGCTAATATAGCTAACGAGTAAGCTAAATTATGGCCAAACTATCTCTATTTTAATTGATATAAAAGCTACTGAATGTTTCACAGATCCTAGAGTAATATCCAAAATAGCTATTAGACCTGGATACATGGAAAAATCATGGATAATATAGTATGGTAACTGAGTATAGTGGAGGGTAGATACCTGTCTCTTTTACAACGAGTTAGAGCTTCCAAACTTTCAAACCTAGGTCAACCTATATGTGGCACCTTTATGCTCATGTGATGTAATTTTGTGAATAAATTGGTTAACTAAGCATAATGCTATAGTGAACTATGAGGATAATGTAGTTAATTTTCTAGATGACTATGGGAACCTAGTTGAGATTCCTGGAATGCAAAGACCCTTAGAGCTTAGATAGATTTCTACTATGCAACTCAAAAAGGCTCGTCGGAAGGGATGTGCAATTTATGTTGTGCATATCAGTAACCTTAACATCAAGGAATCGTATCTAGATGACTACCCTATTCTCTAGGAGTGATGAAATGAATTCCTTGATGAACTCGAAGAGTTACCTCCAAAATGGGAATTTGAATTCTCTATTAACCTTGTACCAAAAGCTAAGCCTCAATCCAAAGCACCTTATCTAATGACCACCACCAAACTCTATGATTTGAAGGCCTAGTTAATGGAGTTTCTAAACAAAGGGCTCATAAGACCTAGTGCATCTCCTTGGGGAGCACTAGTTTTCTTTGTGAAAAAGAAAGATGGAACCTTGCATCTGTGTATAGACTATCGAATTTTGAACAAGGAAACCATCAAGAACCAATATCAACTCCCTAGGATTTATGATTTTTTTGACCCAATGAAGGGAGTGATAGTGTTCTCTAAAATTGATCTCAAGTTAGGGTACCATCAGTTGAGAATAAAGAAAGAATATATTTCAAAGACTACATTTTAAACTCAATATGGACATTACAAGTTCATTGCGGTACCTTTTGGTTTGACTATTTCACTAGCAACTTTCATGAACCTCATGAATAGTGTATTCAAATACTGTATGGATGACTTTTTTTTATCTTTATCAACATCATCCTATTTTACTCAAAATCTATCAAAAAACATGAAAAGAACTTGAAGATAGTTCTATAGTGACTAAGAGAAAGGAAACTCTTTGGGAAGTTCTCCAAGTGTTCATTCTATCAAGACAAGGTGCCCTATCTAGGTCATATTATTTTAGTTGAGGGATTATCTCTAGACCTTGAAAAGGTCAAGGTGATCATGGAATGGTTTGTGCCTTAGAATGTGTCAGAAGTTCGTAGCTTCATGGGCCTCGTAGGATACTATAGGAAGTTTGTGCAAGGGTTCTCCCAGATTGCATCTCCAATTACATCACTCCAAAGGAAGGGAACACAGTTTGAATGGAATGAAAAGTGTGAACAAGCATTCCAACTCTTGAAGGACATGCTCATGATTACACCAGTGTTGACCATCCCTGATCCTAATGAAAAATTCAAGGTAATCACAAATGATTTAGGAGAGGAATTGGGAGAAGTACTAATGCAAGATGGACAAGTGGTAGCATATGAATCAAGGAAGCTTAAACAACACGAGGTGAACTATGCACTGCATGATTTATAATTGGACACAATAGTTCATTCCTTACAAATATGGAGGCATTATCTCTTGGGAAATCCATTTGTACTCAAGATAGACCACTTGGGATTGAGATAAATTATTAATCAACCAAACCTTAATGCACGATAGAGAAGTTGGTTGGAATTCCTTAGTGAGTATGACGTAGGAATTGAGTAAATAAAAGGAAAGTATAATAGAGTGGCTTATTCTCTTAGTAGATGAAAACATCTAAAAACCATGATCTTGACAAGGTCTAATTTGAGAGAACAGGTGGTACAATAATTTCCAAAGGATGAGCACTATGAAAGAGTGAAGATTTCCCTAGTAGAGAATCCATTAGATCATCAATTTGATGGGTATGAGATTGAACTAGATGGTATTTTGAGATACCAGAGAAGGATGTATATAATAGACTCTAGAGAACTAAGGAAGTTGGTTCTAGAAGAGGTACATAATGCACCTTATTCAGGACACCCCAAAGTATCCAAGATGATCACAAAATTGAAAACTCTATACTTTTTTCCTAAACTCAAGAAGGTTGTAGTGGAGTATGTATCCATATTCTTAGAGTGCCAATGAATCAAGGTTGAGCATGCACATCTAGTTTGGATATTGTATCCTCATGACATACCTAAGTATAAATGGTAGGTGATCAGTATGAACTCTGTATAGGGGTTGATTTTGAGCAAGAATCGACATGATGTTATCTTGGTTGTGATCGATAAGTTGACCAAGATGGTGCACTTCATTCCAAGAAACCTTAAGGATGGATCATTGATCCTGGCCAAGAATTTTTTCCAAGATATCTTTCATTTGCATGAAGTGCTAAAGAGTATCATTTCTGATAGAGACACTCAGATGACCTCAAGATTTTGGATGACCCTAAATGTCACTTTGGGAACCAAGTTAAATTTCACCTTGACTTATCATCCTCAGACTGATAGGAAGAAATAGAGGGTGAATTAGGTAGTTGAATACCTCCTCCAAATGTATTGTATGGACCAATAGCATAAGTGGGAAGAATATTTATTGTTGGTAGACTTTTCTTACAACTCTTATCACACATCTCTAGGTATGGCACTATTTGAAGCTCTTTATGGGTGAAAGTTTCATACACCATGAAATTGGGATAGATTGGAGGATAAGATCATAGTTGGACTTGAAATGCTTAAGGAGATGGAAGGAAAAATGAGAGTCATTAAGATCATACTGAAGGAGGTGGCAGACTAACATAAGAGTTATGCTAACAATAATAGAAATCTTAGATAGTTTGTGATAGGGGATAAAGTCTACTTAAGAATTTTTCCACATAAAAGCTCCATTTTCTTTGGAAAGTCTTCCAAGTTGGCC
This sequence comes from Sequoia sempervirens, assembly GCA_007258455.2. Lineage (NCBI taxonomy): Eukaryota > Viridiplantae > Streptophyta > Pinopsida > Cupressales > Cupressaceae > Sequoia > Sequoia sempervirens. The sequence goes on from VDFB02105785.1 coordinate 401,587,095, forward strand.
CCAAGATATGTGGGTCCATTTGAAGTTTTGGAAGTGATTAACCGAACTTCTTATAGACTTTCTCTACCACATGCTTTGGCTCAAATTCATAATGTGTCTCATGTTTCTTTGCTTAAGCCATATCATCCTAATGTAGCTCATGTGATTGATTGGAAATCCTTGCAAGTACAAGATCCAAGAGTGGTGCTTGTGGATCCCATTAGAATCTTGGATAGATGCAACATTAAGTTGTAGACTAGAGATATTGCTCAGCTTAAGGTCCAATGAGACTAGTAATCTAAAGACAATATTGCTTCGGAGGATGCAGAAGAAATAGAATGCTCCTTCCCACATTTTCTTTCTTAAGAAAGAGACTTGATAAAAAAAATTGAAAATTTCGGATTAAAATTTTATGGTATTTTGGTTTCAAACAATATGATGTGATGTTGAAATAGATATATATATATATGATATAATTTTGATTAAATAGACATCAAGACAATGTCTCTTCCAAGAGGGGAAGGGTTTCATAGCCCAATTTTTTTTGCATTTTTAATTATAATATGATATATTGAATTATTGAGGAAATTCAATATGTTGAATGGAAATTTTGATATTTTTGGAAAGATTGAAAGAAGTTGACCATCATTGACTATGTGATATTTTTGAAGTATCTTATATTTTTATCATGAACTGAACATTATTCATGATTTTTGTAAGTGCAATTGTGCACAATTGCAAGGTGACAAGTTGAAGGACGAGAACATGGTTGAAGTAGGATTGTTTAGCTAGATCAAATAGTAACCCTGATGGAATCTTGATGCACACACTACAAATAACATGATGACTGCATATGAAAAATCATATAGGAGAATTATATTTATCTAACTTGAAATGATTTGATGATTGAAAAGATGTTCTTGTGACAAGTAATACATGTGAAATTATTATTTAATTGTCTATCTTAATCTTGTGTTTTGAGAATTTAAAAGAAAATGATAGTATAACTTGACATATAAATGAATGTATGTATTTCAAAATAAGCTTATTTAAAGGATAAGAAAAAGACATTGTATTTAAACGTTTCTGTTTAAAATGAAAATAAAAGTTCATTCTTATTTAAATGTTGAATATGAACATGAAAACATCTATATACAAATACATACATATATATTGAAGAACGTACATATGTGTGTGAATGTATATGAATATATATATATATACCATATATATATATATATATATATGTATGTATGTATGTATATATTTATATATTATATATATGGTATATATATATATATATTTCTTATCAATTAAATTTGAAACTGATATTATCACTATCGAATTGATAGAATTTAAATAACATCGTGAGAAAAATCCCATACAATAGTGGACTGCGATTGAAATTATGGAAAATATTCAAATTTTGTGAACGGGATGGCTAAATATCAATGCCCATAAAGATTCAAAATGACCCCTTAGCGGAGGCATGGAAAAAAAACAAGGAAAACTGCCATTTTGAAAATATATCATTAATGCTAACAAGTAGAGAATGGGTTGTTCGACAAGCTTTGTGGAGAAGCTAAAGAGAAAAAAACCTAGCATACAAAGGTATTTGATGTTTTAATTTCAAATGATTGTGTTTCTTTATAGTTTTTTTTATTCTCAATGCATAGTTTGAATGTTACATTGTCAATTTTATAGAATCGTAAGAAATTTTCCTGTTTATTTTTTTATGCAAATATTTGATCAAATTTGATATATCTTTTACTATGGTGAGAATTTCCATGTTGAACTTTCCTTGCCTGATTATGCTCTTTGCATGCTTCACCAAAGGCTTGAAATTTGATCATGTCTTACACTATGAGTTTGTGATGTTGCCTCCCATATGTATCTATTACATGTGTTTCTTTTGAGCTCATCACATGGCTATCAGGTAAATCAATAAGCCTATGATATGGAGTGAAATGACTCTTAAGTCATCATTACCCATTGGGGGTAGACAACAAATCTCTCACTGAGATTTATGTTATACTTTATTTTGCATGTTAAAATCCATTCTATGTCTGCCCATATGGTGTGAGAACCATCACCTTAGATCATGGATCGATGGGTTATCTTTACCAGTTTATGTTGTTTCACCACAATAAGTGATGGAGGGCTTATGTCACCCTTGTTGTAGTATGATATTTTTTTTCCTTGCAATTTTGTTATCTTTGCTATGTCGTAGAGATATTAATGTATCATGGTACCTCACCCACAAAGGATGATGTCAAAACAATAAATCGATCTATCTCTTTGGTTTCATGTATAGTGTGTGACAATCGTTCTCTATGAATGATATACACATCATCCTTTGAATGAATTTACCTGAGCCAAGGTTCGATCTATATGTTTTCAACCTCAACTATTGTTAAATGCTAAGTGATAGTCATCCAATCGTAGGTCATTCATGGAACAATAGTGGTATATTTTGCTAAAATAAGTGAATGAGGGTTCTTTAAACTTGAACCATGTTAAGACTTAACCTAGAATATGTCTAAAATATTTCTTGCTAAATTACTAGTATGTTGTTCGTGCTCTTATTACCTTTCAAAAATCTATACTAAGAAATTGTTTAGTTATTTTCTTTATATGCATGTTATATATAATTATTCTCATAATGATAGAATCTTTGAATTAACATGAGAATCAAAGTTATGATGTATCAGAATCTTTGACCATGATTGTAATGAATAGCTTTGGGTCCCTAAATGAGGCTTGTATGAACAAAGCATTGGTTAATATGGAACTGAATCTATAAAATTTTGTAAATGACATCGTTTTGTTATAAATAGTATGTGTTTAGTTATAAAAAACATCATTTTTCTTATAAGCATTATGTGTTTAACTATAAATAGCAACATTTTCTTGTAAATAGTATGTGTTTAGCTATAAACAACATCATTTTGATATAAACAGTATGTGTTTACATGTAAGTAGCATCATTTTGTTATAAACAGTATATGTTTAGCTGTAAACGGTATCATTTTGATATAAATAGATTATGTTTAGCTGCAAACAACATTTTGTTATAAACATTACATTTTTAGTTGTAAACAACATCGTTTTGTTATAAGCAATATGTTTTTAGTTGTAAGCAACATCATTTTATTATAAAGAATATGTGTTTAGCTATAAAAAGGATCATTTTGATATAAAAAGATTATGTTTAGCTGCAAATAACATCATTTTGTTATAAACATATTATGTTTAGCTTCAAACAACATTGTTTTGTTGTAAACAGTATGGTTTAGCTACAAATTTAGCTTATTTTGATACAAATGATAGAACAATATGTGAGAAATTATTAAAACAGACTATTCTAGTTCATTTATTTTTTGAATTTTTAACAAATGGAACATCAAATTGTAACATTATTTGAATGATAGCAAACTGATTTAATGGCTTTTATTTCATAATATATGTGTAAATTTATAACTTAAGTTGGAACATATATGTGTATGCACATAGACCTTCGTCTACATACATACACATACTTGTGACATACCTTATTTTGTTACTTATAAATTCATTCTTATATGAATAATGATTTATGTTGAATGTAATCATGTGTCATGTGTATGATATGACTAGATAATGTACTAGTCAGTTCCATTCTAATCATTTTTTTGATTATTTGTTTACTAAGGAAATATGTAGACAAAATTACTTTTCTATAAGATAAGTATGTAAAGAATATTCTCTTAATTGAGTAGAACAACAACACCTAAGTAGACCAGAGCACCTCAGGGTAGATGCTACTAGAGGGTAGATAGTTGGTATGGAATAATTGAGTTGTAGAAAGTTACCTTCTAGGATGAGTGCCAAAATGGAGTTCAAAGAGTATAGTTTTTTTCTTTTACCAAAACCTATTGTTTGTTGTTGCAACAATATTCTTATGCTTGGCCAAGAAAATAGTTCATTATGTATGTATGGACTTTGTGATAACACTCTCTACCATTCATAGCATAGATCTTGCATTTTATTTTCTAACTTGTAGATAGAGATGCATGTAGATGTATGGGAATGCACTAGATTCTACCTTGCAGATTATTCTCTTGCTTAAATTTTTGTGCAGGTTTAGGTATTCTTCAAGCTGGAAGAATTATGAGGAAACGTAAGCTTTGTGGTTGGGTAGTAAAGCACTTCAACCATGTTCTCATCCACCAATGGAGGTGAGCATCAAGAGAATACCTTGGATGTTTACAAGACTATCTTGGTCCATGATGTAACCTTGATGTAAAGTGTGTAGATTGTATTAACTTTGTGGCCTATGAGTCAAGTCATCATGGATATTTTAATTGACATTGAAATTGAATATATACACATATTTGATTCATTTTAATTATAAATTTGTTTCTATGATTGAAAAAAGCTACAAGTAGTTATGTCTTTTTAAATCGAATATATTCATAATGTCATCTGTAATAATATAAATTAAGTAATAATTTTGAATGGGTTATTACAATTGGAGTATTGAGTCTTTTTTATTATATGAGCTCTTCTTTCTATGTTTTTGATTGATGAAATATATATGCATAATATGTGTGTGTGTGTGTTTGTGTGTGTGTATGCATGAGTCAACAGAAAACTCATGAACATGAGTAAACATGTGCATAAGAATACATAAATAGACAATCTACACATGCTCATGTACGGGTTACCCATATGAGTGGGAATGTCATACAGACAAGGTGACGTATACATACATACATATACATACCATGTATATATGTTGGTCAATATGACTATGAATATATGTGTTTAAATATAAGGTGTGTTATATATATAGAGAGAGAGTATGCAAGGATATATACGTATATACATATATTAACCTACGACTGTGTATTGATGAAATGGATACGTCCATACTAGTATGTTAATGCATATATATATGTGTGTGTGTGTGTATACACATGCTTACCTTAATATGTGAATGTGTATTTGATTATCGAATACTATGTTATATAAACTTGCATATAGAGATATATATAAACATAAATATTTTAAATACATATATATAATAATTATGCATGTTTAATAATGATAGTGTTGGAATACTTAATGAGTGCATAGCATTAGAAATATAGTCTATGCTATGATAGCATAGAACATAGTAAATAAAGAGCTAGCACTATAACCAGTGCATATGTATACTATCAAATGATGCTTAAAGTATTGACCAAGCTAATAGACCAATAGCGGCCATGAAATAAGCCACAAATGTTATCATGTGGCACCAATTGATAAAGGAATGAATCAATTAGAAGTCTACCTTTCAATATGATTTTCCTATTTATGAAGCATTTTGAATATGTGGAAATGGTCATGTGCCCTATTGCACCGAGTAAGTCAACCATAAGGAGGAATATACCTTGTATAATTGATCATCATTATTGTTTTCTATACTAGTATCGACTCATTCTCTTTGTTGCATTTGTGTTTGTTGTGCAACAAACTTAGTTGCCACCTTTTTCTTTTCACTACTAAGTTGAATCTCTTAATATGAGAAGTATCAATCATGATGCCCTATTTCTATCCTTTTGTTACTAATCTTAGTGTATAAATAGAGGTTTTCTCAACCTCATTAGGGATGCATATGTTTTGCATTCAAGCTAAGTGTTTCTAATTAATTGTATTCTACATTTCTAAGTTGAGTGAGATTGGGAACTATGAGAGCTATTTAAGAGTTGTGAGAGAGATTATTTGGGAAATTTTCATACTGAATTGAGGAAGGGTTGAGATAGGAATCTAGTTTAATCTTTTGGAGCATTGCATAAACAAGAATCTTGATTTCTTCTCTTTTATTTTTAAATTATGATCGAAATTATTTTGTGTTATTGATTATTTAGAGGATTATGTCATCCTATATAGGAAAAGATTGCTATTTTCTTAAGTGAAATGGAAATATTGCTTGTTGTACATAGTAAAAAGATATACATTGTTTGAAGTGTTTGTACATATTTCATATTAAGCAATAGGTGGATTTAGAGGGACTAAATACTATCTTGGGGATATAGCTTTCATAGTTAGATGTTTAAACTATTTGATTCTTAGAGTACTATGAGTTACTTAGTAGATGAATTACTTAAACATAGAGGCAATAGGTTATTCTTGGGGTTAGGATAATCCAATGAAGGGGATAGCTTATGCATATATTATGAAGAATCATTATAAATTGAGCTAGGAAGGCAGGTGAATTCTATGACCTCCACTCGAAGTACTGGTTGATGAATACTTTGGCCAAAGTAATGTAATTTTCCATTATTTACACTGTCAGTGACTATGATCTAGGTTTACATTCTAGGTTGAGGTATGTCATCTATGTAGGTTGTAGCCACTATGTGATAGAATCTAGATATGTAGGACACAATACCAAGCTTAGAAAAGATCAATATTTATTATGAGGTTACCAAACCAATTTCTTCGACGAAGGGTGGGGCCATCTATTAGTTTGATAGTTGTGTGGGGGACCACAATTAGTTCAAGGTTGGCATAAAAGTGCTTGAGTGATGCCTCTCCTCATCAGTAGGAAATCAAGATTTACATGGTGGATTTTGAGGACTATTTGTATTTATTTTTCCAATAATCTATATGGAGCCTTATATATGTAATTTGTATTGATTATGATGGAAATATTCTAATTAGAAAAATGATATCATAATATTATGTACTTTGTAATCATTACTTTGGGAACTTGTAATACTTTTATTTAATGCAATGGAAAATTTTGGAAAGATATTATTTCAAATGTCTATTCTTTCTTTATAGTTTGAAAGAAAAAATTTACTACTCATAATGGTTGGATTCTTAGACTAATTACTCGAGGTTAAAACTTGGGAAAGTTACTATATAGAACAATGGGCATGTTACATCTAAGAATATTCAAGGATACATGCTTTAGGGAAAGAATATAACACGAGGATGTCCTATGTAGGTTGTTCCCTTATACACTGAGTGATGAAGTTCACTAGTAGTACATCAAATTTCCTCGTAATTATGTTAGATCATGGAAAAATATGAAAGATCAATTCTTAGCTAGGTTTAGAATGTCCATAGATTTCACTCTGCTATATCATTAATTTTCTCAAATCAAGAGATTTGATGGAGAGCCTATAACAACTTTCAGTGTTAGGTTTCAAAAGGTGTATTCTAGATTGCAAGCTCCTTATATTGTGGATAATTTTTCTAGTCTTATTGTTTATTATACCATGGTGGATCCCTTGAAAAAAATGTTTGTGAAAATAAAGGTAAATTGTCCTATAACCTTTACCAAAGCTTATGCTAAAGCGATGAGCGTAAATCGGGAAATAAAATATTTTGGAAGAGGACCACCTCTAAATGGAGAGAATACTTTGAATAACTATTCCATGCCAAGGATGAATGGAATTCTGCATAATAGCATTCCAATCCCTAACTCTTTGCCTTTAGTGGTTTAGAACATAACTTACGCTCAAAATAGTTTCTTCTAGCAAGGAATATTCAAGTTTTGGTCTTACACCTTAGCCCTACGATCACTAAGATATATCATAATGGTAATTATTTCTTTATATAGGCCTAGGATAATTATCATGCAAAGGAACAAGAAGATAAAGAAGAAATTAAAGTAATAACTGCTCAACTTAAAAAGATGATGACAAAAGTTGCTCAGCTGAGGAATCAAAATTTCTATTTGCAAAGAAACAACCAAAATCAGAAAAACTAGATGTATAATGCTTCTAGATCACCTAGACCTTGGAACACATGACCAAATAATGGAGGAATATCAACACATTTGGATAATACCAACTACTTTTAAAATAAGTCGACATCAAAAGTAAAAATAGCTGAAATTATGATGAATAACTATTGTAGGATTCATAACTCCAATGCTCATGTAGAAGTGGATTGTCCATAATTTAAAAATGCATCTAAAATATTCTTAGTTGCAACTTACCACAATGATGAGTGTGATTCTCACTCACTATAAGGAAATGAGATAGTTCTAGTAGGATATGATTCAACATTGGTCCGAGTTAGTTACATATGCTTTGAGTCACTTGTTACTTTTGAAAGTAAGACTTGCTATTGTGAAGATAGTGTTAGGGTTAGAAGGTATATTTTAATCACTTAAATGTAGATTTGATCAATAAAATAGAGAAATAAAACACACAAAAATTCTAGATAGCAAAAGAACACAAAGATTTAAGTTGCTTACCCAAATTTGGGCTACATCCACCAACAAGAGGGTCCAAAATATATTAATCTCCTAGAAAATAACCTTTACAATGACATGCAAAGATATGAAACAACATGAAACAATATTTTTTTCATGCTTTTCACTTGCTAGTTTTACACAGCCATGGCTACAGGTACCTACAGCTTCTACGTTTTTCCAACCACTGCTCTATGATTTTATGCTAACATTTTTCATGAATTGATGCCCTCAAAACTCATCATCAAGTGATCTAATATGCTCCCACACATGTCCCATTAATTACCAATGAAGTGTGGCCATTGGTTGTGCCTCATGCACCCAATAAAACATTTTCTTTGGGTGGCTACATTTAATATTTCTAGTTGTCCATAGACTTTATATTAAAAAATATTGTAACTAAACACTTCCAACATTTTACATTTGTTTGTAACCATCCTTTTAGATACAATTGCAACATAAATATTTAATGAGAAAATAATATGAACATTTTATCTGAGTCTGATTGGTCTCCATAACATAACAATATCCCACTTGGAGACTAATCACACTCCACTCCATACCATCTCCTACTTGGATACTGATCATAACACCACTTCCCCTACAACTCCCACTGGAAATTAGCACCTTGGACCCTATTGTGTTTTTGTTCTTGAATTCAACATTGAAGGCCAATCAAAGTTGAAGAGGAGCTCAGCTTCTCCCTTGTCACCACATTTGTAAACATATCTTTTGGATTGTCATCTATATATATCTTTTCCATCTTTACCTATCCATCCTCCAATACCAATCAAATGAAATGATATCTCAATTGTATGTGTTTGGTTTTAGAGTGCAAGGAAGAATTCTTTGCAAGATGTATAACACTTTGATTGTTTGTAAACAAGTAACTTTCAGCTTGTTGTTTTCCCAACTCTTCCATGAAAATTTGTAGCCATATCATCCCTTTTTTTCTCTTTTTCAACTACATATTCTACCTTCATGGTGGCTAAAGCAACCACTTTTCACAACTGAGAAATATAACTCACTATTGTCCCACCAACTATAAATACATAACCTATGGTACTCCACCTAGTATCTATATCCCCTGCTAAATTTGAGTCAGCATAGTCTTTTAAATCAATATTAGAGCCCCCAAAACATAAATATTTATTGGATGTATCTCTCAAATACCTGAGAATCCATTTTACCACATTCCAATGCTCAACTCTAAGATGAACCATATACCTAATAATAACTCCTATGACATGTGCAATATCCAATCTTGTACATACCATGGCGTATATTAAACTTCCTACAATTGAAGCATGTGGTACCTTGGACATTTTTTCTTTCTCCTCTTGTGTCTTAGGACACATATCTTTAGTCAATTGGACATGACTAGGAAAAGTTGTGCTAATAGCTTTTGCACTCTCCATATGAAATCTCTACAACACCTTTTTAACATAATCAACCTAGATAAAAACAATTTCTTATTTTTCTTATCTCTTGTAATCTTCATACCAAGGATTTGTTTTGCTACCCCCAAATCCTTCATAGCAAATGAATTTGTTAACTATTGTTTAAAATCATTTATGTGATCCATGTTAAACTCTTCTAGTAGCATATTATCAACATATAACCATAAAATAATGTAGCTATCATCATCTAACTTCTTAAAGTAAGTACAATGGTCTAAATTACACCAGTTGTAGCCTTGCTTAGCCATAAAACTATCAAATTTAATATACCATTGTCAAGGTGCTTTCTTCAAGCCATATAAACCTTTCTTAAATCTACACACTAGTTTCTCCTTATCTTTGACCTCAAATCCTTGTGGTTATTCCATATATATTTCCTCTTCCAAATCACCATGGAGAAAGGTTGTTTTAACATCAAGTTGTTCTAAATGCAAATATTCAATAGCCACAATACTTAAAACAATATGAATAGAAGTCATTTTAATAATTGGATAAAATATTTCATCAAAATCAATACCATTTTTCTGTGCAAATCCCTTTACAACTAACCCAGCTTTAAATCTTTTCTTACCTCCATCTTCATCTTTTACCTTGTAAACCCATTTATTTGGTAAAGCCTTTTTACCTGCAAGTAACTTTCATAAGTCCCAAGTCTAATTTTTCAGCAATGAGTCCATTTCTTCTTCCATTCCATGCTCCCAATGAACCTTGGCATCCACCTACATAGCTTCATCATAGCATTCCAGTTCACCAACATCAGTTAATAAAATAGAATACAAAGAGGGATAAAATATTTCTGGAGGTCTACGTATCCTTGAAGATCGTCTAACATTCATTGAAGTTTCTAGTATTTGTTGTTGTTTTTGTTAGGGATTATGAGGAACCACTAGAACATCATTGTTCAAAGTATCATTTAGCACTACATAATCATTTTCTTTCTTCTCATTCTACTGCAATTGATCTTTGTAAAACACTTTCTCATTGAATATGACATCCCTGCTTCTCACAATTTTTTGATATTTTAAATCTCAAAGCCTATAACCAAATTCATCAATACCATATCCAACAAATATACATTTATTTGATTTTACATCAATCTTGGTTCTATTTTCTAAATCTACATGTGCAAATGCTTCACAACTGAAATTTTTGAGAAAATAATAACTCACCTTCTTACCTATCCATGCTTCCTCTGGAATACAATAACCCAAAATATTAGAGAGACCTCTATTAATTAAATAACAATAGTGTCTACAACCTCTACCCACATGTTTAAAGGCAACCCAACATGCAATCTCATAGTTCATGCACATTTCGTTATTGTTCTATTCATGCGCTCAACCACTCCATTTTTTTGTAGAGTCCTTGAAACCATTTTCTACCTATGAATACCATTAGAGGAACAATAATCTTCAAACTCTTTGCTGCAATACTCACCACCATTATCAAATTTGAGGAATTTTAACTTTTTACCCATCTCATTCTCAACCAAGCTTCTCCATTTTTTTAAAGTTTCAAATACATCATACATTTTCCTAAGGAAATAAATCAATATCTTCCTTTTTGCATCATCAATAAAAGTGAAATAATACCGAGAGCCACTGACAAAAGATACTTGAGCTTGTCCCCATACATCTATATGCACAAGCTCCAATTTCTCATCTTTTTTTTTCTTCCCATCCTTGAGAAAAGTAACTCTCTTTTGTTTTCCATAGAAACAACTTTCACATAAATCCATATTAACACATTTTAGTACTAGTAAAACATTCTTTGAATGAAGTACTTTCATACCTTTTGCACTCACATTCCCAAGTCTATTATGCCACAGTGTTAATTCAGAATCCACAACAACTGTATGATTTTCTTCTTGCTGAACTACAACAACTGTTATGAAACATTAATTTTTATCTACAATAGCTAAAGTAGAAGGAATAATATGACCTATACAAAGATATAAGGTGTCTACTTTCAAACATTTTTCTACCACTAAGGTACCTTTTGTCACCTTCCAATTTTTATCACTAAATGTAACAACACAACCTTCATCATCTATTTTTCCTACTAAAATTAATTTTTTTCTTAACCTTGGAATGTACCTTACCTCATGTAGTAGACAATGATTCCCATTCTAAAACTTAATCTTGATTCTTCCCTTTCCAATAATCTGATAGGTTTCATTATATCCCAAATAAACCAATTCAAAATCCCCTTGGACATAATTAAGAAAATAACTTCTATGGAGTGTAGCATGAAATGAAGACCCTAAATATAACACCCAAGAATCATCAACATTATCAAGGGAAAGAATCAGAGCATCCTCAATAGATTTATTAATTACCATATTTTTTTCTTTATTTCCTTCCTTTCTGTCTCCTTTATTTTTCTTATACCAATGATCTTTCATTAAATGACCTAGCTTATTGCAATACCAACAATCCTTCTTTTCTATGGATTGACACCTGTTGTCCTTTGATTTTTCTCATGAATTACCATGACCTCTAGAATTATTTTCTCTATCCTTTCTTTTTCCCCTACTTTCTACATTCAAAACACTGCTTGATGTGGATGTACCATATGAGCTTTTCCTATGAATTTCCTCACTCAAAATAACACCAACAACATCATCAAATTTTAATGTATTTGAACCAAAAATAGAATTACTAAATGTCATTACCAAGCTATTCATATTTCAAGCAAATAATACATAATCAAAAGAGCCCTAACTTCTTCATCAAAGTTTACATTAATAGAAGTCAATTTACTAGTAATTGTGTTAAAATCATTTAAATGATCAACAACTGACCCACCTTCTACCATTTTCATATTAAATAAATGCTTTATTAGAAATACCTTATTCGAAGCAGAAGTATTTTCATATAATTTTTCCAAGTTCTTCATCAAATCTTTAGTTGTCTTTTATTTTCAAATATTAAATGTCACTAATTGTGCCACACATAAATGAATACTGCCAAGTGCCTTTCTGGTGCAGGGCACCATAGTTCACATGATGTAAAAGGAGGTTAAGTGTTATGGTTTAGTTTATTTTATTTTTTCTTTGATATAATAAGGTCTTTAAGACCATGTTTAGGGTCATTGTATGTTAGTTGGGTCATTGGGACTCAAATTTTTAAATGTGGTTAAAAGTTGCAAAAAAGTTGCAAAAGTTGTCAAAGCAACTTTGCACTTTTTCACTTTAAGGAAGTTGAATGGTCAAGGGACTTGAAAGGTAGTTGTAGTTAGTTTTTTTGGTTGATTTTTTATGTTTAATTCTTAAATACACCATCTAATGTTCGAATCAAGGTTCTGAGAGTTGATTTGAAGATTGGAATCTAATCAAAACTATGTTTTCTATGTTGAAAATGCCAAATTTGTTGTTGCATACCTTAGTACAGCTTTGTATGGGCTATAAGTGCTCTAATTTTCATTGTATTTCATGTGTAATTGAGTCTAGTTTCTTTTAAACTTTGTTTCATTTAATTTTATTTAGTTTTAAGCATTTTAGAGGAAAATTACTCCATACCATTATGAAACCCTAGGTTTTGGTGTTTTGAGTGAAGAAAATGGATTTTTGAACCATTCCACAAGTGTAATGGAAGTAGTTAGATTTTATTTTATGATTTTGGTGTTTGGAGGAGTAGGGGTTGAAGATTGAGGCCTTTTGGTTGATTCCCTATTTGATTAAACTCACGTCTTTAAGCAATTGAGTTGCATAGGAGTAGGTTTTTATAGAAAAGGTGTTTGGAAACCATTCTAGTTGATTTAATTTGCATGTTTAGACCCCATATGACATGTTACATACTCTAGAATGAATAATTTAGGATTAGAGATGGTAGAACAAATAGTTTCCTTGTCAAACAAGCCTAATTAGGCTTATGGTCAAGGATAGCAGCAGATTTTTGAGGGTGTTGTTCCAAATCAACCTAATCTAAAATTTTGATATGTTGTGAAGTGTAAAAAAGGGTATCCTAAATGGTGGTTGGTTTCTAGGTTTGAGATCCGGTTTACAAATTATGTCAGAAAAAGGGTGTTTGTTGTGCTATAAGGAATAGTGTCAATTTGTGAAGGAAATCATTATGTTTGAGGTGTTATGAATTTTTCAAGGGTTTTATTGAGTTAGTTTGTGTTCACCCACCCTAATTTGCATCAAATTGTTATCAGAGTATAGGTTTTGATTAACAAAGGGAGAATTGAAGTTTGAAGGAAAACAATGATGCCTCATAAAAAGAACCCAATAGCTAGAGAAGTGAGAGAGTTGAAAGAAAAGAATGCTGAGGAGTTGAGATAGGTAAAGGAGTATCAAGAAGATGTCCTAGCCAAACTTGTAGCACTAGATTCAAATCAAAAGAGAGGGGTGGTCACTAGAGACCAGAGTGATGAAGAGGAAGAGGAAGAGGGTGAGAATGAAAACCTTCAAGGAGGAGTCCAACGAAATGATGAGTTGAGAATGGCTAAGTCACTAAAGGCTATCAAGGGAGATACTCCTGAGGTGAAGATGGAATTTCCCATGTATGGTGGGAAGATGGATAGTGAAGAGGTGCTAGATTGGGTTGATGCACTAGATAACTATTTTGAGTATAAGGAGGTAGCAAATGAACAAAAGGTTAAATTTTCCAAAACAAAATTGAAAGGCCCTACCTTAACTTGGTGGAATTATGCGCAGGAAGAGAGAGCGAATAAGGGAAAATAAAAAATCATTTCTTGAGACTGAATTGTCCCTAAAATCAAGGGTCAATTTCTACCTGGTGACTATGCAATTCAAATATTTATAGGGCTTCAAAATATTAGACAAAAAAAGATGGATGCCATGGCTTACACATAGGAGATTCATAAGTTAAGTACTAAAGCAAGTCATGTTGAGGATGAGGTTGAAAAATTAGCAAGGTACCTAAATGGATTGAGGTTCCAAATACAAGATGAGATGAGTCTTACCACCCCTAGAATGGTGGAAGAATGCTTTCAATTGGCTATTAGAGTGGAAGAAAAGATAAAGAGAAGGAAAGATATACAAAAAAAAGGTAGAGGTAGCATTTCAAGAGGAAGAGGTTCATTTTCTAACTCAAGGTAGTCCTATGAGAGCCAAGAAGATGCAAGCAAAGTCCAAGACCAAGTTACTTCAATCAGAGAGGTGGATTTAAAGGAGGTAGATTAGGCTTTAGAGGTAGATCTGGAGGTCAAGGAAGAGGATCAAATGCATTCATAGGAAGGCGCTATCAATGCAACAAATTTGGACATCAAGCATGGAAATGTAATGAAATTTGGACCTCTACTTCACATGGAGGAGAAAGGAGAGCTCAATTGGTGCAAGAAGAAGACAATGAGAGTGTCCACTCAACATCACAACATGTTTCTCCAGAAGTTGGAGAATCACTAATGGTAAGGAGAGCTCTCATCAAGAAATCAGTAGAGAAGGAGCCACCACAAGGGAAGACTCTCTTCAAGACAACTTGTAAGTGCTTGGGTAAGGTATGCAAATTTGTAATTGATTTAGGAAGCACATATAATATGGTTTCAATTGAGATGGTTGAAAAACTCAAGTTTCCTAGAATACCACATGATACTCCTTATAAAGTTGCTTGGTTGAATGAGGGTCAATGTGTTTTGGTAAATGAACAAAGTTGGGTGGAGTTCAATATAGGAGGGTATAAGGACTGAATTTTATGTGATATACTACCTATGGATGTGTGCCATTTTCTGCTAGGGCGGCCTTGGAAATTTGATATGCATGCTATGTATGATGGGAGAAGGAATACCTATGAGATAGAAAAAGATGGAGTCACTTATACTTTGACACTATTGATGGAGGAAGATAAAGGGAAAACCATGAAACCTAATGTGATGATGGTATGAAGAAAGGATCTCATCAAGGTGAAAGAAGAGGAGAACATGAGCCTTGCAGCCACTACTACACATGGAGATGTTATGACAACAAGTTTGAAGAATAAATTGATTTTGGAGGGAAATGATATTGAGTTGGTGTCAAACTATGCTTCGTTGAAGGTTAAAGATGAATTGATTCTTGGGATTCAAGATTATCTTAAGGGGTACATTGATATGATGATGGAAGGAATATTTTATTCATTGCTTTTAGAAGAGGATTTTGGTCATTCTATTTTTTTCAAATAAGAGGTTAGTACACCTGATAAATTAGAAGTCATAGGGGTAGAAAATCAGATGGAAGAGATGGAAAGGAAGGATGAAGAGATCCAAGATAAGATACAAGGGAAGGAGGATGAGTTCAAGCCTACACCTTAAGTGAAGAAGAAGAAAGTTCATTTCAAGGATGGAGAAGGTCTAATTGCAGGTTCAACAACATTTACATATGAGGGAAGAGACAAAGATCATCCATGAAGTAGGTCATTGAAATTGGAGCATCTTCTAGGTACCAAGGAGCTCAACAACACAAAGGACAATGCCTATTTCAAGTTTTTGGCCCATTGGAAGGGGTTTCCAAATGGATAAAGTGCTTGGAGGTTAAAGAATAGGATGGTCAAACATGAACCTGCTTTGTAGCACTGTCCTCAAGGGGACTTGAGTTCCTTTTTGCTCAGGGAATATGGTGTAGGGAACCATAGTTTTCATGATGTAAAAGGAGGTTAAGTGTTATGTTTTTGTTTAGAATTATGTTTCTTTGATGTAATAAAGTCTTCAAGACCATGTTTAAGGTCATTGTATGTCAATTGGGTCATTGGTAGTCAATTTTGTAAATGTGGTTAAAAGTTGCACAAAAGTTGTCAAAGTTGTCAAAGCAACTTTGCACTTTGAGGAAGTTGAACGGTCAAGGGACTTGAAAGGTAGTCATAGTCAATTTTTTTGGTTGGTTTTTGATGTGTAATTCTTAAATACACCATGTAATGGTCAAAGGAAGGTTTTTAGAGTTGATTTGAAGATTGAAATTTAATAAAAACATTGTTTTCTGCATTGAAAAGGCCATTTGCTGCTACAGACCTTAGCACAACTTTGTATGAACTGTAAGTGATCTAATTTTCATTGGAGTTGATGTGGAATTGATTCTAGCTTCTGTAAAACTTGGTTTCATTGAATTTCATTTAGTTTTGAGCATTTTAGAGGAAAATTACTCCATGTGATTGTAAAGCCCTAGGTTTTGGTGTTTTGAGTGAAGAAAATGGATTTTTGGACCATTCCACCAGTGTAATGGCTTGAGAACTAGTGGAATGGAAGTAGTTAAGTTGTATTTTGTTATTTTTGTGTTTGCAAGAGTAGGGGCTGAAGATTGAGGCCTTTTGGTTGATTCCCTAGTTGATTAAACTCATGTCTTTAAGCAACTGAGTTGCATAAGAGTAGGGTTTTATAGAAAAGGTGTTTGGAAACCATTCTAGTTGATAGAATTTGTATATGTAGACCCCATATGACATGTTAGGTGCTCTAGAATGAAGAATTGAGGATTGGAGAAGGTAGAACCAATAGTAGCAAATTTTTGAGGGTGTTGTTCCAAAGCAACCCAATCTAAAATTTTGATATGTTGTGAAGTGTCAAAAAGGGTATCCTAAACGGTGGTTGGTTTTTGGGTTTGAGACTTGGTTTGCAAATTATGTCAGATTATTTTTTTTTGTGCTATAAGGAATAATGTCAATTTGTGAAGGAAATCATTGTGTTTGATGTGTTATTACTTTTTCAAGGGTTTGATTAAGTTAGTTTTTGTTCACCCACCCTTATTTGCATCACTTTCTATCTAGGATATCCTAATCCCCATCATACATAGTAAGAGTTTTCTTGGTTTTACCTTCCAATGGCCGCCATAAATCCTTCTAATAAAGATAGTCCTCCATTTACATCTTCCACAACTGAAAGTTCTACCCATTTAATTTTTTTTCAACTTACCCTTGTCTGCCATAACTCCCACTCAATCGTGAGACCCTCCTACAAAGGATAATTGAACACAATCCACTCTGATACTACTTGTTAGGGTTAGAAGATAGATTTTAATCAGTTAAATGTATATTTAATTAATAAAATACACAAATAAAATACACAAAATTTATGGATAACAAAAGAACACAAAGATTTAATGTGGTTCACCCAAATCTGGGCTACATCCACCAACAAGAGGGTACAAAACATATTAATCTCCTAGAAAATAGTCTTTACAATGACATGCAAAGACATGCAAATACATGCAACAACATACAACAATTTTTTTTTCATGTTTTTCACTTGTTGGTTTTACGCAACCATGGCTACAAGTACCCACAACTTCTCATGCATTTTTCCAGCCACTGCTTTATGATTTTATGCTAACATTTTTCACAACCTGCTACCTTCAAAACTCATCACTCAATGATCTAATATGCTCCCACACATGTCTCATCAATTACCAATGAAGTGTGGCCATTGGTTGTGCATCATGCACCCAATAAAATATTTTCTTTGGATGGCTACATTTAATATTTCCAGCTGTCGATAGACTTTATATTAAAAAATACTGTAACTAAACACTTCCAACATTTAACATTTGTTTGTAACCATCCTTTTAGATGCAAGTGAAACATAAATATTTAATGAAAAATTAATATGAATATTTTATCCAAGTTTGATTGGTCTCCACAACACAAGAGATAGTTTGGCTATGACTTTAGAGACTTACACTTTTCCCTATCAAGATGAGAATGAACCTTAAGATGGAATATATGAGGTTCAGGCTTTTCAATAGTACCAGAAAGGGCATAGTTATAATTTGAGAAATAACACCACTAGTGGAAGTAGGTTTAAATGGCCACTGACTAAATCATTATTGTTGGATGTTTTGGATGTGTTGCTAATATGTGGTTGTCATTGATGTTAACACTATTAGCATTTGGTGTATTAAAGGTTGTATATGTCGAGGATATTGAGAAAATTGTAAAAGAAAGTGTTCCAAGTTCCCAGTGGAACTGTGTAGGTATGAAGGAATCTTGTTCTGTACGTTGAAGTTCAACTATTCTGGACTAAAGGGTTTATTTTTTAGAGTATCTAGATCATCTACTGAAATTTTTAGAGGTTCGCATATAGATTTGATCATGTTGTGGTCTGACAATATTTTTGTGGTCTCTGTCAACATTCTTGAGTAAAGATTGTGTAATTTTGGTAATTCTAGTTGTTGCGGATGATTCTTTGTTGTTTCTTGGTGCTCTTGGATGCCTCTAGATCATGCTCTATCTTTGTGGAACATCCATAATGACCGGTGTGCTCGTGGTCAAATATTTTTCTTGTGCACATTCAGGTTTTCATGTTCTTGGCCGACATGATGGTGGTAACATGTTGTGGATCCTTGAAAAGTTAAATTTGAATATTTGGCATGCTTGTGAATATTTTTTTGGGTCACACCATTTTTTTGGTTGATGGTGTTTAGATCCACAATGGAAATTTAATTGTAAATTTGGGCTGACATTGCAAATATGTTTTATTTTCCTCGCTGACTAAGTTGATGAAATCTCATGTAGTGAATATATAAGAGTGATTGTTTCATTGGTGAAAAGTGTGCTTCATGTGTTGGGTGTGCTCCTATGTGTGTATGTGTGAATATCATTCGATTGTCGAGGAGATTGTGAAGAAGATAAAGTGAAGTGTGAAGTAGTTTGAGTGAAAAGAGGAGTTTTCTATGCTTAATTGGAACTATAATCAAGCTTGTGCATAAGCTATTTTCTCAATTTGTACCCTTCAAATTTTAATCTTATTCTATATTGTTGGGCAGTGAGCCCCTTCTGTAATTGAGTAGTGAGCTCTATGTAGTGTTCCTGAATGCATGTGCATTCCCCTTTATTGTTTTCATTATACTTTTAATAAGGCATAATATTATGGACTATCCACCATGGTTTTTCTCCTAGCAGGGTTTCCATGTAAAAAATTCTTGGTGTTCTCGATCTCTCTGATGTGTTAATTACTTATGGTTAATTGCTTATTCATCAGATCTGAGATTAAGTTAAGTAAAGTTTGATAAGTTTATTATTTTGTGACAACTGATTCACCCCCCCTCTTAGTTGTTTGTCCTTTTTTTTCCAATAATTGGTATCAGAGCTGGTTCCTCTGAAGAAGTCTAAAAGCTTGAGGTGATATGAGATGGCAACATTCAAGAAGGACAGTTTGAGATTTGATGGAACTAACTACTCATTGTGGAAATTCAAGATGCAATGTCAACTAAGGTGTACTAGTGAAGCCTACTAGAATATTACAAAAGATCCATAAGTTATTCCTTAGAATGATCCCTCCACTGCTGATGAGATCAAAGATGTTGAAAAAAATATCATGGCTATTAAAGCTTTGGTGAGTGCTTTGACAAATTCGAAGATGGAAAATGTGGTAGGACTACAAATAGCTCATGAGATTTGGATGAAACTGGAAAATTTGTATGAAGGAGATGCATAAGTGAAGATGGCTAAGCTACATAGTTTGAAAGGCAAGTATGATAATTTGAAGATGGGTGAAGATGAAAATATCACATCTTTTATGTAAAGAGTAAATGAAATAGTGATGGGTATTACATGTGTTGGTGGTTCTTTAGATGAGGATGAAATTGTAGCTAAGATACTCAGATCTTTGCCTCCCTTCTACAAAGTGGAGGCTCATGCTATTGGAGAGCTCAAATTAGTAACAAAGATGTCAAGAGACATGCTATTTGGTAAGCTTGTTACTTTTGAATTAAGTGAATTTGGTGAATCTGTTTTGAAGACTGAATCTGCATTCAAGGCTACTATATCTAGAAGTAATAGGAAAAGATATGGTTTGGGAGAATGTTACAGAAAGATATCCAAGTATGATGAAGAATTGAAACATCTTGAAGATAAAGAAAGAGAGGTAGAAGAATTGGAAGCACTGATTGTAAAGAAAGAAGGTAGAGGAAAAGGTAAGTATGAAGGAGTGTTGCCTATTAAATGTTTTTCTTGCAATAAAATAGGTTGTTTTGCATCAATATGTCCTAAAAGAGTTCCTATATCTAAGCCTAAAAAGTCTAGATTCCAAAAGAAATGTTACTTTGCTGAAGGAGTGATTGATGGTGAGTCTGATAAAGATAATGGAAATGAAGATGAATGAGTTTTCATTGCTACCATTGAAAATAATCCTATGGCTACTGAATCTACTAAATATGAGAAAGCTCTTGTAGCCTGAGCTTAAGAAAAGCATGAGTGGGTTATTGATAGTGGATGCACACATCACATGACTGGTGGTAAAAAAAATTTTGTAAGTCTAGAGAAGTATGATGGTGGTGTTGCAAGATTTGGAGATAACAATGCTAGTCTAATTCATGGCAGAGGTTCTATTTACCTTGGTGGTAAGGATAACACTAATGATGTTCTTTATGTTGAAGGCCTGAAGCACAATCTTTTGAGTGTTGGACAGATGGTGGAAAAAGGCTATGATCAGACAAAGGCTATGATCTACAATTCAAATATGGAAGATGCAAGATACATGGAAGTTTAGCAATATGATTGCTACAAGTAGAAAGACAAAAGGAAATATTTTTCACCTGAATACTGCTAGTGGGAGTTGTTTAATTGCTTAAGTAGATGAAAGCTAGTTGTGGCATAGGAGGCTATGTCATGTAAATTTTTATAACATTGTCAAGGTAAGTTCCATTCAAGCAGTAAGAGATCTACCTAAGTTAGTGAAGCCTGCTAACACAATTTGTAAGGAGTGTCAAATGGGTAAATAGACTAGAGTCTCCTTCCAGAGAAAATAGTTTCATTCAAATGATATGATAGAGCTACTACATACTGACCTTTGTGGTCCCTCCAAAGTTAGAAGTATTCATGGAGAAAGGTACTTTATGTTGATTATTGATGATTCCTCTAGAATGATATGGGTTTCCTTCTTAAGAGAAAAATGTGAAGAACTAGAAAAGTTCAAAATTTTCAAGGCTATGGAAGAGAATGAGAAAGGTCTAAAAATAAAGTGTCTAAGATTTGACAGAGCTGATGAGTTCACCTCTAGGGAGTTCAACTCTTTTTGTGAACATGGAATTAGAAAACAATTATCTGCTCCCTGAACCCCTCAACAGAATGGAGTTGCAAAAAGAAAGAGTAGAACAATTTTGGATGCTACTAGAACAATGATGATAGAAGGAAACTTTCCCCAGATCTATTGGAGTGAAGCTGTCAATACTATTGTGTACACTTTAAACCAGGTAAATGTTAATGGTAATTCTGGTAAAACCCCTTTTGAGCTATGGTTTGGTTATAAGCCTACTATTAAGTATTTCAAGATCTTTGGAAGCAAATGTTATATCAAGAGAGATGATGATATAGGAAATTTTGATGCAAGAAGCGATGAAGGAATATTTTTAGGTTACTCTACTAAAAGAAAGGCCTACCAATGCTATAACATAAGACTAAGAAAGATGGTTGAGATTGCAAATGTCAGAGTTGATGATGATTCTGCCAAATCATCCAGATATTGTGGATATGATTTAGATAAAGACAATACAAACAAAGGGAAGAATGTTAAGACATAGAATCAACTTCAGATTATTCCATATGTTTCAGTAAAGTAACCTCAATTCATTCTAGTAAATCAAGTAAATCAGGAAGCACAAACAAGTGCAAGTGTAGAAGGAAGAACAAAAGAGCTAGAAGATCATGAAAGTCCCAAAACTCCAAGGCATGTAAAGCTAAATCATTCTAAAAGTAAAATTATAGGAGATAAGAATAAAGGAGTGCAAACTATTAGAAAGATTGCAGAAGAGTATTGCCTGATTTCCATGATTGAACTTAAAAATGTCACTGAAACCTGTCAAGATGAACACTAGATGGAAACTATGAAGGAAGAGATGACACAAATTGAAAAGAATGACATGTGGACATTGGTTCCTAGACCTAATGATGTAGAGAATTATAACCAAACCACTCAACAACCTCATTTCACTAAGGGAATTTCAATCCCAAACAAATCAAGAGAAGATCAAATTGAAAAAAAACTTTCACAATTCACTTTCATGTACAAAATTCATCAGATCTCAAACTCAACAAATCACATCATTAGTACATCTCTTTATCAAATTCAAGGATTCTTATTCATCACTAAAACCATTTACCAAACCTCTATACATCTCTAATGTCATTATCTTTCTAGATATAAACAAGAAAAAACAACCACACTTTTGTTTACTCATACCTCCAAGCCACTATTATATCAATCTACAGTCATCTTTCTTACCCAAAACCACCATGATTCCATATTGATCAAGACATCAAAATGAAAATTATTACTTCAATATTTCTTCTAGAGCATTGGTTCATCATAACTATCAATACTAGATAGATTTAAGACCAATTCCATCCCTCACAAAACTATCCCACCAGATTATTAAGTTCTTGCATACAAAACACCATTCAAGCACATTAGAATTACCATACCCAAACCATCAAATAACATACACTTCCTTCTATACCTTATCCCAAACTTTGAAACATTTTTATCAACATGAATGCAACAGTTTCCAACCACTAACAATTCCTTTTGTTAGTGTTTCATCAGGTTACCATTATCCATACAAACAAAGCACCACTTGCCAATTAAGACTCCATACCCTAAAGCGGGTGAATCACTCAAACAAGATTAAAATTCCAAGATCCAAAGACTCATTTAGAGACCCCTTTTCTAACCACAACAACATATCAAAAGCTTTTTGTGACTTACATTGAAGAAACTATTAGATTTCAAACTATACGTTGTCAAAAGGCTACTAGAATAGGCCTTTTTTACAAAGGAGACCCCTTTTAATCTTCTCCAAATCACTAACCAACCTTAGACAGTCTTTAATCATGACATAAAACTCTTGATTTCAACATTTTTTTGAGAAGAGAAACTTAGAAACGTACTGATTTACCAAACCCTTGTTTATAGGGTGAAAATACAAGAAACAAGGAGGGTTTCTTGAATAACTCACTTACAAACCTCCAATACTCTGGCCAATAGTTGAATCATGTCTTAATACATGTAAAAAATCATTTGAAGTCATCTCTAAACCCCTGTACACATTGTTTCTTCAAAACCCTACGTGAAACCACCATTTTGAAGGGTAAAACTCAGAATTTTTTTTGAAAACATCATATCCTTGTGTTCTGCCTTCCACTTTCCTATCAATACAAAAAATACACCAAACACATAAAAATACACTAATTACAACCCATCCCATCAACCTATCATGCCTACATCGATGGGATGGAGACCTTATGCTCTAGAGGACTCTCAAACCCTGTTTTGAGGGTTTACTCAATTATTTCTATCAAAACCTTCTAAAACTGTGTAAATCCTCTTTAAAACACTACTAACTGGTGGATGATTCACTAATTGATAAAGAAACAACAAATTTATAAACACTAGGCCCTAGTACAGTCCATATAGGGACTAGTAAAAGAAGAAAAACACAAAATTTTGCAGAACAAAGCCTTTATTTCAAAAATTTGATTACAAGGACATAATAATTAATTTCTCCCATGCCCTTCAATGCCTTTTATAACTTTTTCCAACTGATAACTACCTCCTCAACCATCTTGAATGACCTATTCCCTCAATTCCCACTTTTTCTTTTTTCATTCCTTCTTTTTTGGTCTTTTTACATATTTGACAATTTGACAATGTTACAAGTTTTGCATTTTTTCCATTTCTTGGACCTATTACATGGCCATGACACATTAGTTTGTACTTGAACACACAAATTGGAAAAATTATCCTTTTGAAGGAAATACATGATGTAGGTGCTCCTGCACCACCTAAAGACAAAAATGTGATTGGTACTAAATGGGTGTTTCAGAACAAGCTGAATGAACAAGGTGAAGTGGTCCAAAATAAAGCAAGACTGGTATGTAAAGGGTATTCTCAAATGGAAGGTGTTGATTTTGAAGAAACTTTTTCCCTTGCTGCTATAATCAAAGTTGTTAGATTATTTCTTGCTTATGTTGCATACAAGAACTATAATGTCTATCAAATGGATGTGAAGTCGACATTTTTGAATGGAGAACTAGAAGAATTATACATTGAAAAACTAAATGAATTTCAGCTAACTAATAAGGAAGATATGGTTTTCTGCTTGAAGAAAGCTTTATATGGACTTAATCAAGCCCCTAGAGCTTGGTGTGCTAGATTGGACAAATACTTACTGAAGCTTGGATTCACTAAAGGTACTACTGATAGCAACTTATATTTCAAATTGGAACATGATAAAGAGTTAATTATGGAAGTCTTTGTTGATGACATCATTTTTGGAGGAGATGACAATCTGTGTATGAAGTTTGCTGATGAGATGAAGTGTGAATTTGAGATGAGTATGATTAGAGAGATGAAGTCCACTCTGGGATTGCAAGTTACCCAGTTACACAGGGGAGTTTTTATATCTCAATCCAAATATGTGAGAGAGCTATTGAAGAAATTTGGGATGGAAGAATCAAAGCTTGTTGGTACTCCCATGGTGACCAGATGCAAGCTAACACAAAATGATGATTTTCCTAAAGAGAATCAAACTAGATACAGGTTAATGATAGGTGGATTGCTCTATTTAACCCACACTAGACCAGATATTATGAATGTTGCATGTGTAGTTGCTAGATTTCAGGCTGATCCAAAAGAATCACATGTGACTATTGTTAAGAGAATCTTTAGATATTTGAAAGGAATAGTTGACTTTGGACTTTGGTATCTAAAGGATGATGATCTCACTTTGAGTGCATATACTGATGCGGATTGAGCTAGAGATGTAGATGCAAGAAAAGTACTAGTGGTGGTGCTTTCTTCCTAGGGAAGAAGTTGGTGTCCTGGTTGAGCAAAAAGCAGAATTCCATTTCTTTATCTACTGCTACAAATAATTGTACTCAAGTGATATGGATGAAACAAATGTTGAAAGATACCAGGGTGATATATGAAGAGACTATTTCCATATAATATGAAAATTCAAGTGCAATAAATATTTCAAAGAATCTGGTGCTACACTCTAACACTAAACATATATCAATCAAGTTTCACTTCTTAAGGTAGAAAGTGAATGAGAAATAAGTCAGATTGGAGTATGTGCCTACCAAAGAAAATATTGCAGACATATTTACTTAGCCGTTGCCAAAGGATACTTTTGAGTATCTCAGAGGAATGCTAGGGGTAATTACCCCTCTTGATAATAACTAAAAGATGCATTTACTTGCATCAATCTGTGAGCTCAATTGCTATATTCTAATCTGGATTGATGATTCTATGGCTGCTACTTAGGGGGAGTAGTCAGATGTGCAGATATGTGGTTCAGAGCATGTATATGGAAAGTTCATGGTTACCTTTTCCATTTCTATCAAAGGGGGAGAAGTGCAATGTGAAAAATCCTTTTAAGGGGAGAAGAGCAATTGAGGAGAAGAGTCAGAACCAAAGGGAAAGTAAGTGTGTTGGGTTGATGGTATTTTTCGCATCATGTGTTGCCATCAATTCCAAAGGGGGAGATTGTTGGATTTTGTGGATGTGTTGTTGATATGTGGTTGCCATTGATGTTAACACTATTAGCATTTGGTGTATTAAAGGTTGTATATGTTGCGGATATTGAGAAAATTGTAAAAGAAAGTGTTCCAAGTTCCCAGTGGAACTATGTAGGTATGAAGGCATCTTTTTATGTACATTGAAGTTCAATTCTTGTGGACTAAAGGGTTTTTTTTATACTATCTCGATCATCTACCATAATTTTTAGAGTTATGCATATAGATTTGATCATGTTGTGTTTTGATAATATTTTTTTGGTCTTTGTCAGTGTTCCTGAGTAAAGATTGTGTAATTATGGTAATTCTAGTTGATGTGGATGTTTCTCTATTGTTTCTTGGTTCTCTTGGATGTCTCTAGATCATGCTCTATCTTTGTGGTACGTCCACATTGATCGGTGTGCTTGTGGTCAAATATTTTTCTTGCGCATGTTCGATTTTTCATGTTCTTGGCTGACATGATGGTGGTAACATGTTGTGGATCCTTGAAAAGTTAAATTTGAATATTTGGAACACTTGTGAATATTTTTTTGGGTTGCATCATTGTTTTGGCTAGTGGTGTTTAGATCCACGTTGAAAATTTAATTGTAAATTTGGGCCGACATTACAAATATGTTTTATTTTCCTGGTTGACTAAGTTGTTGATGAAATCTCATGTAGTGGATATATAAGAGTGATTGTTTCATCAGTGAAATGTGTGCTTCTTGTGTTGGGTGTGCTCCTATGTGTGTATGTCTAAATATCATTGGATTGTAGAGGAGAGTGAAGAATATTGAGCGAAGTGTGAAGTAGTTTGAGTGAAAAGTGAAGGAGTTTTTTGTGCTTAATTGGAACCATAATCAGGCTTGTGTAGAAGCTATTTTCTCAGTTCGTACCCTCCGGATTTTAATCCTATTATGTATTGTTGGGTAGTGAGACCCTTTTGTAATTGAGTAGTGAGCTCTAGGTAGTGTGCCTAAATGCATGTGCATTCCCCTTTATTGTTTTCATTATACTTTTAACAGGGTATAATATTGTGGACTAACATCCACTGTGGTTTTTCCCCTAACAAGATTTCCACATAAAAAATTCTTGGTGTTCTATGTCTCTCTAATGTGTTAATTGCTTATTCATCATATTTGAGATTAAGTTAAGTAAAGTTTGATAAGTTTATTGTTTTGTGACAACTGATTCACCCCTCCTCTCAATTGTTTGTCCTTGTTTTGCCAACAATTACCACCTAAATTTTTTAGTACACTAGAAGATGATAAATCTAGAAAGAATACTAGATTACCAAAGGCCACTCCACAGTATAAAAACACTCTAAATTTGGCTAAAGGTAGCAAAGTAGAGGTAGTTTAACAATGTAATTTGACTACTTACTTTGCATAAGAGATCAAAAGGTAAATATTAGTTTGTCTTTATTAGAATTACTGAAAATACATGTGATTAGAAAATATTTCTTAAACATGCTAGAGGAGCTTCCTAAAGAGAACTCAACTAGTAAGGAAATGCAAGCTCAAGATGCCTTTGCTAAAGCAAAGGATAATAACATTGTTCCCGTGGTAGACACTCATGTAGTTTTGTAAAAGGGAAATATAGATTTGTCACTGTTTCTACTAACATTAATTTCTTTTGGAAGAACCTATATAATTTCATAGTAGATTCAAGGGTTTCAACAAATTTTATGCCTCTATCCACATGCCAATTATTGGAGTTAACCAAAATGAACTCCATGAAGAAAGTCACTCAGTCAGGTATAAAACTAAGGTAAATGTAGTGGGAGAATTAACCAATATTCACATGTAGTGGGCATCCAAACCTAGTGTTCAACATTTTATTGACATACAATTTTTTGAGATTCTAGATACATATGGAATGTTACTAAGCAGTGACTCATCAAAGAATTTGAATGGATACATGGTTACTAGATTTTTACACGGTTACTAAATTTTCACATATGTGGTTACCTTAGAAAGGAATCCCAAATCAAATCAGTATAGAGAGGGAACTGTACATGAAATATATAATCACAAAATACAACCCAAACATTAAACTACTTTACATCGATTTGGAGCCTGGTGTGTATAGTATCCAAACCATCAAGGTCAAAATAGAAGTGTTTTTTATGTGTAATTTGGATATCCATAACCAATTGAATCAAGGAACTAATGTGCTTGTTGAGCTTGATTATGATTCTTCTGAGGGAGAAGAAAACTTCTTGGATAAATTTTAGAAATTCATTGTGAAATAAGTTCTAAAACTCAAACAATTAACTTCCCTCTAATGAGTTTATTGCTGCAAGGATGGTGCAAGCTGCATAATTCACCGCACTAAAAATTCCATTGTGTTATTTTTTTGGAAGTTATACATAGAGTTGAAAGTCAATATTGTGATTGGAATGCAATCACCAATAGGCCTTAATTGGAAGTTCTTGGTGAGAAGGAATATATAGTATTGGTTGAAGAAACAAATAAAGAGCTTCATGATAACTAGAATGGAAAGGTTAAAATGAATTAGTAGCACACTAGAAGGCCACAAGATTTGACAAAGGATGTAAATATACTAAACTCAAGAAACCTTAAGTTTAAAATCACTAAGGAGTAAGAATGTATCCTTAGATTTGATGGATGAAATTCTAAAAAAGGGATTGAAGTGGGAGTTGAATTGATCAGTCCTCAAGGTAAGTCATTCCTTGCCACATATAGGTTACAATTCTAATGTACTAATAATTCAATCGAATATGAAGCTCTTATCTATGGATTATTTCTTGCTATCAAGAAGAAAGTCAATCTCTACTTAAGGTATATGGAAATTAAGAGTTAGTTATAATATAGATTAGGAAACAATATGTCTATCACTACAAATGTTTGTCAAATTACAAACACCACATGTAGGATTTAATTAAAAGATTTGATGTCTTCAACATTACACACATCCCATGGAAATATAATCAGAAAGAAGATGCACTAGCCACAATAGCTAGTACTTTAGAACCATTAGACACCTCAAATTTGAGAATATTTACTATTGAATTGGTGCAGTTTCCTTCAATTATGGACAATGTTACTAATTTGCAAGTATTTGAAGATGATAGGCATATTTTAGAGTTTATTACTAACTCGAGTGTCTTTCAAGCAAAAATAATTGAAGTGGATAAACTTGATTGTGAGCTCTAGGATGATTGATACAATCCATTTAAAGGACAACAACATCCCAAAATGGATTATTGAGTTGGAAAGGTTGTTTGATTTAGATCAGATAACTCAATAGAAGGGTTTTCCTAATTTTGATGGAGGTAATTTTGAGCCATACAACCTGATTACTGAGGATGATCCTAAGAATGTCCTTATAGGTAAAGTGTGTATTGATGAAGAACATAGAAACATTTCTCAAGAAATTAGAGATTATTGGAAGGTCATAGCATAAACTTATAAAGACTTAAATACATATGATACTTCCATCATAACACATACTATCCAATTTAAGCAAGATGCTAAGCCTTTTTTTTAGAAGCAAAGGCTAGTGAATGCACTCATAGAGCTTCTGATTCAGAAAAATATAGAAAAACTCTTATCTACCAGGATTATTTTCCCATAAGGAATTCTACCTGGGGTGTAAACCTGGTGCCTGTTAGAAAGAAAAATGGGGATATTCTCCTATGTGTAGACTTTTGAAACCTCAAAAAGGCCTCTAAGAAAGATAATTACCCTCTACCTTCTCTGGATTAATTTTTTCAAATCATTAATGGGTATTTGATTATGCCTTTCTTAGATGGATTTTTAGGTTATAAGTAGGTGATGGTTGATAAGGAAGACAAGATGAAAACTACATTCAATATGAAATGGGGTAATTTTTCTTAGACCTAGATGCCATTTGGACTTATAAACATTGGAGTTATATTTTAGAGGGAAATGGACTACACTTTCAAATATTTGGTTAGTAAATGCATCATAATATATATGGATGCTTTCACTATATTTTCTAAAAATAGGGGGATCATGTCAATGATCTCAGAAAAGGTACTATAGAAATGTGATACAAATGGAATATCTTTGAATCCGAAGAACTACATTTTAGAGGTTACTAAAGGTAAACTTCTTGGGAACATTATATCTGAGAGGCATCTCTATTGATCCTAATTGAGAGAGTGTTTTGATGAGATTGCAACTACCTGGGAGTAAAAAGGAATTGAAGTCCTATTTTGGTAAGATTGGATTCATTTGGAAGTTTATCATTGGATTTTCTAAAATATCAAGGTCCATTAATGGCATGTTAAAGAAGCATGCCAAAATTGAATGGACTAAAAAATACAAAGTTGCTTTTGAGAACATAAAAGAAAGAATTGTTGAGGCACCTATGCTAATAAGCATCAAATATACTGATCCATTTTATCTATTCTTTTTCTTTGAGTCACACGTGTTGCTACATTAATATAGAAAGGCAATAATAAAGAAGAGAGACTGATTGCATTCATGAGTGCTCCCTTCAAAGACCTTGAGCTAAGGTATATGGATGTTGAGAAGAAATATTTTGCATTGGTTAAGGTTGTGAGTAAATTCAGAAATTACATCCTTAGAAGCCTAGTTAAAGAAATTGTGCATGATGTGATAGTCAAAATACTACTTAAAGTGAAATTGGAGAAAAAAGAGGTAATTGGGTTACCATCCTGAAATAATATGATGTGGATATTATACCTATGAAGCTAGTCTGAGGGTAAGCATTGCTTAGGTCTATTGCCTAAGTGGATCCTCAGATCACTAGCCAACAATATACATTAGATATAGAAATAAAAGATGAATGATACTCAGATATTTGGTACTATCTGGTTAGTAATAATTATCTAGATAATATGAAAAGACATCAAAGAATAGCCCTAAAAATTAAAGCTTAGATCTACATGATTAAAGGAGGAGCTCTTTTTAAGAAAAATCATGGAGGAATCTACTTAGGATACCTAAACAAGAAGGAAGTAGATGAGGTTCTAAAAGAACTTCATGAAAAATTTTCTACAACCCATGGAGCTCCATTGGCCACTACCCATCTTATTCTGAGAGTAGGGTATTATTGGATGACAACATTCAAAGATACATTTGAACATGTAAAACATTGTTACACATGTTGAACTACTATGGGCAAAGGAAGGTTCAACACACAATTGTTACAACCCATGATGGAGTTGTGCCCCTTTAAGTAATGGGGATTAAATTTCATTGGTATGATAAATCTAACATCATCTCCTAGTCATGGGTATGTATTAATGGTTATTAATTATTGTACTAAGTGGACTAATTCTTGCTATAGTAAAAAATGAAATACAAAGGTGGTAATCAAATTTTTAAAAGCAAACATCATTTTTGGGCTTGGAATACCATATGCATGTGGTATGTAATAATGGCCCTACCTTTTCTTCTTTAAAATATTCTATTTGGCTATTTGAATATATAATAACATTTAATTTTTCATCTAATTATTATTTGTAGGGGAATTGATTAGTAGAATATTCAAATAAAAACTTGCTAGATATAATTAGAAATTTAATTGAAAATAAACCTAGGGAATGTCGTTCCCTATTAAATTTCTCTTTGGGTTGATAGAACTAGGATGAAGATTGTGTTATGGAATTCCCCTTAGCATTTTTTCTATGGAATTAATCCCATATTTCCCATAAACTTGAAAAATACCACTTGGAAATTCACTCAGGAATATATGGGGCTAGATGATCAAATAGACACATAATTATTGCAGCTAATTCACTTAGAAGAATATAATACTAGGGTGATAGATCATTTTTCTAAACATCAATCTATAGTAAAATGTTTGTTTGAAAAGAGGGAAAAGGTTATGTTTTTTCAAATATCCAATTTAGTTTTATGTTGGGATGAAGATCACGATTGAAGGGGTGAGCATGTCAAGTTTGACAAGTTGTGGACAATACTTATAGGCTGAAAAATATTACTGGATAAGACATCCCATTTCCTATCAATAGGTGGTTTCTAAAACATTATTTTCAAGCCTAGTTCAAACCAGTTGTCCTTATTGTAAAATATGTCGATAGTTATGACTTTAATTTTTTTATTTTCTTTCAGTTGTTTTTCTTTTTCTTTCTAAGTTTTGGAGTGTTTTGATATTACTAGATGGTTATAAACCCCCAATTTTTTTCTAAACCATAGAACATAAATTCTAGAAATGTGAATGGTATTCTAAATGGGAGTAATATTTTAATTATGAATGATCAAGAAATTACTTTGAGTCTATTTACTTTAATCAGCATAGATTATTAGACCATTGTTGGGATAACTAAGATCGCCTTTAACTGGAAAATATTACTAATTATTTCAAGAAATATAGGTTCTTATATTCCTTTGAGAAAATATCCATCTTCCTATTGGTTTGTGTAACATCCACATCAACAAGAGGATGCTAATTTCCCACAAAGGAAGTAAAAAAAAAGGAGGAGCAAGATGGAGCCATAGAAGACACAACCTTTATATTTGGCATGTCGACAAGTGATGAAAAAGGAGGAATATATGGAACAGATGTAATAAGGGGAGGCTCCACTGAAGGAGTGATGAACACGTACACTCTTTTGGGGTGATGTTCATTGGGGTCCATCGATGAAGCCAAAAGAAGCATATAGGTGATGGGAACTAAGGCGAAAGATAGAATAGGATGAGAAGCAACCATAAAGAAGCAAGAGTAGACACAAAAAAATAGACTCCCTAGAAGTTCACTACAAAGCTACATGCTCCTTGGATAGAACCTTCTCGTGCTTATGGTCATGTGCAAGCTGGTTATGTCAACTATGGGCACTTGAAGGCGTGGCCTGAGAAGAGTTTGATGGATCCTACTCTACCATAGGAGGGACCTACAAAATTGTTGTTGATGGAAGGGGAGACTCCTTAGGAGGAGCAAGAGGAACAAAAGACTTAGGAGAAGAAACAAAAGGAGGTGTCATGGTACTGGGCCTCTTCCCATGCCCCACCCTAGAGGGAAGCAAAAGGATAGGTAGAGGTTGATACATAGGAGGAAACCCATGAGAAAACTTCCCCCTCCCATACAAAGTGGGATGGGGAACTGTAGTAAGAATAGGAAGCTAGAAAATTTGAGGCTTCGACTTCTGCAACATAGGTTCCTTTCCCTTTCTTGCGGTAGGGACAAGAGCAAGTACAAAGGATGCCACCAAGGTCTAAGAAGCAGAAGCAAGGGAGACATAAGATAAAATAGAGGAACTAGAAAAAGAAGGCTTGAGGGAAAGAGAAAGTGTGTCCTTCCCCTTTGAAGAGGTAGAGGACAAATTCTATTGTTGCATACACAAACAAAGATTCAAAGGCACAACATAAGGTAATGGAGGAAAACACCCTTCAATGTTCATCCCCCAATCTTATACCTACAATAAGCCTAATGCAAGAGATCTCCCTTGGGAGGGATGGGTTCAACTGGGGTGGTCCAAAAGTGGTCAAGAGAGAAGCCCCCATGTGCTACCAATGGTCTATATTAGTGTCATAGACAACGTGTAAAACACCCTCATGGAGATACTTCAAAAATTTTTGGATAACGAAAGTGACTACATTCATAGAGGCTAACCATGGAATTCCTAGCCTTGCTATGAATAAGTATGATTCTAGGATCACAATAAATGTAACATCCATAGACTTACGACCAACTTAAACTGACAAAGAAATAGACCTTATAGGGGAAATAGAAAAACCATCATGATTATGGAAAGTGGCTTGCAACTCATCCTACATCTTCTTGTGCAAATTGTTAATGAACACGGCCTCCTCTATGATCACATTCATTGAGATTGATGGATAAACCATAACACTAGTCACAATGTTACCATTTATCTAGGAAGGAACATACAATGGAAAGGATTCCTTGTTTAAGGGAAGATTGTGTGAGGTAAAGGCTATATCAGGAAAAACACTCATAGTTTCCATAGGAGGCATACGAGTGAACGAGATAGGCTCAAAACACATGGAATACTGCATAACCAAGCTAGAAAAATGGGAAGGGAACAATCTATGTAAATTTCTAGCTGGTTGTTAGGATTAGCTACAAATTTGTTAGATTTTTGTTTCCTTACATTGAGACAAATAATCCCATCATTGATGCAATTCTAATCTCATTATGCAAGTGAATCCACCATTCGGTATCATGTCAGTGCACTCGATGGAACAAACAAAACTACCATGCATCATACCATTGCGGATACAACTTGGAGAGAGGTCAGATTTTTGGTAATTTTATAATTTTATATGTTAATATATTTCACAAGATACTAGTATAGGATTTAGATAACATTGTAAAAGTTCTATCGTGTCCTATAATTTTTCCTTTGGGAATAGAGATCATGTTTGTAATGACCTTGTTCTTTCTTGAATTTCCATAAATTGACACTTCTAACTGGTTATCTGGATAGGAGTGCAAGAACAAATCCCTTAACTAAGCAACCATCTAATGATACTCACATAATGCTACACACAAATGCACAAAGGAAGGGTACTATTGGGAAAATATATCTCAACCTTGTAAATACATAAGGTACTATTGATATGTTAGTGTGGGGAGTTGCAAGGGGGTACTATTAGAGTAATAAGTTATTATGCTTAATTAATTATATCATATTGATTAATTAATTAAGTCACTTATTCCTTTAGTTACTTAAGCTAAACTTAGGCACATTAATAATTGATTAATTATTAAGTGTGCACACTAGGGTTTCATTTAGGGTTTCCTTTTAGGGTTTCTTGATCTCCTTCATAAGGATTGATCTCTTTGTAATAATGATTCTCTTAATGCATTTTCACTTTGAGGTTTACATAACATCTTCTTTGGTTCTTCATGTCTTTTGCATGTGATTGGTGATTGCATGCAGGTGATCTTGGTTTCTAACATGGTATCAGAGCTCTAGACCTGCAGCTACCTATTCGTGATCTAAAGATATGGCCTTTTAGTGAGTTTCTAATGCAAGGGTTTCCAAAGGCATCTTTTTTGCAAGATCTAGGGGTAGCCAATTTTTGGAGCAGTTTGGGTACAAATGGAGGTCACCATCGCGTTCGTAATGGCCAAAACCCTAAGAATTTCTTCATCAATTTTGGTGTAGTTGAGAGGCAAAAAAAATTTTTGTGGCCATAGTCCCAGCACACATTCTGAGGTTCAAAAATTGAGAAAATGCAAAAAACATGTTTTTGAAAATAGCCCACCCCAAAATGATCCTGCCACACTGCGGCCACCGGGCGGCCACCACTCCAACACCGCCGCCAGCGGAGCCAACCCATTCACCACCGGGATCCCACAGCTCCCTCTACTCCACCCCTGGTCACATGGCGGACCGGGGGCCCTCTGCTCCAACCCTGCGGGACCCTTTCAGCCCCATGGTCATATTCATGACCAGGAGCCCTGTGATGTGAGCTGAGCCAACCAGCTAAAGAATATATCGGCAAACGCAGCATATTCCGGTAGGTGAATCTAGAATATTCTGGCAAATGTGCGAGCTCCAACGGTAGTCAAATTTTTGCAAGGGGGCCAATTTTTTCCAGCGACGGCCAGATGGCCGTCAAATTTAGGCTCATGAATCGATGACGTTAGCATGACGTCACCCCGCTGTATGGCCCCTCTTTGCCCCTCCTAGCCTTGATTTGCCCTAATAGAGCAGTTTTTTTCTTTTAGTCATAACTTGGGCATACAGTATCAAAATCAGGCAAACAGGATATCGCCGGAAAGCTAGTTCCAAGCACTTTCTAGTAGTGCTATTTATTTTTTAGTATTTTACTATTTACCAAAATTTATTACTGTTTGAAGTTAGATTTTTATTTTGGACTTCTGAGCTCATAACTCTTTGCCACGATCTCTAATTTTCGCTATCTTTGCGGCGTTAGAAAGGTATTGAGGAAATCTATGTTGTTGTCCATGAACTTTTTATGTATATGTCCCAGGTTGATTGCTTAGTCCAGATTTGGTCTGATGGGTTGTTTGGAGATTGCTTCAATTTTTTGGCAGTTGGGAGGGCGCATCTTGCATGTTTGCACTTTGTTTTTAGTAATACATCATTCAATAATCACTTGCTGCTTCATAGATTCCACGGTTGTTCCCATTTGGAGTTTTTCGAGTGTTCTGTGGCATTGGGTCTGCTATTGCTTTATCATGATTCCTTGAGTCAATCAGTGACTCTCATCCGGTTTCAGTAGTAGACAAAAGAATCTTTCCTTGTTTGCCAGTTTCAAGTTCCGGTGTTACTCCACAGTGTTCTTCCAGTGCTTCTTTGCAGCAGTCATCTCATTGTAGGGGGGTTTTGTCCCACTGGGTTTTTCCTTCTCTACCTCATTCTTGCATTTGTAAATGGGTACCTGATCAAGCCTAGTTGTCGGGACCCATCTTTGCTTTCATGCATCTTATTCTAGTGTTTTAGCTTCTTCCTAGGTTCATCTTAAGGGGGGGTGTTAGAGTAATAAGTTATTATGCTTAATTAATTATATCATATTGATTAATTAATTAAGTCACTTATTCTTTTAGTTACTTAAGCTAAACTTAGGCACATTGATAATTGATTAATTATTAAGTGTGCACACTAGGGTTTCATTTAGGGTTTCCCTTTTAGGGTTTCTTGATCTCCTTCATAAGGATTGATCTCTTTGTAATAATTGATTCTCTTAATGCATTTTCACTTTGAGGTTTACAGAACATCTTCTTTGGTTCTTCATGTCTTTTGCATGTGATAGGTGATTGCATGCAAGTGATATTGGTTTCTAACAGATACCCCCCTATGGGTGTTTAAGGGGGATCATCCCCCCTAGCTGGGGGTTCAGGGGCTATGCACCCTGGTGGGGGTTTGAGGGTAGTGCCTCTAAAAGCCACATTTTACGTATATTTTATTATTGCAAATATAGGCCATTCATCATTAGGTTTCATATCTAATGGTTGATATTTTGTTGGCTTCACTTTCCCTAGAAGGAAGCCCTATTTTATGAGGGTGTCATATTACGGCTGTGTATTATGATGTATTCTAAGAGTCTGATAGTGGTCGTGTTGTCTCCTAATCTTTGGTGGTGATACTCTTGTGAGAAGCTTGATCTATAAGTATATTGTAATGTTTTGATCTCTGAATAATATATATTGGGTGGCTTTTGGAGTGTGGGGTTTTTCTCTCGAAAGGGTTTTCCCCACGTAAATTATTGTGTTGTGGTATGCATGATATTTATGTTTATTTTTGTTTAAGTTTTTGTAACTGTTAAAGATCTATAAAGTTTTGCATTTTTCTCCTCTCAAGATTATTGTAGGAAGTTGTTCCACTACCTTAGTTTCCTTACAACTACTTCATTAAGATAAAATTTTCTTTCAACAATCATTGCAGGTTCCCAATGAAAACCTTTCAGATATCAAAATCAGGAAAGGGGTAAGAAATTTGAGAGAATGGATCTTGATAACGAGCAATAAAATTAGTAACCTTTTCATGCTCTCATTGCTTACATTGGACGAGATCAACGAATGCCATCTTCAACCCAATATTAGCCTAGCATTGTCTAAGGAACTAATTCACTGGTTGATCAAATGAAAAAATAGAGTTATCCAGCAAAGAACAATACCAATCTAGGGTAGCATATTTAAGATAATGCAAAAAAAATTAACCATTAGAGCATCATGGTGGAAGAAGTCAGTCCACATGGAATTGAAAGTTGACACATGCATCTAAGGGTCTCCACTACCACTATACTTCTCAAAATTAGGAATCTCCATCTCCTGAGGGATATGAGTATTTAAGATGGTGATAGACAAGGCACTATGGCAAGAGAAAGGCTAGAAAATAGGTTGAGATAAAGAAGAGTTGGCTAGGTTCATTAGTTGGATCTATATTTGTCCCATGTTTTGCAATAGAGCATTTAAGATGGGGTCAATAGAAGAAATAGGACTAGAGGAACCACCACCAAATCCACTAGCCCCTATACTAGCAGAGCCTCTAACACTAGGACTTGTAGGGACACCAGTATTACCATGAGAAGTAGAAACATTAGGGGTAGAAACACTAAATCCTAGAGGTACCTTGTTTACTTTGATTGTGTGGGTCTACTCAGGCACAAAGGGAGTCTTGACAAAAGGACCCGACTCAACCATATACATTGAAACTTCGGGCATAAATACTTCTAGTCTTTTCACAGCGGTCTCGAAGCCAAAACTTTTGGTAATGCCCAAGTTAGAGTTAAAGGATGGAATATGGGTATCCATAATATCTATGATACCTTAGATAAGTTCTATACATCTTCGATCCTTGTCCAACATGGTTCTCAATCTATTGAAAATAGTAGCCACTTAGGCGAGACTTCCATCTTTTAACAAATATCACTCAAACTCCTCAAGCCTCATTTCTAGTGAAAGGATCTACTTTGTAGGAACCTCAAGAGAAGCTTCTTCCTCCATAGAAGAAGAAAAAGGAGAAGCATGGGGTAGGAACATGAGTGATATTTCCCCCAAAGGGGCTAGAAAATCTAGCAGACAACCATAAAACTAATTCTTCAAAAGAGGGATCAGTTTGACTAGAACTGACCTTCCTAGATTTCATTCTTATGTGTCAAAGACTTCTAACAATGAATCAAAAGG
This sequence comes from Sequoia sempervirens, assembly GCA_007258455.2. Classification (NCBI taxonomy): domain Eukaryota; kingdom Viridiplantae; phylum Streptophyta; class Pinopsida; order Cupressales; family Cupressaceae; genus Sequoia; species Sequoia sempervirens. Next base: position 401,625,782 of record VDFB02105785.1, read on the forward strand.
TTGTAGATTGGGTTGTAAAGCTTATAAAATCTTCACGACACACTAATCTATAACACACCTAAGACCTAAGGGAAAAAAATCATCATAAACAAATGACAAGGAGAAAGTTTACGTTGGGTTCACCAAAATGTGGAGGGGATTCACTACTCTCAAGTCCCAATATAATTAGGGTCTAAAGGGAGTGAATTTCCCTTAGTCACCTCAAGACTAAGCAAAAGGAAATAGGATAAAAAGGAAGGGAAAGCTAAGCACTAATTTTTGTATGTTTTCTAAGGCAAGATTTTGGGAAATGGGTGAATAGATTGCAGAGGTTTTAGACATAAAACTAATTGGCTCTTAGGCAAAGGATGCTATTATGTGAGATAGATGATAGTGTGGCACATTTTTCATCTCAAAGGCATGTTGGTGTCTTGTATAGATAGAGAGAAGAGTTCACAAAGTGAAACTCATAGGGCGTGTTAACAACTCGAGAGTCTTAAACCAATAACAGTAAACAAATTAAAGCATGAAATGAAAGGAAACAACAAAAAGAATACTATAACTTGAAAGATAAACAATCTAATAATGAAATGACAAGAGAGAAGGAAGAAGAATACCAACTCATAGAAGGTACAACCTCTTGCAAGCTCCTAACAAACAAATTGTACCTACACACACAACAATGGAAAACTGTTGTGGTTGTGCTTTGAAGTTTGTCTTAGTCAAACCACTCTAGTGCCCCTCTGTGATTAACCCTTTCATGATGTTTGTTAAAAGTTGTTCATGGTTAATTGATTTATTAAATTAAATCATTAAGTTATAAGGTATTTTGAAAATAAAATGTAAAGATAGTTATTTATAATGTTGAGCTTAAATAAATTAAAAGGGGGTAAAATATTATAATATAAACTATTTAAATATTAAGTGGAATGAGATAATGGTTAAATTTTAAAAGCAATTAAAAAGATAGAAAATTAATTGTTCAGAGCACATGCATGACTTTGAATTGCTTGTCATTTGGAAACTTATTTTTTTGTTGGGATTTTTGTTTGATTTTTGTGTTCAAAAATATTACAACTCCTTTTTGGAAAAGTAATAATAATTATCTTTTTTGGGGGAGATGAGGATAATCATTGGTTTTGGTTTTTCGAATAGAGAACCTTGTTTGCAAGAATCTTGTGTTGAATAATTTTTTTTTTATTTATTGTTTTCAAAAATTGGATTGGGTTTTCTCGACGGTAATTGGAGCTGCAATTTGGAAATCCAAATCTGGAATCAGATTCACACCCATTTCAATCAATTGAATCCAGGTTCCTTCTTTTCTAAATTTGTCTTTGCTTCTTGTAACAAATTCTTGGATTCTTGTGTTGTTTGATAAAATTTGATACTTGCTTGGTTGTTCAGAAATTGAAACAATTAGAAATTGTACTTTCCAAAGATCTTCAAATCTTGATTGTAGCAAATTCAATTTGTGTGATCTTTGCGTTTTTGAGATGCCTAATCTTCAATGTATATTCAACATAATTTCTCTCCAAAAATTTGAATTATATGAGTTCTTGTATAATTTAATTTGTCTTTGTATTAATTTGACTGAAACTCATTGCCCTCATGATAGAGTTCGATACCTTGGACTTCTTTCCATTTGAATTTGTTTGAAAGTTTCTTTGAGCTTTTATAGATAAAACTTATTTTGTGCATATTCTGCAACTAGGGCCTTCTCTACAATTTTCATGAATGTTGTTTTTCCTTAGTCTCCAGTTCCATGCTCCTTAAATTGGAAACCTTGATTTTTATTCACCTCTACCTTTGTTAACCAATGGTGGTAAATATGTGGAGTTCGATCTTTCTATTCTTGCGTTTGGAAATTTGACATACTTATTCATATTAGTCTTTGAACATATCTACATTTCAATGAGTATGCAAGGTAGAATTGTGCCAAATTTGAGTTTATAGTTATTTGTATGTTAGCAACACAAATCTTGCGACCCTTAGCTTTCCTTATCTGGTGCCATGGAGCGACAACCAACATTTCCTTACACACCATTTGAATGACAAAATCGAGCAATATTATGCTTTGAATAAGATTTCTTGGGAGGGATGCCACCCCAACCGATAACTATCTTCTCTCCTTGTCGTCGCTACATTTGCAGCTATCTATTGTTTTGAAGGTGACTTATTTGCTTAAATTGATGGCCTTATTCCTTGGCATTGTATGAAATTGTTACTTAATGGAAATCAATGAACATGTAATCTTATCGCTATTTTTTTTGGGCATTTGCTTGAATGTTCCTTAAGCCTTCATAGGCTATGTCGGCAAACCATCCTATCTTCCCTATGTTGCTGCTTTGCAGCCATTGATGAATACCGCATTCAATTTTAATTTTCATTTCATTTGATTCTATTTACATGGTGTCCTTTCCTGTGCATTACTTCAAACACTATGTATGGATTAGAAATTCAATGGGGTTGCTTGATGGTGAAGTTTGATTTCATACATTCTTAGAGGATGTTGTATTTTGTTGGGAAAAATGAAGATATAGATCATTCAATATGCTTTAGGTTAGCCGATGGAAGTAAATTTTAAATAGCATTTGATTTTGATATGCCATTCGATTTTATTTATGGCATTCGATCTTATATATATGGAAATTTGATGAATGATAAATTCGGTTATTTATATATATAGTTTTGGGAATATTTATATGGTTACTTTTATTTATACAACCTCATTGTTTGTAAACAGTGGTTTGTAATAAGGTAATCACAAATATATGTGTGTGGGGGTGGGTGTGTGTAAATTAAATGTGCATGTTATTATTTGTAAATTGGGTGTTTGTTGAATTAATTTTGTAATGTTAAAAGTTGCTTTTTATTTGTAATTAATTATATACATATATTTATATATGTATACATATAAATATATCTATTATTTATGGGAATATATTTATATATATATGTATATAACTATATATGTATATGGATAATTAAGTATGTTAATTGAATTGGAAAATTAAATAGCATAAGATTGACTTATTTATATTTGGGTAGTTGGTAGATTGATAAACAAATTGGGAATTGTATTAGGGAAAAATTGCTTTACTTGTATTTCAATAATTGAATGAATGATTGATAAAAGAATTAGTTTTCCGTTTGCTAAATTATTGAATGTTGGTCGTCAATGTGTAAATCCACTATGAAATTAGTTAGAATAATTGTTAATATAGCAAGTTATGAGTTATTGTGTTAAGATATTTTAAGTGACTTATGTGGAAATAGTGTATTTTGTGGATATATTTATATATTTAGATATGTATATGTGTAAATGAGTTTATAGTAAGGAGTTAGAAAATAATAATTTTACCTTAAGATTATTTGAATTATAGGGACAAGTAAATTGGAGTTCCAAATATATAAGAAAAGAAATTGAGCTAATTGTGTTAGGGCAATTGGACATTTATTTGGATGAATTAGATTAAACCCTTTTTAGTTGTTGATTTCATTTATAACCATTTAGTGGGCGTTTGTTCATATATGATGTTGGGTTATTGTGTTCTTGTTTTAATAATGTGTTACTTAATGAAATTAAGTGATTTTGGAGCATTGTGTCAAGTGGGAGTCTATGTGTAAGTTGTCAAGGTTTACTTCTAGAGGCTTAAGAGATTTAGCTCAAGTTTTGGTTTCATGATTATTTCATTTTGAAAATAGATTGATTTTATACTTGGATTTTGTACTGGAGGACCTTTAGCCTTGCACTATTTTCTTGTTATTGTTGTTGTGATTTGTGAGCAATTTGGTCCATTCCTTGCTCTGGATATGTGTTTCCAGTGGTTTTATGATCTGTGCAAGATGGCTTTACCCTGTTTGATGAGTTGGGTCTTCTGGTTGCATGTAGGGGGAGTAGCTTTCACTGGGGGCCAAATCCCAAAGTGGTGACCTAGACAACCCATTGGAGAGTTCTTAATCCAGTGATAACCTAAAAATGAATTAGGGGAAATTGGTAATTTTCACATAAATAAAATAATGGATTCCTCACCCATGCCTGTAGTACTTGTTTAGGCTAAGGATGGGGTGAGAAGGCCTAGTTGGCAAGATCAACTTCCTTGTCCTCATGAAAGGATTGTTGGTCCCGCATGTGTCACCCTATGGGGCCAGGACCTAGTGAGGGGTATGCCAAACAACCATAGATGAGGGCTAAGACTTGGTGATAGGTATGTCTGACAACCCATGCCAGTACCATGCGATGACACTCTTCCCTACTACAGTCTAGCATTCCCTAGTTTTGTGTTCTTTTGTTACTTATGTGCCTCTAGAAGTGAAGTTGATGTTGAAAGCAGTGTCTCTGTTATGTGATGTTATGTTGTAATGGGTTATGTTGGAACCATGATTTGTCCTTTTGTGTTTAGCCTTCTATCTTCTTGACTGTTTTGTGGTGGGACCTTATTGTTATCTCCTAGCACAGGGGGTGGACCTTAGGGTTTCACATGGTTGAGTGGATTGTGTTTTTTCCTCAATTAGGTTTCCCTTGTTGTTGTTTGTGAGTGTGGAGGATATACCTCATGTAGCAAGTTTTGGATCGTGTACCAGTTCGAGAAACAATTATTTATATTATGAATTTAATCGTATCTCATTTTTATCATGTAATGTAAGGTTATGTGCAGGATCATCATGGAAAAAATAGGCCCTTAAGTGGCGATGAAAATTCAAAAAAAATAGAGTTAGGCAACTTGACGTAAAAAATTGAATAAGTTATCTATATTATTTCAAATATATTTAAGAATAGAATCTGTAGCAAATTGAATGTAGTTTCTAAACTACTAGTTTTTTTTTTTTTAACTATTTGGTGAAAATTTGAAATTTCAATGTAGTAGCACTTAAATTTCATGGAAAAAATAAGAAGTAGGTGTCTGTCTAAACACCCTAACCACAATAAAATGATAATATTTTTTATAAGATTTCAAATATAAGTAGAGGACTCGTGTCTTGATGTGATGCATAATGTTTTGTAATTTTTTTTCAAGTAAAAAATTAATTATGAATTTTTTATTACAACTTTTAAAAAGTATAAAAACTCGTATGTCTGACCACCTTAACTTGGTCAAAACTTCATTAAATTCATTTTTTTTGTTAATCCTATAGTATGCAAAGCATAGAATGTGATGCATATTTCGGATTCAAAAAAAGTGATCATTTGAAAGCTATAGATGTTTTTCAATCAGCCTATCAATTAGGACTTTAGTCATAATTCAAATAGAAAATGAATAATAATTACTTATGAAAATCAAAGTAAAGAATAATTTATATTGGTGGAAAGCTGAGAATCTCCTTTAAAAACCCTTTTTGTTTCATCAATTTTTGGTTAAAAAAAAGACGTCAACCACATACCCTACACATACCCATCATATCGCCACTTTTTGGCCCATCACGATCCTGCACATACTTGTAATCGTGATGTATTCTTTTTGTTGTATTAATGGAAGATTTGATGTAAGCTTGTAACAATGTAATGATGTACTCCCATGTAATGGAAAATGTATACGTACCCATTGGTTCTTATTATATAATCTTTAATTATGATGTATCTAATGTTATAATATGGAGATGTATGTGTTTAATCTTTTAATTCATGGATTTAAAATGAACTCTTGTAGTTAGTTAGTCCACAATGAATGTTTAGATTGGATAATAGGTATGTTCCTAATGCAGTCATAGGACCTTAGAGGTCATAGTTTAACTTACATGATATGTTTAGATAAGTTTGGAAAGCCATGTTATTTCACTTTTAAAAAAAATGTGTCATTATTACATAGTATAGGTGTGTTGTCCTCTAGGGTTCATTGGTAGGGCATTACACTTCGTATCAGAGCCAAAGTTCCAACGCTGGGCACTCTAGTTTCATATGAGCCCATTATGTTGTCCTAGTTGTGTATATTCTTGAGATTATGTCCTCCCCTTTTGTTCATCCTTGCTTCAAGACAACCTTAGACTCATCCTTTGGTGGTGTTTGTCCAATGGTGCAGCAAATTGGTGGAAATGATAGGACCCTTAGTGTAGTACACAATGCACCGATATTATTTCTATCGAGGATATATTATGGACCCTTGTGTGGCCTTGTGATGTGTTGTCCGGTGATGTGAATTTGTGTGTGTGTGTAGAATGTGTGTTAAATATGGAATTTTGTGCTTATGAAGTGATAAATTGTGTTTTCTACTTGTGAAAAGGCATAAAATCATCATCTTGTGTCTCTAATGTTATGAGATTTAGTGTTGTGAAATGAATAAAGTGGAATGTCTTGCACGTAAATGATGAATATTTAATGAAGATGTGTGCTTGTGTGCATAATTATGCTGAATTTTGAGGAAGTGTAGCATTTTGATGTAATGAATCAAATTTGATGATTGATATGTAGCATCCATGGTTTATGAGTGACTTGATTATTGAGTTTTGTCTTTGGATGTGTCTTGGTGAGAGGAAGATTTTGCATTACTCATTCATGAGTACCCTGCTATGCTACGATTTCCTTTCACGGTGTGTCTGACAGTTTGATTATATATATGTTGTTTGACCATTTTGTTTGATGTAGGTTGTAGGTACCATGCATTGACTCCACCTGAATTGACAGGTCTGAGTGTCCCTTAAACCCAATGGAAGTTTTTGAATGGAGATAACATATGGTCCACTAGCCTAGCCATCATCCTCAAAGAGGATGAGTATCTAGTCCATCACCTCGTCTATGTCATTTGATGTTTGTGGTCAGTTGGTCCTACTTCTCAGCCTTGGTTAAGATTTAGGTAATTGTAGAACATTTGGTTTACTTGATTATTTGATGTTGCTTGTATTTACGTTAAGTAAGGGTGAACATGATATTATTTAACAAAATTTTGAACTAATGTTTGTATGTTTTATTCTAACCTTGTGACTTCTAGGAGTAATTCAAATCTTAGGGGAGGAGGATGTAGTTCCCCTTTGTGATTCACCCTTTCATGATGTTTGTTAAAAGTTGTTTATGGTTAATTGATTTATTAAATTAAATCATTAACTTATAAGGTATTTTGAAAATAAAATATAAAGATAGTTATTAATGTTGATCTTAAATAAATTAAAAAGTGGGAAAAATATTATAATATAAACTAAAATATTAAATGGAATGGGATAATGGGTAAACTGTAAAATCAATTAAAAAGATAGAAAAAGAATTGTTCAGAGCACATGCGTGACTTCAAATTGCTTGCCATTTGGAAACTTGTTATTTTTGTGAGATTTTTGTCTAATTTTTGTGTTTGAAAATCTTACAGCTTCTATTTGGAAAAATAATAATTGATATCTTTTTTGAGGGAGATGATGATGATCATTGGTTTTGGTTTTTCAAATAGAGAACCTTATCTGCAAGAATCTTCTATTGAATACCTATGTTTTGATTGATTGTTTTCAAAAATTGGATTGGGGTTTCTTGGGGGTAATTGGATCTTTAATTTGGAAATCCAGATCTCGCATCAGATTCACACCCATTTCAATCAATTGAATCTAGGTTCCTTCTTTTCTGAATTCATCTCTATTTCTTGTAATGAATTCTTGGATGCTTGTGTTGTTTGGTAAAATTTGATACTTGCTTGCTTGTTCAGAAATTGAAACAATTAGAAATTATATTTTCCAAAGGTCTTGAAATCTTGATTGTAGCAAATCCAAATTGTGTGATCTTTGCATTTTTTGAGATGCCTGATCTTCAATGTATATTAAATGTAGTTTGATGCAAGAGCATCCAGGGTGTAAGAGAAATCTTGCATCACCCAAAAAAAAAACTATTGTTTCTTTTCAATAAGGGCTAAATTTGGCAGGGTTACCATTTTAGTAAGTTTGCATTTATGCACAGTTGGACACAAAATCTTACACAGACCTTGAGAATGGTAAATTGAAGCCAGTGAAAAAGAAATCACTTCAATACCATTTTTCATTTGAGAGATAGTAAAATTTTAATTTTTGAAAATCCTAGTAAAATCTTCGAGGTCAATTTTGAGGCACTTAGAGGCTCTAGATGGGCCTAAAAATTGGATGAAAATGAAAGTAGTTGGGCCTACTTTTTGGTGGAATATTTCTTGAAAGCTTTTTGAAAAGGTATTGTAATAGAAAATCTAATGGTTGGATCAAAAGTTATGACCCCACGAAGTTGTAATACCAAAATTAAAAAAAAATTCAAAATATCTTCTTGAGGAGGTTACACTTTCCAGAAGATTCTAGGGTGGTTACACCTTCCAAATAAAGGATGTAAAGGGGGGCTGCAAAGGGAAGGTGAGAGTAGCATGGATGGTGACTCCAATTTGCAGATTTGTAGATTTATGTAATTAGAAAACCCATGTGATGGAAAATATAATGTTGTAATTTCATTTTCATTTAAGTGATAATAGAAAATATTTTCGTTCATTCTTGCATTTTGTTTGTACCATTATCTATTGTTTTTGTGAATTTTAGATTGTAAGGGGAGTACCCTTTATCAAATGGTATCAGAGTGGGTTTTCTTGAGTGTGTAAATAGATTGTCGAATGTGAGGTAGTTTGCACTAGGACTATTGTGGTTGTGGGTCTATGAGAAAAGATACCTCCATGAAGAAACCATGGTGGAAGAAATGTTGGGGTAATAGAAGAGGGTTTTAGAGCCCTCCAAAGATAAGTTCAAGCACTGCAAAAAGAGTTGTGTAGGGGAGCTAATGTTAGAAGAAGAGATGAAAGTGAGGATGAGGTTGAAGATAAGGAGCCATTCGAAGAGGAAGCATAGGATGTAATGGATCCTGGAGAAGTCAGAATGATTAGGGCCATTTCCAAGATTGGAAAGGGGCCAAAGATAGAAGTTTCTAATTTTTCTAGAAACCTAAATCTAGAAGAGCTGATTGATTAGATCAATGACATGGAAGAGTATTTTTAGTATGAAGAAATAGAAAACCCAGATAGGGTCAAATTTGCAAAGGACAAATTGAAAGGCCATGCTAGCATATGGTGGAAAGAAGTCCAGTTGGAAAGAAATAGAAGAGGAAAAGAGTAAATAACAAGATGGGATCAGATGGTGGAAAAATTGAAAAGACAGTTCATTCCTAGGGACAATGAGTTTGATTTTTTGAAGAAGATGCAAGGGTTGAAACATGTAGGAAAATATGTTAAGGAGTATAAAGAAGAATTCTACCAAGTCCCAATCAAAATAGGTCATTCTGAGGCCAACAAGGAGAAATTTTCATGTTACATAAATGGGTTGAAGTCGAGCATTCAAGAAGAGCTAAGTCTAGTAAGAATGTCTACCATTGAAGATGCATATCAGTTTGCTTTGAAGGTAGAAGTGAAGTTGAATAGAAGGTTTGAAAGTAAGCAAAGAGGTGGAGGTCGCGATGGAAGGACTAGTGGATGATCATATGGAGGTCAAACTAAAGATCAAAAGAAGGGCAAAGGATCTAGTAGTAGTTAGAACCAGAAAGGAGATAACACCTATCGTCCTCGTGATCAAAATAATGGAGACCAAAGAGGAAGAGGAAGATCTAGGGTGAGGACTAGGGAGATGAAGCTTTCATAGAATATGTTTCCAATGTGGAGAAGAAGGGAATAGGGCATATAAGTGTCCTCAACATCAAGGAAGGATAAATAGAATACCTGAGGGTAATGCACAAGTTGCACATGTACATGAAGATGTTGAGTCTTCACATTCTGAGGATTCAAAAAGAGGAGAGGTTCTTGTTACTAGAAGAGCCTTGTTGAATGAAGAGAAGGAGTCAACTCAAAGGAAGAATTTGTTTCACACTTGATGTAAGTGTGAAGGTAAATTTTGTACTGTTATTATTGATGGAGGTAGTACCGATAACCTTGTTTTAAAAGAGATGGTTAGTAAGTTGTAGTTGGAGAGAAGAAGGCATCCAAATCCATACCAGATTGCTTGGTTGTAGAAGGACCATAAAGCTTTGGTAAATGAATATTGTCTGGTAAAGTTCAAGATTGGAAATTACCATGATGAGGTATTGTGTGATATTATGCCTATGGATGTTTGTCATATGTTGTTAGGCAGACCATGGCAATTTGATCGGTGAGAAGTACATGATGGACATGCCAACACCTATTCTTTGACAAAGAATGGATTTCATCATAAGTTGAAGCCCTTGAAAGATGGAGAGGAAAAGGTATGTAGTAATGCAAGAATTTTTTTGGTTGATGGAAGAAAGTTGCTAGAAGGTATGAGGCATGAGCATATGTGTTTTGCATTGATCCCTAGAGTTGATAAAGAAGATACTAATGAGGTACCTATAGAGGTTTTAGATTTGTTGAAAGTGTTTAAAGCTATTATTTTTGATAATGTACTTGAAGGTTTACCTCCAGTAAGAAAGATTAGTCATCAGATGGACCTGAATCCTGGAGCCAGTTTTCCAAATAAGGCAGCTCATTGTATGACTCTAGCAGAGAGTGAACAATTGAACAGACAAGTGCAAGAGTTTCTACATAGGGGATTGATCAAAGAGTGTTTTATTCCATGTACAGTACCTACAGTACTAGCACCAAAGAAGGATGGGGAATGGCGGATGTGTACAAAATATAGAGCCGTCAATAAGATCACCATCAAGTATAGATTTCCCTTGCCAAGGATGGATGACATCATGGATTGTTTGAGTGGAGCTGAGTACTTCACAAAGAGAGATCTGAAGAGTGGTTATCACCAGATTTAGATTAGAGAAGGAGATGAATGGAAGATAGCATTCAATACCAAAGAGGGCTTGTACAAGGGGTTAGTCATGCCCTTTGGGCTAACCAATGCACCGAGCACCTTTATGCGGCTATGAATGAGGTACAAAAAGAGTTTTTGGATAAATTTGTCATTGTTTATTTGGATGACATTTTAATTTTTAGCAAGACATTGGAGGATCATTTGATGCATATCAGAAAGGTTTTTGAGAAGCTAAGGGAGGAGAAGTTGTTTATTAATTTGAAGAAATGTAGCTTTGTGAAGAGAGAATTGGTGTTTTTTGAGAAGCTAAGGGAGGAGAAGTTGCTGATTAATTTGAAGAAATGTAGCTTTGTGAAGAGATAATTAGTGTATCTTGGATTTTTTGTCTTGATAGAGGGTCTTAAAATGGACCCATAGAAGGTGAGAGCTATCATTGAATGGCCTATGAGTGTTATAGAGGTAAAATAATTTCATGTTCTAGCAAGTTTTTATAGAAAGTTTATTAAGAATTTCAGTAGTATTTGTGCACCTCTAACTGAAGCAATCAGAGGAGATAGAGAAGAGTTTAAGTGGACTACAGGAGCAGCCAAAAGTTTTGATATGTTGAAGAAGAAAGTTATAGAGCAACTTGTTTTGGTACTTCCAGATTTCAATAAGGTCTTTCAGGTAGATTGTGATGCTAGTGGCACTCCATAGGAGCTATTTTGAGTCAAGAAGGTAAGCCTATTTCCTATTTTAGTGAGAATTTGAATGATGCTAAGAAGAAATATTTTGTCTATGATCAGGAGTTTTATGCTATAGTTTAGGCTTTGACGAAATGGAGACACTATCTATTGCTAAAAGAATTTTTTTTATATATTGATCACCAAGCTTTGCAGTACCTCAATAGTCAAAGGAAGTTAAATCAAAGGCACTTAAAATGGGTTGAGTTTTTGTAGAGTTATACTTTTTTTTAAGCATAAGAGTGGAAGGTCAAATAGAGTTGCAGATGCCTTAAGTAGAAGGAAAAAACTGTTGATAGAGATGAATATAAAGGTTGTTGAGTTCAATGAACTCAAGAGTTTGTATCCAGAAGATCTAGACTTTGCAGAAGCTTGGAAGAATTTTTTGGAACCTGTTACATTGGATAGGACAAGATGGTTGGATTTCTTAATCCAAGATGAGATGTTGTTTAGAGGAAGCCAATTTTGCATTCCAAGGAGTTCTATGAGAGAGAATCTAATCAAGGAGAAGCATAGTGGAGGATTGACTAGGCATTTCGACTAAGATAAGACCATTGCTCTTGTTAGTGAGAATTATTACTGGCCACAGTTACAAAAGATATGAAGAAGTTTGTACAAAGTTGCAGAGTATGTTAATGGCAAAAGGAACAAGTCAGAATACTGGATTGTATCAACCATTATCTATACCTGAGAGGCCATGGGAGGACATTAGTATGTATTTTGTCCTTGGATTGTTGAGGACACAAAGAGGGCATGATTCCATATTTCTAGTGGTGGATAGATTTTCAAAGATGGCACATTTCATTCCATGTCATAAGACCAATGATGTTCATATTGTAGAGTTTTTTTTCAAAGAGGTGGTGAGACTACATGGTCTACTGAAGAATATAGTTTCAAACAAAGATACCAAATTTATTGTCTATTTCTAGGGAACATTATGGAAGAAGTTGAAGACATATTTGAAGTTCAATTCTGCTCACCATTCACAGACTAATGGACAAACAAAGGTGGTCAATAGGAGTTTGGATGACTTGCTAAGATTCTTAGTAGGAGATAAACCAAAGGTATGGGATTTTATTTTACCACAAGTATAATTTTCTTATAACAATTCTATCAATTGGAGCACTAGTAAATCACCATTCTAGATTGTATATGGGAGTAGTCCAAGGAATGCTTTTGAATTGAGAAAGATGGATAAAGGAGAGAAGAGTAGTGCTAAGGCTGAATATTTTGCTAAGCATCTGAAGAATTTGCATGACGGGGTGGAGAAGCATATCAATAAGATGAAATCTTAGTATAAGGCTAAGGAAGATTAGAAAAAGAGGTATAAGGAGTTCCTTCCA
>VDFB02105785.1:401647194-401741920 GCA_007258455.2 Sequoia sempervirens
AAAATAATGGAGACCAAAGAGGAAGAGGAAGATCTAGGGTGAGGACTAGGGAGATGAAGCTTTCATAGAATATGTTTCCAATGTGGAGAAGAAGGGAATAGGGCATATAAGTGTCCTCAACATCAAGGAAGGACAAATAGAATACCTGAGGGTAATGCACAAGTTGCACATGTACATGAAGATGTTGAGTCTTCACATTCTGAGGATTCAAAAAGAGGAGAGGTTCTTGTTACTAGAAGAGCCTTGTTGAATGAAGAGAAGGAGTCAACTCAAAGGAAGAATTTGTTTCACACTTGATGTAAGTGTGAAGGTAAATTTTGTACTGTTATTATTGATGGAGGTAGTACCGATAACCTTGTTTTAAAAGAGATGGTTAGTAAGTTGTAGTTGGAGAGAAGAAGGCATCCAAATCCATACCAGATTGCTTGGTTGTAGAAGGACCATAAAGCTTTGGTAAATGAATATTGTCTGGTAAAGTTCAAGATTGGAAATTACCATGATGAGGTATTGTGTGATATTATGCCTATGGATGTTTGTCATATGTTGTTAGGCAGACCATGGCAATTTGATCGGTGAGAAGTACATGATGGACATGCCAACACCTATTCTTTGACAAAGAATGGATTTCATCATAAGTTGAAGCCCTTGAAAGATGGAGAGGAAAAGGTATGTAGTAATGCAAGAATTTTTTTGGTTGATGGAAGAAAGTTGCTAGAAGGTATGAGGCATGAGGATATGTGTTTTGCATTGATCCCTAGAGTTGATAAAGAAGATACTAATGAGGTACCTATAGAGGTTTTAGATTTGTTGAAAGTGCTTAAAGCTATTATTTTTGATAATGTACTTGAAGGTTTACCTCCAGTAAGAAAGATTAGTCATCAGATGGACCTGAATCCTGGAGCCAATTTTCCAAATAAGGCAGCTCATTGTATGACTCTAGCAGAGAGTGAACAATTGAACAGACAAGTGCAAGAGTTTCTACATAGGGGATTCATCAAAGAGTGTTTTATTCCATGTACAGTACCTACAGTACTAGCACCAAAGAAGGATGGGGAATGGCGGATGTGTACAAAATATAGAGCCGTCAATAAGATCACCATCAAGTATAGATTTCCCTTGCCAAGGATGGATGACATCATGGATTGTTTGAGTGGAGCTGAGTACTTCACAAAGAGAGATCTGAAGAGTGGTTATCACCAGATTTAGATTAGAGAAGGAGATGAATGGAAGATAGCATTCAATACCAAAGAGGGCTTGTACAAGGGGTTAGTCATGCCCTTTGGGCTAACCAATGCACCGAGCACCTTTATGCGGCTATGAATGAGGTACAAAAAGAGTTTTTGGATAAATTTGTCATTGTTTATTTGGATGACATTTTAATTTTTAGCAAGACATTGGAGGATCATTTGATGCATATCAGAAAGGTTTTTGAGAAGCTAAGGGAGGAGAAGTTGTTTATTAATTTGAAGAAATGTAGCTTTGTGAAGAGAGAATTGGTGTTTTTTGAGAAGCTAAGGGAGGAGAAGTTGCTGATTAATTTGAAGAAATGTAGCTTTGTGAAGAGATAATTAGTGTATCTTGGATTTTTTGTCTTGATAGAGGGTCTTAAAATGGACCCATAGAAGGTGAGAGCTATCATTGAATGGCCTATGAGTGTTATAGAGGTAAAATAATTTCATGTTCTAGCAAGTTTTTATAGAAAGTTTATTAAGAATTTCAGTAGTATTTGTGCACCTCTAACTGAAGCAATCAGAGGAGATAGAGAAGAGTTTAAGTGGACTACAGGAGCAGCCAAAAGTTTTGATATGTTGAAGAAGAAAGTTATAGAGCAACTTGTTTTGGTACTTCCAGATTTCAATAAGGTCTTTCAGGTAGATTGTGATGCTAGTGGCACTGCCATAGGAGCTATTTTGAGTCAAGAAGGTAAGCCTATTTCCTATTTTAGTGAGAATTTGAATGATGCTAGAAGAAATATTTTGTCTATGATCAGGAGTTTTATGCTATAGTTTAGGCTTTGACGAAATGGAGATACTATCTATTGCTAAAAGAATTTTTTTTATATATTGATCACCAAGCTTTGCAGTACCTCAATAGTCAAAGGAAGTTAAATCAAAGGCACTTAAAATGGGTTGAGTTTTTGTAGAGTTATACTTTTTTTTAAGCATAAGAGTGGAAGGTCAAATAGAGTTGCAGATGCCTTAAGTAGAAGGAAAAAACTGTTGATAGAGATGAATATAAAGGTTGTTGAGTTCAATGAACTCAAGAGTTTGTATCCAGAAGATCTAGACTTTGCAGAAGCTTGGAAGAATTTTTTGGAACCTGTTACATTGGATAGGACAAGATGGTTGGATTTCTTAATCCAAGATGAGATGTTGTTTAGAGGAAGCCAATTTTGCATTCCAAGGAGTTCTATGAGAGAGAATCTAATCAAGGAGAAGCATAGTGGAGGATTGACTAGGCATTTCGACTAAGATAAGACCATTGCTCTTGTTAGTGAGAATTATTACTGGCCACAGTTACAAAAGATATGAAGAAGTTTGTACAAAGTTGCAGAGTATGTTAATGGCAAAAGGAACAAGTCAGAATACTGGATTGTATCAACCATTATCTATACCTGAGAGGCCATGGGAGGACATTAGTATGTATTTTGTCCTTGGATTGTTGAGGACACAAAGAGGGCATGATTCCATATTTCTAGTGGTGGATAGATTTTCAAAGATGGCACATTTCATTCCATGTCATAAGACCAATGATGTTCATATTGTAGAGTTTTTTTTCAAAGAGGTGGTGAGACTACATGGTCTACTGAAGAATATAGTTTCAAACAAAGATACCAAATTTATTGTCTATTTCTAGGGAACATTATGGAAGAAGTTGAAGACATATTTGAAGTTCAATTCTGCTCACCATTCACAGACTAATGGACAAACAAAGGTGGTCAATAGGAGTTTGGATGACTTGCTAAGATTCTTAGTAGGAGATAAACCAAAGGTATGGGATTTTATTTTACCACAAGTATAATTTTCTTATAACAATTCTATCAATTGGAGCACTAGTAAATCACCATTCTAGATTGTATATGGGAGTAGTCCAAGGAATGCTTTTGAATTGAGAAAGATGGATAAAGGAGAGAAGAGTAGTGCTAAGGCTGAATATTTTGCTAAGCATCTGAAGAATTTGCATGACGGGGTGGAGAAGCATATCAATAAGATGAAATCTTAGTATAAGGCTAAGGAAGATTAGAAAAAGAGGTATAAGGAGTTCCAGGTAGGAGATGAAGTCATGGTTCATTTGTGAAAGGAAAGGTTTCCAATTGGTACATACAACAAGTTGAAGATGAAGAAGTTTGGACCATGCAAGATCCTGAAGAAGCATGATTTAGGAAATGCATATGAGGTAGAGTTTCCTAATGGAATTCATATTTTAGTTGTGTTTAACATCTTAGATTTAATAGAATATCATGAGGGAGGTATTGATGAAGAAATGATAGAGGCACAGGGGAACATTCCAGCACCTACTTCAGAGGAGGAGATATAAGAAATTTTGGATAACCATGTGGGAAGAATCACAAGAGATAGGCAATATGCAGAGTACATGGTGAAATGGAGAGGAAGGCCTATTGAAGATTCATCATGATTATCTAAGTCTGAGGTTAATCATCTTGGTTTCCCTCTTACTCCTAATAAGTGACAGGGTCACTTTTCAAATTACCCCGAGTGTCTGATACAGGAACATCTAGGGTATAAGAACAATCTTGCATCACCCAAAAAAAATGATTGTTTCTTTTCAATATGGGCTAAATTTGGTGGGGTAACGATTGTAGTAAGTTTGCATTTATGCACAGTTGGACACAAAATCTTACACAGACCTCCAAAATGGTAAATTGAAGCCAATGGCAAAGAAATCACTTCAATACTATTTGTCATTTGAGACATATTAAAATTTTAATTTTCAAAAATCCTAGTAAAATCTTCGAGGTCAATTTTGAGGAACTTAGAGGCTCCAGATGGGCCTGAAAATTGGTGGAAAACAAAAGTATATGGCCCTACTTTTTGGCGGAATATTTCTCAAGAGCTTTCCAAAAAGGTATTATAATAGAAAATCTGACAATCGGATCAAAAGTTATGACCCCATGAAGTTGTAATACCAAAATTAATAAAATTTCAAAATATCTTCTTGACGAAGTTACACTTTCTAGAAGATTCTAGGGTGGTTACACTTTCTAGAAGATTCTAGGGTGGTTACACCTTCCAAATAAAGGATGTAAAGGGGGACTACAAAGGGGAGGCAAGAGTAGCATGGATGGTGGCTCTGATTTGCAAATTTGCATATTTATGTAATCAGAAAGCCCATGTGATGGAAAATATAATGTTGTAATTTAATTTTCATTTCAATGATAATAGAAAATGTTTGCTTTCCTTACATTTTGTTTGTGTCATTATCTATTGTTTTTGTGAGTTTTAGATTGTAAGGGGAGTACCCTTCATCATAACTACTCTCTAAAAATTTGAATTATATGAGTTCTCCTATAATTTGATTTGTCTTTGTATCGATTTGGTTGAAACTCATTGTGCTCAAGATAAAGTTTGATACCTTAAACTTCTTTTGCTTTGAATTTTTTTGAAAGTTTCTTTGAGCCTTTATAGATAAAACTTATTTTGTGCATATTCTATAGCTAGGGCCTTCTCTGCAATTTTCATGAATGTTGTTTTTCCTTAGTCTTCGGCGCCATACTCCTTAAATTGGAAACCTTGATTTTTATTGGCATACCTTTGTTAACCAATGGTGGTTAATATGTGGAGTTCGATCTTTCCATTCTTGTGTTTGGAAATTTGACAGACTTATTCATATTGGTCTTTGAACATATCTACATTTCAATGAGTATGCAAGGTAGAATTGTGTCAAATTCGAGTTTTTAGTTATTTGTATGTTGGCAACACAAATCCTGCGACCCTTATTTTTCCTTGTCTAGCGCCATGGAGTGGTGGCTAGCATTTCCTTACCCACCATTTGAATGAAAAAATAGAGCAAGATTATGTTTTGATTAAGATTTCATGGGAGGGGCACCACCCTAACTGAGAAATATATTCTCTCCTTGTTGTCATTGCATTTGTAACTATCTGTTGTTTTGAAGGTGACTTATCTGCTTAAATCGATGGCCTTATACCTTGGAATTCTATGAAATTGTTGCTTAATGTAAATTGATGAACATATAATCTTATCGTTGTTCATTTTTGGGCATTTTCTTGAATGTTCCTTAAGCCTTCATAGGCTATGTCGACGCACCCTCCTATCTCCCCTATTTCACTGCTTTGTAACCATTGATGCACACAACATTCAATTTTAATTTTCATTGCATTTGATTCTATTTACATGGCATCCTTTCCTATGCATTACTTCAAACACTATGTATGGATTTGAAATTCGATGGGGTTGCTTGATGGTGAAGTTTGATTTCATACATTCTTAGAAGATGCTATATTTTGTTGGCAAAAATGAAGATATAGATCATTCAATATGCTTTAGGTTAGCCGATGGAAGTAAATTTTAAATAGCATTCAATCTTATATATATGAATGATAAATTGGGTTATTTATATATAGAGAGGTTTCGGAATATTCATATGGTTACTTTTATTTATATGAACCTCACTGTTTATAAACAATAGTTTGTAATAAGGTATTCATAGAAATATATGTGTGTGTGTGTGTGTGTGGGTGTAAATTAGATGTGCATGTTATCATTTGTAAATTGGGTGTTCATTGAATTAATTTTGTAATACTAAAAGCTATGTTTTAACTATAAATAATTATATACATATATTTATATATGTATACAAATAAATATATCTTCTGGTTATGGGAATATATATATATGTATAATTAAGTATGCTAATTGAATTGGAAAATTAAATAGCATAAGATTGACTTATTTATATTTGGGTAGTTGGTAGATTGATAAAGAAATTGGGAATTGTATTAGGGAAAAATTGCTTTACTTGTATTTCGATAATTGAAGGAATGATTAATAAAATAATTAGTTTTTTGTTCGCTAAATTATTGAATGTTGGTAGTCAATGTGTAAATCCACTATGAAATTAGTTAAAATAATTGTGTTAAGATTTTTTAAGTGAATTATGTGGAAATGATGTATTTCGTGGATATATTTATATATTTAGATATGTATATGTGTAAATGAGTTTATAGTAAGGAGTTAGAAAATAATAATTTTACCTTAAGATTATTTGAATTATAGGGACAAGTAAATTGGAGTTCTAAATAGACAAGAAAAGAAATTGAGTTAATTGTGTTAGGGAAATTGGAGGTTTATTTGGATGAATTAGATGAAACACTTTTTCAATGTTGATTTCATTTATAGCCATTTAGTGGTAATTTGTTAATATATGATGTTGAGTTATTGCATTCTTGTTTTAATAATGTGTTACTTAGTGAAATTAAGTGATTTTGGAGCATTGTGCCAAGTGGGAGTCTATGTGTAAGTTGTAAAGGTTTATGTTTAGAGGCTTAGGGTATTTAGCTCAAGTTTTGGTTTCATGATTATTTCATTTTGAAAATAGATTGATTTTATACTTGGATTGTGTATTGGAGGGTCTTTAGCCTTGCACTGTTTACTTGTTATTATGGTTGTGATTTGTGAGCAAGTTGGTCCATGCCTTGATCTGAATATGTGTTTCTGGTGGTTTTGTGATCTATGTAAGATGGATTTACCTTGTTTGATGAGTTGGTCTTCTAATTGCAAGTAGGGGGAGTGGCTCTCAATGGGGGCTGAATCCCAAAGTGGTGACTTGGACAACCCATTGGAGAGTTCTTAATCTAGTGATAACCTACAAATGAATTGGGGGGAATGGGTAGTTTTCACATAAATAAAATAATGGATTCCTCACCCATGCCTGTAGTGATTTTAGGCTAAGGATGGTGTGAGAAGGCCTGGTTGGCAAGATCAAATTTCTTGTCCTCACGAAAGGATTGTTGGTCTCACATGTGTCACCCTATGGGGTCAGGACCTAGTGAGAGGTATGTCGGAGAACCATGGATGGTGATCAAGACCTAGTTGTAGACACCTAAAAATAGTTTGGAGAATCTAATTAATTGAATACGACTTATTTGATTAATTAATCTTAAATTCTTCTACTTAGTAAATAAATAGAAATATTTATTTATATTAAGTTCATTTATTAAATTCTTCTATTTTTCTCTCCTAATTAAATAAACAAAATCAAAAACTTTGTTTTATTTAATTATTATCATTTTCATCGTATTATTTCTCTCTTAATTAAATAAACAAAATTAAAAACTTTGTTTTATTTAATTATTATCATTATTACTTCTATCTTAAAATTAAATACACAATTTAAATAATTTGTGTTATTTAAAATCATCTTTCTTCTTAATTAAATAAAGATTGCTAAAAATCTTTTATTTAATTATCATTCTCCTTTTTAATTTAATAAAACAAACCCTATAGTTTGAATTATTAAATTATTTATTCCTTTTTGCTAAAATTAAATAAACTAAAAATATTTAATTTATGCATAAATCATTTACACTATTCACTCACCAATAAAATTAGATTTTTTAAATCTAATTAATGCAGCTTCCATTCACGGGAAGAGCTTCAGGGACAAACTTGCAGGAAATCCTCTCAATCTTCTTCCATCAATCCTCCCTCTCATCTTGCCTGGTGTTTTCATGGGGAGAAACCATTCTCCATGATCAGTTCCTTCTTCTCATCCCATGCCTTTGGATTCTCCAGAGAAAATCACAGCCCCTCATCCCAGTTTCTTGTACATTTGTGTTGCCGTGAAAGCTATAAATACAGCTCTTGGGCTACAAGAAAAGGATCCCAACTAATGCAATCTTACTCTGCAGGTTTCCAAAGCATTCAAGCATCCAAACCATCCAGCATTCCAACATCCATCAAGCAGCATTCAAGCATCAAGCATTTGCAGTCATGGCTGCCATTAGAATAGAATTTGCATACTTTAATCATATTAGAGTAGAATAGTTCATTTCTCATTCTCTAAGTGTCATTTTAATAGTTTAATTAGCTTACAAATCTGAGAGCTAAGTAAATTAGAGAAATCTTTAGAGTTAGAGAGCAGTAGGATAGATTTATGTAGATTTGTAGTTTAAATTAGTTTAAATTCTTAATCTTAGATGCAATATCCTATTTAGAAGCGTAGATGCATAGTTTAGTTTGTTTTTCCCCTTCTACCGCTTACACTAGTGATAGGTATGCTAGACAACCCATGTCAGTACCATGCAATGAAGCTCTTCCCTACTACAGTCTAGCATTCCCTAGTTTTGTGTTCTCCTTCTATTACTTGTGTGCCTATGGAAGTGAATTCAATGTTGAAATCGATGTCTCTGTTATGTGATGTTATGTTGTACTATGTTGTGTTGGAACCATGATTTTTCCTTTTGTATTTAGCCTTCTATCTTCTTGATTTTTTTGTTGTCAGACATTATTGCTATCTCCTAGCATGGGGGGTGGAACTTAGGGTTCCACATGGTCAGGTGGATTGTGCTTTTTCCTCCATTGGGTTTCCCTTGTTGTTGTTCATGAGCATGGAGGATGTACCTTATGTAGTAGGTTTTGGATCTTGTACCAGTTCGAGAGACATATGCTTATATTATGAATTTACTTGCATCTCATTTGTATCATGTAATGTAATCTTGATGTATTCTTTCCGTCATATTAAGGGAAGCTTTGATGTAAGCTTGCAACAATGTAATGATGTACTCCCATGTAATGGAAAATGTCTATGTACCCATTGGTTCTTATTATATGATCTTTAATTATGTTGTATCTGATGTTATAATATGGAGATGTATGTGTTTGATCATTTAATGCATGGATTTAAAATGAACTCTTGTAGTTAGTTAATCCATGATGTATGTTTAAATTGGATAATAGGTATGTTTGTAATGTAGTCATAGAACCTTAGAGGACATAGTTTAACTTACATGATATGTTTAGATAAGTTTGGTAATCCATGTTATTTCACCTAAAAAAAATGTGCCATTATTGTAGTATAGGTGTGTTGTCCTCTGGGGTTCATTGTCGGAGTGTTACAACCACCATGTTGTGTTTCCACCTCTAGGAACAGTCGATAGACCACAATCTAGAGAAAATGATAAGAAATAGAAATAGACACATCTTATAAAATGCAAAGACAATATAAATGATATTCTATAAACAAGACAATGCAAGTAATTAAATGTGTTACCCTCCTTTCTACACGCTTGGAGAAGCTGAGAGAGGAAGGAAGAGAGTAAGAAAATCATGCTAATATTATGAAGCTTGGAAACCTACAAGAGACAATGGTGTAGAGAATAGAATGGGAAGTATAGGAATGAAGGTTGAGTGAATAGTAGTGATATATAGTCAATGAATTGAGAGAGAATATGAGAGAATAAAGTTTGAAAGTGTTTTTAGAAGGTAAGAGGACATTTCTAGGAGGTTAAGGTTCATAGGGGATGTTACAATTTTCAAGGTGGTAGAGAATGTAATTCCTCCAACATTCATTGACTCAGAAATCATGTCAGGATGCCAACATGGCTTGCAAATGTCTGTGCAGTATGTGGGAGTCCTCAACAAAAATTCCCTCACAGATGAAAAATGACAAAGGCACGTGCAAAAGGAAAGGAAAGGGTGGGAAAATTTTAAATTATCAAGTTTATAAGGCTAAAGTGAGGTAATATTATAGGAAATTGAACTAGGTGCAATTTTACACCATAACAATTTTCATAATTACAAATTTTTCTATATATTCTTTCTCATAAATAGAAACACTTTCCAACACTCTCAAGTTTCATTTTTGTAGAAAATAATGTATATAACTAAGTGTTCCCTACTATAATCAAGGTTTATGTTTATATGAATTCTCAATTTGTGCAAGGTTATGGTATAATTCCTGAAATAAAAAAAACAACAACCTACTTGAAATTGTACATGATTCTGGCATAAAACTAGGTTATAGCAACAACTTGAATTTCCATGTTCCATTTCACATAATATACTCATAATTTCTATTTTAGAAATCCAATAAGCTATATATATTTATACATACATATATATACTCTCTAAATAAATATGTATACTTATATATGTATATATAATTACATATTTTTATTGTTGTTCAGTTCTATCACATAATTTATTACACAATTTTTACTATGATAGGATTTCTTATTTTTGAATTGGGAAGTTCATATTTCATTCAAGAAAATTAATAATAATATTTTAGAGCAAAGAGTAAAAATTATCGTTCTAAGCAAGAGAGATTACCTTGACTAGTCATTACCCTTAAGGATGTATGTTTTTAATCCCCGAGATGCACCTCTTTTATTTTTTTCACCTTCCTATTCTCTGTTATGCTCAAGATAATAAATTCTTTCAAATTGTGGTGCATAAAGATGGTCTATTCCATTCCTTTTATTAGTCCCTTCCCTTTTGCATGTCAAAAGTTTGAATTCAGTTTATTTTATTTTTAGAATTGGCTCTTACTTTTCTACTGTAATTGCATGAGTTTTCATGCGATTTCCCTAAAGTTAGTTCTTTTTCTTTTATTTCAAACTTATTTATTTAATTTATTTTTTAACTTTTAATTATTATTATTATATTTATATCTTTTTAAATTAATAAATTTTTAAATTACTAAAGATCATGTAATTTATTTAACTATATATATAATTACTAGACTTTCATTTATTTATTTATGTATATAAATAATAATATTAAATTATTATTAAATTTGTATAAATATATTTTTCGTAGATAATTATTATTTTTCTTTAATTATAGTCATATATACGTTTACATATTTATATATATTAATAATAATATCTTTATTATATTTATAATTTATTATTCTATAAAATTAATTAATTTCAAATTTTAAAAGATACTTAAAACATTCTTTTAAATTTCCACTTACTGTTATTTTCACAAAGAATAATTAAAATCATAACGCAATAAATTATTTTCCCAATAATTTAAATTTCAAAATATAAATAAATGTACACAATGTGTGTGTGTGAAATGTGCAAAGTTAGTATCAACACAAACCTTAATGAAATGACTTATATTCAAAGATTCAAAGCAAACAAGTTATTCTAATTTACAACAAACTAAATCTTTCAAGAACGTCTCATTGTCCTCTATTCTTAATTATTCTTTTAACCTTTTTGCCCTCATATTTCTATGTGCACAAAGGCTATTGGAATGACACTTAAGAAAAGAGATTAGTATTCAACATGCAAGCCAACTATGCTCCTACATGTAACTATATGCAAACAATGATGATGAATGCCATGATGAGTGGAGGATGATGTTTATGATAAATAAATAAGTGGAGGTGGATGCTATGGTAGTGATCTATATGATTTTACATATGCTCAAATGAAAACTTAAAATGAACTAATCTAAAATGCAACTATGATGCAATGAAGGACATAAAATGCAACTATGATGCAAAATTTAAAGCTAAAATGTAAATGCAAAGAAAAATATGATGTAAAGATTAGCTATAAGACTCAAAAATGCTCCCAAGCTCCAATGATAAACCTACATGATAACTTTACTTCAAATGTGGATGCAAAATACAATGCCCAAGGGTTGTATTTATAGCCTTTTCCAAGCATATAGTGAGGTGGCAATAATCAACGGTCCATATTCAAATAAGAAGAATGGATGGTGAAGATGAAGAGAATCAAGATGTTGTCCCCTTGACCAAAGACAACATACCATTTGGATGGAAGAATCTCTTTACCAATAGGCAACATTTCATTTGGATGGAAGATTCAAGTGTGGGAAGAGAAGACCATGTCCTCCAAAATTGGTGGAAGTGTGTGAGGAATAAGTCATGTGCTCTGAAATTGGTGGAAGTGTGTAAGGAATGAGCCATGTGCTTTTTAAAATGAGTTGAAGATAATTCTAATTAAAAATTAGAGTTATTTAATTTCATGTGACCTTGGTGAGGTGGCACAAAAAGTTGTATACATGTGCTCAAATTCCTAATCGGGATTAGTGAAGATTAATTAAATAAAACAAGTTTATGGAACCTTGTTTATTTAATTAATTTATAAGAAGATTTTAGATTTGGAGAATTAGAGAAGGGTGAACAATATAAATAAATTGAGAATTTATTTATACGTAGTCGAAATATCAATCAAATAGCTAGTATTTAATTAATTAAAGGTGATGACCGATTTTAGGTGTATACATTTTTCCCCTCTTTGAAGTAATGTGTTTACACATTGCTTCAAAGAAAAAAATGATAATGATGCTTAGAAAAGCTTTTGATGCCTTAGATCTTGATTTTTAGGTGATGCCGGATATATGCCCCCTCGAGAGATAAATCGGTAAAATGTGGATTTTTTATGTTTTGTCGAGGATTTGATGATTGTGTGATGATGTTGTAGTGATGTGATGATGATCCAACATTAAAAAAATGATACTTTGATATCAGACATGATTTATCTCTCAAAATTTGATTCTACACTCACTCCTTAAACAATTTTGATTAGTTAAATCCCATTTTTGATAATAAATCCCACCATAATTCCCTCCATTGTCCCTTAAAAAGGTAAAAAGTGGGAAAAGTGAATTCATTTGCACATTGTGATTTTGAAGAATTTGAAGATTGGAGAGCTAGAGGAAGATGGGGATCCCTTCTCACAATCATCATTTCGAGCGCTTTCACTGCCATGGTCAACCTACTGCAGCTGGACTTATGATACACATTACGAAAAACCTCCTTTAATCATTTTCTCGCCTTTTTATTGATGTTTTGAACATGGTAGATAGGTGTCGTAGGCCATTTAAAGTCATTTTTGCACTTTTCAGGGGTATTTTTGTTGTTTTCAAGTCATTTTTGGGAGTTTGTGGGAGTTTTGGCACATCTTGCTTCTGTTATGGCACCTTTTTCTTATGTTTTGGTGCCTTTTTCTTGTGTTGTGGTGCCTTTTGCAAGCTTGACTTCATGTTTTGACCCTTTTTCCCCTGAAATGGTGCCTTTTGCTGGTTCTGTGACACCTTCTGCTCATTCTATGGGGCCTTTGGGGTCCCAAATGGCACCTTTTGTAAGCTTGGGGGTTTTTCCCTTGAATAATTCCTAATGATTTACCCTATTGTTTTTCCTATCCAATGATGTTTGATTGATTAAAGTCCTCCTAGTTATGTCAAATTTTTCATTGTTGATGTTCGTTGAGGCTTGTATAATGTTCATGAATCATGTTAGTCATTGCATTGTTCTGTTTAGTGATGCTTTTGATTGATCTTAGTCTAATTGTGTGATGTTCATTGCTTGATTGATGTTTGATAAGATAGTTGATGATATGATCTCATGATAGGATAACTTGATGATGTGTCAAACTCATGATAGGTGAGGATCGATAATAGGACTAATGGTGCATCAACCTCATGATAGGTCATGATCAATGATAGGATTCTTTGATGTATCGACCTCATGATAGGTGAGGATCGATGGTAGGATTCATTGATGTATCGACCTCATGATAGGTGACGATCGATGATAGAATTGATGATGTATTGACCTCATGATAGTGAAGATCAATGATAGGATTGATGATGTATCGACCTCATGATAGGTGAGGATCGATGATAGGATTGATGATGTATCAACCTTGTGATAGATGAGGATCGATGATAGGATTGATGTTTCAACCTCATGATAGGTGAGGATTGATGATATGATTGATGATGTTTCAACCTCATGATAGGTGAGGATTGATGATAGATGCACTGATGATTTTTGTGATTGATTGATTTGATGGTCTCGATTGAACCTGATTTGATTGACTGATGATCTTGATTGAACATGATTTATTTCATTGATGATCTTGATTGAACATGATTTGATTGACTGATGATCTTGATTGAACATTGTGTTAGGGATAAATTTGATAGATTTATTAATGTAATGCTTTTTTTTTCCATAATATGATTAGGAGGACTTTTATGTGCTCCAGTCTCAGGAGCATTTCTCGAAGATGTGGGAGATGGTTCTTCAGTTGAATCATGCAGATTTAGATATTATTGCACATTATGGGTTGACATCCTTGTTAGATATACCCCAGTATAGGATTAATAGGGGTTTGTTGATGGCTGTAGTGGAGAGGTGGCATAGTGACCATAACACCTTTCATTTGGATACTGGGGAGATGACAGTTACTCCCAAGGATGTTTATCGTATCTTGCGCATTCCAGTGATGGGAGAGATAGTTGTATATGACAGAGTAGAGCAGGGCATGACCAATGCCTCTCATAGGATTTGTCGAGATGATCATGTTTCAGGCCATTGGGTCCCCTAGCAGGAGATGGTCAGGAGATATGATCCTCTACCGTGTGTTCTTTATGGGTTTGTTGGCAAATTCCTTTGTCCTGACCATAGGTCAAAGGGATTTTTAGTGGGTTGGGGTCGAGTATTGGAGCGTATGACATTGGAGGGGACTATATATGCATGGGGTTCATGTATGTTAGCCCATTTGTATCATGATTTTCACCTGGTTGTGTATTATGGGGCAACAAGCCTCTCTTCTAGAATTATGTTATTGCATACATGGGCATGGGAGCATATAGCAATCACTTGGCCACTAGGAGATAAACAACGACTAGTAGGTAGACCCTATGTGTTCAGCTATAATGGTTTTTGTGTCCAACATAAGCTCAGAAAATTAGCTTATTGGAGATGTGTCCTAGATGATTTGGAGACCCTGACATGGCACCCTTACTTGGATTGTGAAGTGTGGCTAGAGGACCAGGTGGAGATTCCATACATGTTTCTATCACAATACTTGATTGGACATACATGTTTTGTACTTGAGAGATATTTATATTTGTAGGTTTGTCATTAGTTTGGATGAGTTCAGGTGATGCCCCAGGGGGTTTCCCATTATGCATGGAAACAACAGGATGTGATAGAGTGGGGCCCTTGCTTATCTTATGATGCTGCTTGTACCGAGTATTATACATTGGTGCCATGTGTGTGGGACTATGCTCCATAGATGGTGATGTAGGGATGATACAGGATTATTCTGAGTATTTCTACACACATCCTTTTTTGAGGTTATCTAGTCCTTATGAGCCAGTTCTCCCAGTTGATGATGATGACAGGGCACCGAGATAGAAGGGGGATGGAGAGGAGGAGAGTTATATTGGGGATGGAGGGGATGATGAGGGTGTTGATGGTGGGGGTGTTGGTGATGATGGTGGTGGTGATGGTGGTAGCTCAGGTACAAGGACATCAGGTGCAGTTGGAAGTCCCTTTCTAGATTTTGCAGTTCCTAGATGTAGGAGTATTATCGTACCTCAGTCGGTGATGCCTAGGATTTATATTGGAGTCCCTTCTCATCATCAACATTCATAGATAGAGGCATTATAGGAGAAAATTTAGACTTTTCAGGGTGATTTAGTGCAAGCTCGAGCACAGTTTGAGATATTGACGGTTGAGAGAGATGCATATAGGAAGTAGGTACAATAGGTACAGGAACAAGTTCAAACTCTTCAGGGTCAGTTAGTGTAGGCTTAGGCTCAGGCACCGATTCAGACACTGACGACTGAGAATGATATAGATAGGAAGCAAGTATAGAAGGTAGAAGCACAATTCATCATACTTACTATAGAGAGGGATGCCTTGAGACATCAAACATAGCAGCCCGAGGCCATTACCGAGAGATTACAATAGGTTGTAGTTGCTACAAGTATAGCGGAGTTCCTTAGAGAGATTCGACACACTGCTCAAGAGGCGCAGTTTTACAGGGATAAATATCATGAGCTGGTTCCTCTCAAGCGACGAGAGAGCTTTGTACCATCTCGATCTGGCAGATCTCGATCTCGGACAATTAGCATGGGTGTTACATAGCCATTGTTTGGAGATAGGAAAGATCCTGTTACAGGTCCATTAGGTGGAGGAGGTGTTGGTTTCATGAGGCCAACACCATCTAGGGGGAGATTGACATAGCCTATTTTGATTTACTTTGGACATGACGTATACATTGTTGTGACATTGATGATGTACTTCATGTTTTCAGACTTTATGATACAGTGCAATTTTTGATGTTGATGTATCTTTTCATACTTTTGGATATCCTTGTACACTTTGACATTATGATTTTTGAGGTTATATGATATGTAGCGATGATTATGATCTATGTGTTGATATTATGACGCATTTAATTTCCATGTTATGATGATGATTATGATGTTATGATATGCTATGGATGCAAATTATGATGCAACTGATGTGTTATGAGTGTATGATGATTTATGAATGATGCCTATATAATGCATGTGATGGATTTTATTATGTGAATGATATGTGATGAATTTTGATGTTTTTTCTCTTTTATGATGCAAATAAATGATGTAATGAATGAATGAATGTGTATATGAAATGATTGTGTGATGGTACTTATTTCTATGAAAATGTATGCAATGATGATATGATATGAAGTGTGATGTTCATATTGATTATGTGTGGATGTGATGCAAATGATGTGTAATGTTTTTTAATGATGAATGATGATTATGTGATGCAAATGATTATGCAAATGATTGTGTTCTAGGTTATTAAGCTTAAATGAGTGAATCTATCCACCTTCCAAGATTTGTGGGAAGGTTGTCATCAGTTGATTCTTTGTTAAATTAAGCTTCACAAAACCTGATATATTTCCCAATTCTTTTGGAAATCTGAAGAGACTCACTCATTTAAGCTTAGTAAACCACTTCCCTAATGCCACTATATGAAATGATTTTGATTATGTAAATGAAATACAATGGACATCATTTTTTTGTTTTCTGATGCAAATATTATGATGTGATGCATGAATGGATAAATGATGTTGTAATGTTTCCTAATGTATGCAAATGATGATGTAAGTGATATGAGAATATTTTCTAATTGATAATAATGCAAGTGATGTGTAACTATATGAAAATGATGTGTTTTTGGCAATGTCAAGTGTACTCAATCCCTTAATGCAAGAGATAACATCATTGTTGTAGCTTTGGAAATCCCATAAATACAGATGAAAACTAACATGGATGCAATCTACTCTAACCATGTAGATATCGTATGCAAAAGTTGTCATTTGTAATAACCGATTTGTCGTGCTTTTTATCATCATTAGGCCTTTAAAATGTTAAAAGTGAGTACAAACATCAATGGTTTATTTAGACCATGATGACCTGAGTACTACTTCCATGATGTTTGATAGTGCAAGTTAACACAAGCATCTAAGTATATTTAAATCAAGATGACCCGAGTATCACTTGCATAAACAGACAAGAGTTAACCATTTTCCTATGCAAATTCATAATGTTATTACTGATACTTTGTAGAGCACATCCTTCAACAATTTGCATAGTAATAATGATCAACTCACAGATAACATACAAAGAAAAATCATACTCCTTCTTAGCTCCTCTAGTTCGATACATCATCGAGGGGCTCCAGAGATATGATAACAAAAATCAAAGTACAACAATTTAACATTTTTTTTTAACGTGATAAACCCATTACTCAAAAGAGCATCATCCTTTTGATTTGATTTTATTTTTGATTTTTTGATTTTTTGGGATTTTTCAATTTTCCAATTTTTAGGTGTTTTTTGATATTTTGACCAAGAACCTAACCTAAAGACCTATCCTAGGGGTCTCGGGGGCTGATCAAAGATTATGTTATGAAATAACTTGCACAATAGAAGAATATGATATGAAATATGTTGCAAATGCTTGATAATAACTGAGAATAACACACCACTTCGAGGGGTAAAACCTCCAAATATCTCTAATGAGAACACACTTCACAACTTGATGATGAAACAAGACTCACAACCTCCTATATATACCTATTTATGCCTAGGATATCACCTAGGCCGACTTAGACACACCTATATAAGTCTTAGGCTGACCTAAACAACTAAATAATGATATACTAATGATAATATGACTTAATAAAGAGTTAAGATAGCCACAAGCTGACTATTCATAACCCGATGTACACTAATATTAAGGGCATAGCATGCCCCCTTCTTCAAAGAAGCATTTTCCTCAATGCTAATCAAGTTTGGATTCTTTTGAATGAACTCCTCATCCTCCCTTATGGCATCTTCAACTGGTAAATTCTTCCATTAGATGAGATACTCAATGAGAGTTCTATTCCTTAGCTTTTTTGTGCATGTTTGACGAATGCACTCTAGTTCCAAAATGATTCTTCCTTCTTTGTCAAGCTCTTGTAGTTTTGTTTGAGTGGGAATATTATGCCCAATTACCTTCTTGAAATAGGAAACATGAAAAACTGGATGTATCCTTGTTGTTGGTGACAACTCTAGCTTGTAGGCAACACTACCAATCTTTTGCATAATTTGGTATGGACCATAATACCTTGGAGACAACTTATTATTCTTTTTTTGTTGCTTTAGTGAGATTTTCTTATAAGGCTGCAATCTCAAGAAGACCCAATCCCCAACTTCAAAACTTCTTTCACTACGATGTTGGTCTTCCTATTGTTTCATTCGATTTTGTGCCATGGCTAAATTCTCCTTGAGTCCTAAAAGTACTTTTCATTGATGAAGCAAGTGGTCTTCTACTGCCTAAACTCTTGGTGAAACCTTTATTGATGATGCGATGGAAGGAGGCTGATATCCATAAAGTGCCAAAAATGGAGACATTTTTGATGAGCTATGAAAAGAAGTGTTATACCACCATTCTACAAGTGGTAGCCAATCTACCCATTGAGACTATTTCTCTGAAGTGAAACAATGTAGATATCCTTCCAAACACTTATTAACAACCTCATTTTTCCCATCTAATTGAGGGTGGTATGAAGAGCTATGAGCCAATTGAGTACCCAAACATGAGAATAAATCTTTCCAAAAGTGACTAGTGAAGATAGGATCACAATCACTAACAATAACCTTAGGTGTACCATGTAGCTTTTGGATATTCTCCAAAAAATATTTTTCCACTGCACTTGTTGTAAAAGGATGTGATAATGCAATGGAATGTGCATATTTAGTGAGGCGATCAACTACTACCATGATGACATTATGACCTTTAGATTTGGGAAGCCCTGTGATGAAGTCCATGGATACCTCTTCCCAACATTGGCTGGGAATAGATAAGGGTTGCAAGAGACCTGGTGTCTTAATTGTCTCCCCTTTATTCCTTTGACAAACCAAACATTCAGCTACAAATTTTTGAACATCACCTTTTAGCCCTTCCCAAAAAAAATCTTTCTTGAATCAATATGTCTTCAAAAATATTGAATCACCACCCACTGGAGACCCATGCAACTCTGTGAGAATCTTGTGTTTAAGAGTGGAATTCTTGCAGAGATACAAACACTCTTTATACCAAAGAGTATCTCCCTTCCAACAAAACTTATCTGAACTACTACTATCACTTTTTAATTGTTTGATGAGATTACTTGTCTCAACATCATTTTGCCACTCTGCTTTGGATTCCTCCACCCAATTTTCTTGTAATATTGAAAGGGAACACAATAAGGCTTCATCTTTCTCATCCTTCCTTGAAAGTGCATCTGCTACAATATTTTCTTTCCCTTTCTTATATACAATCTCAAAGTCATATCCTAACATCTTAGTGACCCATTTTTGTTGCTCTTCAGAAGATAGTCTTTGTTCCAAAAAATATTTTAGGCTATCATGATTTGTCTTAACCTTGAAGTGTCTACCCAATAGATAAGGTCTCCATTGTTTAACTGCATGGAGGATTGCTAGCATTTCCTTCTCATAAATAGGTTTTAGTTGATTCTTACCCTTTAATTGATGACTCTCAAAAGCAAATGGTTGAACTTCTTGCATGAGCACTGCTCCTATCCCATTTCCAGAAGCATCACATTCCATAATGAATTCCTTGGTGAAGTCAGGAGTTGCAAGCACTGGAGTTGTACACATAGCCTCCTTCAATCTCTTAAATGTTGTATTGGAAGACTTGTTCCAATGAAAAGAATCCTTCTTCAATAGAGTGGTGAGAGGTGCTGCTATATGACCATAATTCTTCACAAATCTTCTATAGTACCCTATCAATCCCAAGAAACCCCTCATTTTCTTAATGGTTTTTGGAATAGTCCATTCCATGATAGCCTTAATTTTGTTAGGGTCCACCTTTACTCCTTCATGTGAAACTATGTGTCCCAAATACTCCACCTCCTTAAGACCAAAAGCACACTTGGATGGCTTAGCATAGAGTTTATGATCTTCAAGTATTTTTAATGCTTGATCCACATGTTGCAAATGTTCTTCCCAAGTCTTGATATAAATCAATATATCATCAAAGAATACTAACACAAAATTTCTCAAGAACTTCTTAAAAATGGAATTCATCGAACTTTGGAATGTAGATGGTGCATTGGTAAGACCAAATGGCATCACCAAAAATTCATAATGAACATCATGAGTCCAAAATGTTGTCTTAAAAATATCTTCCTCCTTAATCTAAATTTTGGTGATAACCAGATCTAAGATCTAACTTGGTAAAATACATAGCTCCATTCAATTCATCTAGCAAATCATCAATGACTGGAATAGGAAACTTATCTTTAATGATGTACATGTTGAGCACTCTATAATCTGGACACATGTGCAAAGTATCATCCTTCTTATGTACCATCACCACAGGTGAAGAGTAAGCACTTTGGCTATGCCTGATAATTCCTGCCTCTAGCATATCCTCAACAATGTTTTCTATATCACTCTTTTGTATGTGTGGATACTTGTAAGGCCTGATGTTCGGTGGTTGGCTACCTGGAACTAAGTGTATGGCATGATCATGATCCCTCTTATGAGGAATTCCTTTAGGCATATCTCTAAGAACAACTAAGTGATGATCAATTAAAGCTTGCAAATGTAGATGAGTAGGAGCATTAGATTGAGAGACTTCTAATGAACATAGCTGGGCCACAAATCCATCCACACCTTTCTTAAGAAAATTTTGAATTTGATGAGAGTTTACCATTTGTGGGGATTTTTACTTCATTTGCATTAGCTCTACTACCCTTCATTTTGATTGAAATCTCATGAATAGTTCTTGGAAGTTCAGCTCAATCATTCCCAAAGTAGTAAGCCATTGTACTCCCAAAACAATATATGTTGCACCCATGGATATCGTATACATTGGGGTATCAATTTGATAATCTCCCATGGATAATTTAATGCTATGACACTTTCCTGAACAACTAACTCTACCACCATCTGCAATCAAAACTTGAAACTCTAGAGCTGGATATATAAAACAATTTAGACAAGTAGCTAACTTTTTGTTGATGAAATTATGAGTACTACTAGAGTCGATCAACAATGTTACCTTCTACTTCTTTAAGAAGCCCACCACCTTGAGAGTTTGTGGAGCACTAAAACCTGAGAGTGCATGACAAGAAATGATTGGTTGAGAATCATGTGATTCCTCATTTGACTCCCTTTCATCCTCTAGTATGGGTTCATCCTCTTCTTCCTCACTTGGACCTTCAATATAGAACAATTTTTTTCACTGCATTTATGTCCTCGACTGTATTTTCTATCACAATTGAAACAAAACCCTTTTTCTCTTTTCTCCTCAATTTTTTGTGGAGTCAACCTAGTAGGTTGTATTGAATATCCTTTCTCTCTTGTCACATAAGCCCCTTGCTTCTTAGGAATCAAATACTTCTCCTCTACCATGCGTGCTAAGATGAAAGACTCATTTATGGAGCTAGGGCTAAACATGTGTACCTCATGTTGAATGTGATCCTTGAGACCCCCCAAGAATAAATCATTCAAGTTTTCCTCCGTAATTGTATCCACTCTCAAGGATAGATTTTGGAATTGTTGAATATAATCCTTAACTAATCCTATTTTTTGAAGTTTATCCAGTTGGCTAAAGAAGTTGTCTATCACACTATTGCTATATTGTGCTTGAAGTTCCTCCATAAAAATTGACCATGAGATGGTGAGCCCATTTTTCCTTTGATGAGTGCAAAGCCAATGATACCAAATGAATTGATCTGGTTGTAAATATAGGGAAGCCATCGTGACCTTTTGTCCATTTGGGATTTGGTGTACTTCAAAGAAATTCTCCATTTTATTTTTCCATGTTAGAGGATCCTTGCCATCGAACTTGCACATATCCACCTTTGGAAATAAATTCCTAGATCCCATAGAAGTACTAAAGCTTGTGTCAATGTTAGCTGACCTAGAATTTTCACCTTGGTCACTTGAGAACTCCTTCCTTGGTTCAGCCATGTAGGTGCTTAACATGTTTTGTATGTATGATATATCTCCTCTTAGGTCACACATATCCATCTTCATTGAGGAAATTTCTTCCTTGACCTTACTAATTTCCTCATTAGGAGTAATATCCTCTATTGTTACCACTTGTTATGAAATAACTTGCACAAGAGAAGAATATGATATGAAATATGCTACAAATACTTAATAATAACTGAGAATAACAAGCCACTTCGAGGGGGAAAACCTCCAAATATCTCTAATGAGAACACACTTCACAACTTGATGATGAAACAAGACTCACAACCTCCTATATATACCTATTTATGCATAGGATATCACGTAGGCCAACTTAGACACACCTATATAAGTCTTAGGCCGACCTAAACAACTAAATAATAATATACTAATGATAATATGACTTAATAGAGAGTTAAGATAGCCACAAGAAAACTATTCATAACTCGATGTACACTAATATTAAGGGCGTAGCAGATTAGCCTTGCCTACATTATATATGCAGAGACCACATAGTTCGACAAGATGACCCTGTTTTTGACCTTTTTTTGACTAAAATTTGACCTATTTTTGGATTTTGATATGATATGGACATTTGATGCATTTCTGATGGTGATTGATGTTCAATGTTGGATTGCGTTTTAATCATTGTTTTTGTTGCATTTATCTTACTGTTGTTTGTCTATTGGTTTAAGCCCAAAGTTTATTTTCCCCTAGTGAGTTCAGGATTTTTCTCCCAATCTAGGGTGAGACATGACCGCGATGCCAAGATATGTACATGGAGCTTTCAAAGGATAGGTAGATGGATGGTAAAAGTGAATAGCTAAAGCAAATGGTCGTCATGCTCAAATTGTTGGAAAAGCTAACCTATCACAAATAACACCTATTGCCAGGTTTTCACTACTTGTTTTTATTGCCCTTTTTCAGATTTTCAGATTTTTTTTATCTTTTTTATTTTTCAATTTTATTTTTGTATTTTTCCCTTTTTTTTGATTTTTTTGTTTTTACCAAAATGCCTACTTGCTAGGTTTTCATCAAGGAAACCATTTTTTAGGACATTTTCTGATGTTTTTGGTATTTTTCAGGACATTTTCCCCCATGCACTTGGATGATTCAAGTGTAGAACTTCTTAAGATGCAGGATGTTGAGGGGTTCATCAAAAAAATCCCCTTTTGGTGTAGACAATTGATATGCTCCTGATCCGAATGCTGACAAATTGACAAAGGGACCTAGCCAATTTGGTTCAAATTTTCGCTTCTCCTCTTGATCTTGTTGATTACAAGGATTTTCTTTCAAGACTAAATCACCAACCTAAAATGTTCTAGGCTTGACTCTATGGTTGTAGCTTCTAGATATTCTCTGTTGATATGCCTTCAAGTGATCCACTACACACTGATGATGCTCATGCAAGAGTTCTGATTCTTGTAACCTAGACACTCTATAATCCTCATCTGAAATGATCCCTTTTAGGGGCACACGAAGTGATGGTAGTTCAACCTCATTAGGTAGAATGGCTTCTAAGCCATAGAATAGAGCATAAGGTGTAGCTCTCGTTACGGTACGAATACTGGTTTTATAATCCCATAGAGTAGGATTTAGTTGCACATGCTAGTCACGTCTAGCATTGTTGATAGTTTTCTTTAAGATTTTTAGGATAGTCTTGTTTGAGGCCTCTACTTGGCCATTGCCTTGAGGATAATAGGGTGTAGAAAATTGATGTTGGATATGAAATTTCTCACAAAGTTCTTTGACATCCTAATTCTTGAAAGGTCTTCCATTATTAGTTATAATGGATTGAGGGATGACATACCAACAAATGATGTAGTTCAGGATGAAAGATGATATTTGTTTTCCTATGATGGTAGTTAGAGGGATAGCTTCAATCCATTTCATGAAATACATAGTAGCTGTAATAATGAGCTTGTGTTCATTGGACGGAGAGGGATGAATCTTTCCTACAAGGTCCAATCCCCACTGACAAAAGGGCCATGTTGATACAAAAGGGTGAAGTTCATGCACTGGTGCATGGATGAGATTGCCATGAATCTAGAACTTTTTTTATTTCTTGATAAACTAAAAAGAATCCTTCTCCATAGTCGACCAATAATATTCTAGATAGATGAGTTTCTTAGCTAGGGTTAAACCATTGGAGTGAGTGCCACAAACACCTTAATGTACTTCTCGTAAAGCCATTTCAGACTCGTCATGTTCTAGACATCGGAGGAGAGTTCCGTCAAGACCTCATCAATAAAGGATATCTGTGATAAGGGTGTGTCAGGCAGTTTGGTGAATGAAGTTTCACTTTTTATTACAAGATAGGTCAAGAGGGAGGGTGTTATATTTTAGGTATGTATAGATTTTCACATAGAGGGAAGTGTCATCCTCAACTAGATGGTAGATAACTTGGGACTCAGGTTTGTCATAAGATGGGTTGAACAGTTGTTCCACCATGAACTCATAATGGGCTCGTTTCTTTGAAATCTACAAGAGAGAAGAAATGGTTGCCATGGAATCAACAACTTTGTTGTCTCTTCAAGGAATTTGTTCAAATCTTACTTCCATAAAGTACTTTTTAAATCATCAACCATTCTTTTGTAGGGCATCAACTTGTCATCCTTTGTTCGATAGTCATCATTTACCTAATTAATGACTAGTTGTGAATCCCCATAGACATGTAACTCTGTGATCTTCCACTAAACTACTACTTTGATTCTAACGATCAAAGCTTCATATTCAGCTGTGTTGGTGCAAGGGAACATCAATCTACAAGACTTGGGAATGGTGTGTCCTTGTGGTGATATAAACAAGATTCTAGCCCCTGATCCATGTTGTGTATAAGAACCATCAAATTATAAGACCCATTATTGTGTGGATATTGTCAGGATATCAACATCTATAAAATCAATGTTCATGGGATGATTTTCTTGTATGGTGCTTCTGCTAACTGGTTTGCAATTTCTTGTCCTTTGATTGCCTTCCTATCAACATATTGGATGTCAAATTCACTCAGCATCATGACCCACCTGGCTAGTCTTCCAGTTAGATTAGCTTTGCTTAGAAGGTATTTTAGTGGATCTATCTTGGCTATTAACTTGATGGTATGGGTGAGAATGTAGTGTCATAATTGTTGGGTAGGAAATACTACTACCACATAGGCCTTTTCAATGAAGGTTTAATTGATCTCATAGCCATTTAAAGTTTCGTTGATGTAATATGTTGCCCCTTCTTTTCCTGTTGAATCCTCTTGTGCTAACAAGGATCCCAATGATATTTTAGTTGTTTCTATGTATAATAAAAGTGGCTTTCCTTCTGCTGGTGGTACCAAGATAGGTGGACTCATCAGATATTGTTTCAATTGATTGAAGGATCCTTCAAATTTCACATCCCATCAAAAATATACATTTTTGTGGAGCAAGTGGTTGAAGGGGTGAGTTTTGTTAGCTAGTTGTGCGATAAACCTCCTGATGGATTGGAATCTTCCTTGCAAGGATCTAAGTTGGCTAATTTTTTTAGGGGGAGGCATCTCCATGATGGCTTCAACCTTTGCAAGGTCTACCTCAATGCCTTTAGTCAACACAATGTATCCCAAAATTTTAGCCAATGTTACACTGAATACACATTTCTTGGGATTTAGTCTCACATTGAACTTCTCCAATCAAGTGAAAATATTATCTAAGATCTCTAGGTGTCCTCTAGTGTAGGATTTTTCCCACAGATCATCTACATAGTTTTCCATAAAAGTGTGCATCATGTCATTAAATATTATGGTCATTGCTCTCTGATATGTGGCTCCAACATTTTTCAACTTGAATGGCATGACATTCCAACATAAAGTGCCCCAAGGGCATGTGAAGGTAGTTCTATCTTGATCTTCAAGAGTAATTTTGATTTTATTATACCCTAAAAATCCATCCATGAGTGAGAGAATTTCATGTCCAACAGTCAAGTCCACAATGATGTCAATATTAGGCAGGGGAAAGTCATCTTTTGGGAAAGCTTTATTGAGATCTCTAAAATTTGTGTAGATTCTAATGCTTTTTTCTAGTTTGGAAATAGGTACGATGTTAGAAATCCACTCTACATAGTCGATAGGTCTGATAAATCCCACATCTAATAACTTCTTTAGTTCGGCTTTGACCAATATGGCAATGTGGGGATGCATTTTCCTTAATTTTTGTTTGACTGGTTTTACTCCTGTTGGTAGAGATAGGTGATGCATGATCAGATCTAGATCAATCCCTATCATGTCGACATAAGACCAAGCAAATTTGATTTTCCTTTCTGTGAAGAATTTGATGAATTTTGGTTTTTCTTGATCTGTCAAGGATTCTGCTAGATGGACAGTCTTCACTATTTTTGCATTGCCAATATTGATAGACTGGGTAGGTTCAGCCAATACTTTAGATCATTCCTAAAAGTGTTTAGGGAGTGTGTCAAATCTTCCATCCTTCAACCCCTCAGAGAGGTTTTCACTATTGGATACGCTCTTTGTTTTTACTTTTTCTAGATCTGATACTGCCATTGAATGGTTTTCACCATCAGATCTATTCCTTGTATTATTCATTTTGCAACTAGAAAATTTGACACTCTCCTAGTTGGAAGCTTCGTTAAGATGTTCAATGGTGGAATCTATTTCAGAATTGGTGGAATAGAGGAAGTTGACAATGGCTCTGTCATTTGAAAAGAGAGGGATATCAGATGGCTCAATTTGATCCCAATCTATTAGTTTAAGATGTACCAGAGGTAAGGAGTCGTTGGATTGGCTAAAGTTGAATGTATTAAGAGTCTTGATGCTTACATTTTTAGATTGTCCAATAGCGAAATCGATGTCTATAAGGTAACTCTCTGAATTATTTATTTCACTTTGAGTCTAATCATCTTCACTGGAATCATCAATGTGTAGCGATCCTATTTCAAGAAGTCTATATCCTAAACTTTGACCCTCCTCATGTATGGATGTATACTTTTGGACTACATCAATTTCCTTATCATGACAAGACTCTTCAAATAACAAATCCCACTTTGAATCAGTTTCATGAGCATCACTAGCTTGTAGTTGTAGGATTCTTTCAAAAACTTGTTGCCTAGTTTCTTCTCTGGATTCTTCTCTATACCCCAATCCTGTTTTATCTTTGTCTTGCATTGTGATAGGTTGTATTGGTTCTATGATGCCTTCTTTCCTTTTATCAATAGTACCTTTTCCTTGGTATCCCATCTTTTCCATGATTTTCTTTCCTTTTCCATCCTGCTCTACCTGTACATTTGAGGTGGGTGCTTGTGATGAATCTTCATCTTTGTACAACCAATTTAAAATCTCCTTGTTGTCTGAATCATCCACTAATGTGCATGCTATTACAAAGGTTCCATCAAATAGTGTGGTGGGTTGTGATGATTGTTGTCGTGATGTTGATGGTCGTCCATATGACTTTGGAGAAGATGAAAGTTGTGTTAAACATAGGGATTTTTGAAATGAGTATTCCCCCATGCCTTTGTCTTTCAATTGGATCTTAGAAACTTGTTTTGATAATGATTCAAGTTGACTTTCCTAACTTTTTGGAGTACGATTTGATGTACTTTCTTTACTTGATGGATTGGCATCACCGATATCCTTATCCTTTAATTGGTCCTTTTTCTCAACCCACTTGGACAAGGCATTTAGTTGTTTCCCATCATTTCATAGACTCTAAGTTGGAGCTTCCTTGTTGTGTGATACAAAATCATCTTGGGTAGTCTTAAGGGTGTTACAATATTGGGGGTTATTTGAGTCAGCTGCAATAGTGATTTCCTACCCATTGAATGAGAACTTAAAACACTGGTGATATGTGGATGGTACTGCTTGCATGTCATGAATCCAAGGTCTTCCCAAGAGTATGTTATAGGTCAACTCTTTGTCTAACACCTAGCATACTATATATGTAACAACTGGTCCCACTTGAATAGGTAGCACTATCAATCCTTGTGAAGATATCTCATCATCATATGCTTTTATTATGATTTTCCTCCTAGGATCAATAGCATTTTCTAAATAGCCCAGTGCACAAACAAGTTTCAAAGTATAGATATTTAGGCCAGCTCCTCCATCTATTAGGAAATTTTTAATGTGGTGCTTGTGAATTAGGACCTCAATGTGTAGGGAAGTGTTGTGGGTATGATTGATAGATACGTCATCATGTTCAGAAAATGATAAGTAGTGTGGTGCAGTCAAATGTCCCACCATAGTCTAGAATTGGAAAACCTCTAGATTATTGGGTACTGTGGTGACAACTAGAGCTTGTTCCAAGATTTCCTTGTGATCTAGTGAAATCTTGAGAAGTTCTAATATGGATATTTGTGCAGGTATCTTCTGCAACTGATCCACTATGTTATATTGGGTTGCAAGGATAACAATTGATTTGGACATGGAAGTAGTAGCTCCTTTCAATGTTACCTTGGCTTGTCCTTGTGTCATTGCATTGATGGGTGTGTTGTCTTTTTGTTCCCTTATTTTGATAACATTGATTTGATGTGAGGTAGTGTCAACATTATGGTGATGATTTTCAATGGCAATGATTTTTTGTTCATGTCCAATGGTGTCATCATTTGTTAGGTTATCATTGACAAGAGGATCTGATTTGTCATGGGTTGGATCATCAACCACCTCAATATGAAGAATGGTGGTTTCAAAGACATAGTTTATGTTCTCGCCCTTGTTGTTTGATGATGAAGACTCTCCTTTCTCATAGTTTGGTAGAGGGTTCTTGAATTCCCCATGGCCATTGTTTGTATGGACCAATATCATCTTGTTGTCAATTAGATCTTGTATCAAGTGTTTCAACTACATGCAATTTTTGGTTTTATGTCCCTTGTTGTGGTGAAACTCAGAGAAATGGGCCTCATTCCACCATGGGGGTTTAACTTGTGGTTCCCAATTTCTTGCTTCTTGTAGAGTTATGACCTTAGCTTTGAGAAGTTTTTTTAATGCTGATTCTAGTGATTTCCAAAAAGCTATGAACCTCCTTCAATTTGAGGATGCTTGATATGATGGTTTCCTAGATCCAACATTACCTTGATTGTTGCTTTGGTTGACATTTTGGTTGCTTTCCCTAGTTGTTACCTTGGTTGTTGCTTTGGTTGTTTCCTTGGTTGTTTCCTTGTTTGTTGCTTTGGTTGTTGCCTTGGTTGTTGGGGAGATTGTTATTCTGATTAGTTTTGGTGACGACTGTAGTTTGGTTAAATACAAGTTTTGCATTTGGGATTTCAACTACACCATCATTGTTTCCAACATTCTTGTTTCGTTGCCAAAACTTGGGTTTTTCACCACTATTGTAATTGTTGGAGGAGTTTGATGAGTTGTTTTCATTGTATATCTTGATGACTCCTCTCTTGACTAAGGTATCCTCATTTTTAATCCCATTTTCAATCAATTTTTCAAAGGTTGGGGTACATTGTAATTCCAATCTATAACTCATCTCGTCATTAAGGTTGTCAATAAATATTTCTATCTTTTCCTTTTCTAGTATGGGACAAGAGTATCGTGCAAATAACCTTATCCCTTTTTGCAAGAATATAAGGAATGATACACCCTTCTTTTGTTTCAAGTTACAAAGACCTTTCATAGTAATGTCATGTTGGATGTTGTAAGAATATTGGGTGATGAACTTGTTGACTAATTCCTCAAAGGTGTTAATTGGTGGGGTGATTTTGGAGAACCATTCAAGACAATGTCCACCTAAGCTTCTTGGGAATAATATCATCAAATATGTTTCCTCATATGTAAATTCAAGACTCATGGTCCTAAATTCTCTCACATGGTCTATCGGATTAGTTTTTCCATTGTATTTGTCGTACTTTGGGAACTCGCAATGTTTGGGAAAGGGTATCATGTGAATACTTTGATCAAATGGATAAGGACAAATGTCTTGGATCAAGTATCATTTTTAA
The DNA here is from genome assembly GCA_007258455.2 of Sequoia sempervirens. Taxonomy (NCBI): domain Eukaryota; kingdom Viridiplantae; phylum Streptophyta; class Pinopsida; order Cupressales; family Cupressaceae; genus Sequoia; species Sequoia sempervirens. The sequence goes on from VDFB02105785.1 coordinate 401,677,404, forward strand.
GTCCCTCTTTGCATATCAAGGACTTGTTGTTGAAGGTTCTTCATTTGGTGAGTGAGAGAAACCACTTGTTCAGGATCATTTTCAAACTTTTTGAGTGGTGCTTTCAATTTATTCACATCAAAGTCATCTAGAAATTTGGCACCTTGTTCGGCTAGCATAAGGAGGTATTTTTCCCCATTTATTTCAAAAATATTTTCCAAACATTTGTGGAAATTGGGGTCTTGTTCTGCATGTTGGATCTCTTCTTCGGTTATTTCTTCCCTGTTAGTGTTGTTGAGTCCATGAAAAGGATTCTTTCTAGCCTTCTCCATGGTGTTTTGTGTTTCACTATTTTGAGTTTTAGTATTTTGAGTCTCAATTATAGGAGTTTCAATGGTTGGAATTTCAATGTTCAAAGTTTCAATTGTTGGAGTTTCAATGTTTGGATCTTCAATGTTTTGATTTTCAAGTCCTTTTTCCTTGAGCTTTTATTTTTGTAACCTTGTTTGAACGGTAATACAAGTGTTATAGTTTAGACTAAAATTTGATCTAGGTTTTGGAAAAGTACCAAGGAGAATGAAAAATTCTAATGAGACTAAGTTTGATTTGATTATATAGCTTTGTTTCATGATGAGAGGATGATAAATCCTAGTGATGAAACTAGGCTTAATAATCAAAGGTGTGATAAATTTGATGATGTTGGTACTTTGTGATGTTAGATCTTGGTTTAGGATGGAAAATTCCACTTTTAGAGGTCAATTTTAACAAGTTTAGATTCTAAGGTACCTAAGGAATGATTTTGGACTTTGAGAAAGTTTTGAAATTTTGGTTCAAAATATGAAACTAGAGGTAAATTTTCTTCCTATACGAGGTACTGAAATCTTTGGAAAAGCCGTGGATTTTGACAATAGTAAAAGATGTATAATTCAGGATTGTTCTTGTAAGCTCTTTTGTAGAAATTGAAGGTCAACCTCTCTCTAAATTAGTAGAGTTTTGTGAGATGTTTTGTATGTTCTTTTGGAGTAAGAGGTTTGGAATTTGGTTTCTGAATTTTAATCTTTCATGAAATCATTTGGTAACACACATGTTCAGACTCTATTTTTCCCTAAGGACTGGTTGAATACTACTGAGGATTCCCAAGATGAGACTAACTGTCAGATAGCAGATGAACCTAGGTCACTTTTTTGTGTTTTTCAAAAGGTGCCAAAAAAGAGACAAAAGGCACCACAAAATGTGCAAAAGGTGCCACAGAATGGGTAAAAGGCACCAAAACATGTACAGACTTAGTTTTTTGAAAGTTTCTTGAAAGTTTGCTTGGTTTTCTTGATTTTCCAATGGGAGTCTTGGTTGTTTCACTAAATTCAATTTTTAATCAGGGTTTTCACTTTTTACATGTGACATTTTTTTTGTTTTGAAAAAACTTGGATAAAGACACATCAACAATATACACTCCTAAGGTTGTGAAAGACTGTATTCTTTTGGATTCCATGTGGGTTTTACCCCAACAAAACTTATTCTTAGCAGATGACTAGATGCTTGACCCCACTGGATCCCCTCCATGGCACTCACTTCTTGGGGCATCCAAGCACCAATACCCATGAATCTCCCATGGCATATTTTTCTTCTCTACTAAAAATTGTGAGAATGTGGATTCCTTCACAAGGATCGTTGTTGCACCAAAGAATAGATAAAGGTTTTTGGAAAAACTATAACAAGGGTTTTAATGCAGGAATTCCATTCATGGAGGATAATCCATGCGGCAAGAGACCATTGCTGCCCTTGTCATCGAAACTATCCATGTGATACTGGCCTTTGTTCTAGTATCCACATTTATATACTAGCTAGAAGTCGCTTGGCTTTAGCATGTTACCGGTTGGGTCGTTCCCTTGGGTATTTACTTTTTCCCACAAGGTAGGCCCTCTAAGATAAACAAAAGAAAGAAAATATATCCATAGTTCGATCAATCTTTATTCCACATGAATAAAGAGAGAACACATGTGATATACTCAACTCACACTCCCACACAAAAAGTGAATGGATCTAGATTTTTTGTCACCTAGTTAAGGGAAGAGCATATGTCTACCATCCATCAAGCACAAAAGACATGGTGTTCATGAACCTTTTAATTAAGCTATGTTCCTAAATTAACCAAAAGGAAACAAGTAAATCACTTCCAGCCCCTACAATATGTCAGTAGTTTGATAAGAATGTCTTTGAAAGTGAATATGAGAAACCTACAAAACAACACAAAGTATTAGCCTTCAAATTTAGTGAAAAATAGGGAAACTACAAAAGGAACCAAAACAGAGACAAAAGGCACCACACAATGTGCAAAAGGTGTCACAGAATGAGAAAAAGGTGCCAAAATAGAGACAAAAGGCACCAAAACATAAACAAGAGGTGCCAGAATGTGCAAAAGGCACCACAAAATGAACAAAAGGAACCAAAAAAAATACCCAAGGCACCAAAACAAGCGCAAAAGGTGCCAAAATAAGTGCAAAAGGTGCCAAAATAGGTGCAAAAGGTGCCAAAACGGGTGCAAGAGGTGCCAAAACGGGTGTAAGAAGTGTTAGAAGTCTCACGTCTGAACCTGTGAACATAAAATTTCAAGCATGTTAAGAATAAATGGGGCAAGGCCCAATGGTGGGTGCCATTTTGGGTGTGTGTGAAATGTGCAAAGTTAGTATCAACACAAACCTTAATGAAATGATTTATATTCAAAGATTCAAAGAAAACAAGTTATTCTAATTTGCAACAAACTAAATCTTTCAAGAATGTCTCATTGTCCTCTATTGTTAATGATTCTTTTAACCTTTTCGCCCTTATATTTCTATGTGCACAAAGGCTATTATAATGACACTTAAGAAATGAGATTAGTATTCAACATGCAAGCCAACTATGCTCCTACATGTAACTATATGCAAACAATGATGATGAATGCCATGATGAGTGGAGGATGATGTTTATGATAAATAAATAATTGGAGGTGGATTCTATGGTAGTGATCTATATGATTCTACATATGCTCAAATTCAAACATAAAATGAACTAGTCTAAAATGCAACTATGATGCAAGATTTAAAGCTAAAATGTAAATGCAAAACAAAACATGATGTAAATACTAGCTATAAGACTCCAAAATGTTCCCAAGCTCCAATGATAACCTGCATGATAACTTTACTTCAAATGTGGATGCAAAATACAATGCCCAAGGGTTGTATTTATAGCCTTTTCCAAGCATATAGTGAAGTGGCAATAATCAATGGTCTAGATTCAAATAAGAAGAATGGATGGTGAAGATGCAGAGAATGGAGATGTTGTCCCCTTGACCAAAGAAAACATGCCATTTGGATGGAAGAATCTCTTGAACAACGAGAAACATGCCATTTGGATGGAAGATTTAAGTGTGGGAAGAGAAGACCATGTGCTCCAAAATTGGTGGAAGTGTGTGAGGAATGAGCCATGTTCTTTTTAAAATGAGTTGAAAATAATTCTAATTAAAAATTAGAGTTATTTAATTTCATGTGACCTTGGTGAGGTGACACAAAAAGTTGTAGACATGTGCTCAAATTCCTAATCGAGATTAGTGAAGATTAGTTAAATAAAACAAGTTTATGGAACCTTGTTTATTTAATTATTTTAGAAGAAGATGATTTTAGATTTGGAGAATTAGAGAATGGTGAACAATATAAATAAATTGAGAATTTAATTATACGTAGTCTAAATATCAATCAAATAGCCAGTATTTAATTAATTGAAGGTGATGACCGATTTTAGGTGTATACACACATTACACAAAATAATATGACAACCAGTATTAACACAATGCAATCATACAATGCTAGGGAATGAGACTACGTGAGTGTGTGAATGACTCAAGACTCCATCCTACCATTCATTTATCAAATGGTTAGGATTACCCTACCTCAGCCATGCTCTTGCCTTCAAAACTTACTTGTTCATATTCATGTGCTCAATCACACTCAATTGCACATTAATATGTTACTCCTCAAAAACCATAGCTGAAACAAATACAAGAATTTAATCTCATAATCACAACATGATAATTATTTCTATTTCATTTTAAATGCATCTAGATTTATCATCAAATTTATCAGTCACACTCATGTAGATACCAAATAATCAAGCAATCATAAATGATGTCCAATAATCTTATCAATATAATAAAAAATGAATGTAGCAATGGATCGAGATGTGACATCCTTCCCCACTAGGAAGAGACATCATCTTGATGTCTTATTACACACACTAAAATAATAATATATCTCACTAAAACAATCAAAGTATCACACTATGCTAATAAGGCATCACACTGAATTAAATAAAATCATCTCAAACTAAGTAATCAAATTAGGAAATGAACAATATATATATTCAACATTCTACCATGTGGCACTATCCTCAGAATATTTCTCCCATTGGACCTTATACTACATAATCTCTTTATTATGCAACTTAATGTTGCACCATCCTATAATTTGAGTGTGCTCCACCAACTTCACTCTTGGATCCTATACATGTTAAGCATTCCAATCAAGTATATAGGTAGATTTAGGATGATATGGTTTGAGCATAGAAACATGAAATATATTATGGATTTAGGTGAGAGAATGTGGTAGATAAATTCTATAAGAAACTGAGTTGATAACTTCCAACACTTCAAATGGACCCACAAATCTTTGAGGAAGTTTGGATGATTTACCAAAAAATATGGAACTCTTAGGAGGTTTGACCCTGAAAAAGACTATCCCCTACTAAAAACTATCTGAAAGTCTTATTTTTGTGGACACATAACTCTTTAACCTATTTTCTACTTCCTTCAATCTCTCCTTTATCAATCTCATTTGGTCATCCATCTCCCTAATCATATCTACAACAATAACAATCATATCTTCCACCTTATCCCAATTGATAGATGTATGAAACTTTCACCCATAAGGAGCTTCAGATGGTGTAATCCTTAAAGATGCATGGTAGTATTTGTTATATACAAACTCCACCAATGGAAGATACTCCTCCCATTTATACTATTGATCCATACAATACATCCTAAGGAGGTCTTCGACAACTTGGTTCACTCTCTCTATTTTCCCATATGTTGTAGGATGGTAAGATGAACTGAAATTCAACTTCATTCCCAATGTTGCATTTAGTGTGGTCCAAAACCTATATTCCATACGAGTATCTCAATATGATATGATTGTCTAGGGTACTCCATGTAAATGAAAGGTCTCTTGGACAAACCTCTTTTCCAAAGCCAAAGATCCATCCTTAAGATTCCATACAATGAAGTATGCTACTTTAGTCAACTTATCCACAACCACCAAAATGATATCATGCTTGTTCTTGGACATAAGCAACCCTTGAATGGATTCCATTCCAATCACTTACCATTTATACTCAAGTATGTTGTGTGGATATAAAAGCCTTGTTGGATGCACAGTTTTAGGCTTGATTTGTTGACACTCTGAGCATTGAGCCATAAATTCAATTACATCCTTCTTGAGTCCTAGCCAAAAATATAGAGAGCTCAATTCTACTACCATTTTGGTTACTCCAGGGTACCCTGAATAAGGTTTTTTATGGATTTCCTCTAGGATCAATTTAATCAAATCCCTTGAATCTGAAATGTACATTTTTCATTGGTATCTCAATATTCCATATAATTCAAGAACATATCCATCGAAATAATGGTCTATAAGATTGTCCTCTAAGGCTTGCTTCACTCTAAAATAGTGCTCATCTCCTTGTAGATTCTAAATTACTTGTTGTTTCAAATTGTACCTTGATGTAGTTATGGATGTTATATGCCTTCTTCTACTAAGTTTCTTAGCCACTCTATTTTATTTCCCTTTGATATACTCAATTCTAAATTCATACTTACTGGGAAAATCCAACCATCTCCTTTCACGAGTGTTAAGATTGGGTTGTGTAAAAATTTACTTGAGTCCCAAGTGATCTGTCTTCAACTCAAATGATATCCCCAAAAGGTAATGTCTCCACATTTATAAAGCATGAACTATGTCCAATAACTCTAGATCATGTGGTGTATAATTCAGCTCATATTATTTTAATTTTCTTGACTCATAAGCCACCACTTGCCCATTTTGCATTAACACTCTAGATACACCTTCTCCTAATGCATCTATTATTGCCATGAATTGTCCATTCAAATCAAGTATAATCAAAATTGGAGCTATAGTGAGATTTTCCTTCAAAATTTGGAAAGCTTGTTCATACTTCTCAATCCACTCAAATATTTTTCCTTTCTTTTAGAGTGAAGTGATTGGTGTTGCAATTCTTTAAATTCCTTATACAAACTTTTTGTAGTATCCTACAAGTCCCATGAAGCTTCAGACTTCAGTCACATTCTGTGGAGTAGCATATTCCACAATTTACTTTATCTTCTTTGGATCTACTACAATCCCTTTGGCTAAAATGACATGACCTAGATAATGCACCTTGTCCAAGGATAGAAGGTACACTTGGATAGCTTGCCAAAAAAAATTATCTACATTAAATGTTGTAACATTATCCTCAAATGCTTGTCATGCTCTTAAATGATCTTGGAGTAAATCAAGATATCATCCAAAAATATTAGAACAAAATAATCTAAGAAATCCTTGAATATGTTGTTCATTAAGTTCATGAAAGTTATGAGAGTGCATCAGTCAACCTGAATGGTACTACTATGAATTTTTTGTGAGCATAAAAAGTCCTAAAAGATGCTTTAGATACATCCTCCTTGATCCTCAATAGATGATATTTGTATCTTAGATCTATCTTGGAGAATATTGTATCCCATTTCATCCAGTCAAAGATTCCATCAATTCTCGAAAGTGGGTACTTGTTCTTGATACTTGACATGTTAGCATTCTGTAGTCAACACACAAGCCCAAGGTTTGATCCTTCTTCAAAAAAATGATTGATGTGCGCCAAGGTGACACACTAGGTCTGATAAAACCTTACTTCAACAACTCCTACAATTGAGTCTTCAATTCATATAGCTTTGTTGTGGTCATCCTATAGGGAGCCTTGGATTGAGGTTCAGTTCTAGGTAGAAAATCAATAAAGAAATCAAATTACATCTTTGGTGGCAATTATTTTAATTCCTTTGGAAACACATCATTGAATCCTCTAAGGATAAGATAGTCATCAATTACTAGTTTTGCATCATATATGTATCACAAATGTGAACGAAATACATGGAACATCCCTTCCTTTAGGCCTTCTTCAATTGCATAGCTAAAATTTTCCTAAGCTCTAAAGGTTTTTGAAAACCATGAATCTCAACATGATTCATGAAGTCATCTAAACAACTTACTGTCTTATACTCAAAATTAACTATAAACTTGTATTCTTTCAACCATTTGATTCCTAAAATTACATCATAGAATCCTAAGGGAGCCACATAAATATTGACTTGTTTTTTAAAACTAGGAATTTCTAACTTGTTGCAAGATAGATATGAGTCTACCCTCTTTTTTTACCTGAATCCCATATTCAACTATCCATGAATTTTTTCATGCGTCCTGGTCTAACTGGTAACTTGTAAATTATTTTAGGATCTATAAAGCATTTAGTTTCTCTACTATAAATTAATATAGAAACAAGTTATCCATAGAGCTTATCAAAAACTTGGATTGGTGAAGCTTTTAAATCTACTTGTTTGTTGTCCATAGCTACATGAATCTGGTGTTGTGGTGCTCATGTATGATCCTTTCCTCTTTGCCTCATCATCCACCAAGGAAAAACATTGGAATAATATTCTCCTCCACACATAAAACATCTTTTTTGAGGTACTCTTGGTCCTTTAGCCCTATTTGTCCTATTGTTGTTGTTGTTGTTATTGTTGTTACCCCTCTTATTGTTACCATTATAATTCCCTTCATATTATTCTTGGGAATTGATTCCATGCTTCAAGTTTTGGATTTGATAATTATTGTCTCCCTCCTAGTTATTGTTCTAAAATTTTATATTCCCAAACCTATCATCTTGGTTCTTATGAAATTTGGCCATTTGTTGAAGTTTTTTCACTTTTTTTATAGCCTTCACAAAAACCTAATCCATAGTCAAAGGATTATGGATGTCTACATCTTCACCTATCTGAGGTCTCAAACCCAAGATGAATGTTTGGATGCAAAATCACTCATCCATCTAATATTGCAGTACATATTTGAGAAAATGGGTGAAATACCAATAATGTGTCACTATCAAGCCACCCTAAATCAGGTTCTAGAATTTAGTCATTTTCCTATCAAAGAAGAGCTAGGGTAACCAACTCTTCTTGAAAAGTGTAATAAAAGTGTCCTAGGTGGTCTCTCCAGACAATAGTTTCTTCTCATTTTTCGCATTATCCCTCCAGGTAGTTGCTTCTCCTATAAGTTGATAGAAATCCCACATATCTTTGGTCTCATTAGATATATTTTGGAGTTCAAATGACTTTCCATCTCAATGATCCAAATTTTTTTTCCATCTCCAATGGTTTTTCCATAAATTTAGGTGAAGAAACATTCTTGAGGTCCCTAGCCAATTCTTCTTCAATTTTATCCCTAAGAATTCCCTTGTATTCATTTCTTGCAATACATTCCCCTTGGTTTCCTTTTTCTTTCTCCACTCGGTGTGCCCTAACTTTATGCTCCAAGTTATCCATATTGTTCCTCCTTTTAGTCAAGAGAATCAAGATCTGATCCAATCTATAATTTTTCTCATTACTTGGTCCCCTATGATTGTTATTCTCAGTTTGCATCATGATTACTAATCAAATATTGAAAATATAGAGTTTCAACTTATCATAGATAAAAGCCCTTAGTGTTAAACCTAGAGCTTTGATACCAAATGTAAGGATCATGATCTAATTCATTCTCACAAAAGGGATCAATAACTCATAAGCATGGAATATAAATGAAAAACTTCATTAAGTAAAAAACCCATAACACATCCTCATACGTTTCTAGTCTATAATCCAAGTAATATTAAAGAATATATGATATTAAAAAATACAAATCTAGGCTCTCATGCCATGTAAAAAACTAAAGATACAATCTATAAGTACAATTACATATAATGATACAAAATAATGTGAGGATATATACAATACAATCTTTGATTTCCATTGTGGTGTAGGAGCACCCATTACTCTTTTTCTTTTTAAATTTTCAACATTTGAAGGAAGGCATTAGGAAACTAGGGGGTATCTAAGTCATTTCATGTTGAATAAGGACTTTTAGCCCCTTAATTATGTAATTAGCAGTTTTTGGTGTTGGTTAGTGCAAGAGAATACAAAGTTTTCATAATGATGTAATACATGTCATAATTGTCAAAGTAATGCAAGATTAAGCAATGTAAGGGTCTAGGTGGTTGGATGAGAAGTTATAGGCATTTATTGGTTGTTTTTTGGTTTCAAATTGTATTTAAGGCCTCTTGAAGGCTCATGCAAGGGTTGTTGGATCACCCTTAGTAGAAGAAATCAATAAAAAGCTTGTTTTCTCAGTAATTTTTTGTGTTTTCCTTTTTTTCTACCTATGTATAGGTCCGTACAGCAGGGATTGGCTCTCAAATGATCTGAATCTGTTATTGCATGTTGTTGGATTCCATTCCAATCTAATTTTGAAGAATCTCATTGTGTATAAAGAAAATTAGGGGCTAAAGTCTGCAAACTGGTCTAAGACAGAGTATAGGGGTTTGAGGGCAAACATGAGCAAAAAAGGCCATTCCACCCTTTTGTAGTTGTTGCACTTGGGTGGAATGTGCCTTGTTAGGTTATTATTAGTGATAGGAAGCTTTATATGGGGTTGAGAGATTTCTTGGAGGAAGAAATCACACTGCCCTTGCATAAAGTTTAATTTTTGTGCCATTTAGACATGGCTAGAGTATGGGACTTGAGATCTAGTTGAAGAATAGGCTGGAAATTTTTTGTTCCTAAGTGGTGAGGATTATTTTGGTGTATTTGAAGATTCTTAGAGGTTGTGGAAGTTCTAGTGTGAATAGAAGGTTCAAATCCTATTGGAAAAAGGGTGAAAAAGAGTGAAAATAAGGTGATTTTCAAAGGAAGTGTGGATTAAACATGAGGTAAGTCTGATGTAATGTTATTTTGACCATGTATAGGAAATATTAAGAGGGAATGAAGAGGTTTTAGTTTGGTGAGTTTTCAGGGAATAGGTAAATGAATAAGCCCTAGTCAAAGTTGGAAAAGAGGAGGGTTTAAGAGAAATGGGTCTTAGTGAGTCTATAGGGGCTTTATTGGTTGGTTATTCTTGATTTTTGAAGGTATATTTAAGACTATTTTGATGTTTTAGGAGTTGAGGACAAGTTTGAAGGTGAAGTCTTTTGTAAAAGAGGGCTAATTGGAGCTCGTTTTAGCCTAAAAGGTCAATTTGGGTATAGATGGTCTGAAGAACCCTATGGTAGTTTTGTGATATGATTTTTAGAAGGTTAATGGGTCCCTATAAGAGTAATAAAATTGTGAGTTTGATTGATTGGTTGTGAGGGAAGATGCAAAAACTGGATTTGGAGTACTACTAGGCAAGTGAAAGCTTGAATGGTGAAAGTGAAAACAAAGATTCTTGAGTATTTGCTAGTGAGTTGGATCTATTAATTTTATCAATATAATATTGTTATATTCCTCTTGGAACCTTGGAAATTTTTTGAAACAATAAGTATGTATTGGAGCCACTGGACGGTTAGTTCAATGAAGAGTCATCTTTGAGTTTTGAATGAACTCCTGAAGATCAAATTGTGAAAATGATACAAGGCTGTTGATGTCATCCCTATCTCTACATCACATTGACCCTCACATTCATCTATAAGTCAAGAGACGAGAACATAGCTCAAGTTCTTTTTTTCCCAACCACAAAGTTTACGCTTCCTTGAAATTCTACCTAACACGAAGAATACCCAACCTTGTACGAAGCACCTAGCAACCTGAAAATAAAAATTAGGAGGAATCCTGGTGCAAGCCTAATGTATATACATGCATTCTAACATGAACATGTTATGTCCCACAAACCAAATATGGTAGAGAAATATATAAATGTTTTTCTAGGTAAATTCTATCTATTACAATGAACACATGTCTTTGGCCAAAGCACTATAAGTATCTAGTAGATCCTACAAATAGGATTGACTTTCTTTGTTAACCCACATGCAAAACCCTATCCCTAAAGGTAAACCCAATATAAAATAGAAAAGAATAACATGCATAATTTTTATAAAAAAAAATATTTCCTCTATTCTTTCGTGCAAATGTTCAATTGTACACCCTTCATTTTTTCAACTTTTCATGCCTAATAACATTAAAATAATCATTGATATGCAATTCATTTCTTTACATATAACTATTTTTAACTTACATTGATCTTTTATTTTTTTCTCTCTACTTCATGAAAATTAGTTGTCATTATATAAACAACGTTGTCATATGTATATATACTTATGGCTATATGTACCTACATATATATAATGTTGTATATATATATATATATATGTATGTATATATAACTATATTTATAGTAGATATGTAGGTTTGCTACAATAGATTTGAAATATAATAGTATAGAACATATTTCTATATATTTTCATAATTACAATATTTTTATTCTAGGAATTATACCAGAACCTCGCACAAATTCATAATTCATATAAATATAAACATTGATTGTTGTAGATAACACCCATTTATATATATTACTTTCCACAAAAATGAAACTTGAGAGTGCTAGAAAGCTTTTTATCTATGAGAAAGAATTTATGGAAAAAAAATGTAATTATGAAAAAATATAAAAATTAGTTGTGTACTATTATATTATTAACCTATTATAGAAAATCTGCATATGTACTATAAATACGGTTATATAAATATATATACATATAAAACTTGATGTATATATATGTAGGTACATGTAACCATAGGTATATGTACATATGACAGAGTTGTGTATATAATGACAACTAATTTTCATGAGTTAACCTGCAAGATATTCTAAATATACTCATAAAAAATAACAACCTACTTTAAACTGTACATGATTCTGACATAAAACTAGGTTATAATGACAACTATAATTTCATGTTCCATTTCACATAATAACTCATAATTTCAATGTTTAGAAATCCAATGAGCTATATATATTTATACATACAAACAAACATATATATATATACATATATATATATATATATATATATATATATATATATATTCTCTAAATAAGTATATATACCTATATATGTATGTATGTATGTATACGTATAACTACACAATTTCTTTATTTTTGTTCAGGTTTGTCAAATAATTTATTAAACATTTTTTACTACAACAAGATTTATTATTTTTAAATTGGGAAGTTCATATTTCATTCAAGAAAAATAATAATAATATTTCATAGCAAAGATTAAAATTTGACGATCTGAGAAAGAGAGATTGCAACCTATAGTTTTATTTCTCCTTGACCAGTCACTTCCCTTAAGAATGCTTGTTTTCAATTCCTCAGATGTGCCTATTTTATTTTTTCACCTCCCTATTCTCTATTATGCTCAGGATAATAAATTATTTCAAATCGTGGTGCATAAAGATGGTATGCTCCATTCCTTTTATTAGTTTCTTTACATTTGCATGTCAATATTTTGACCTTAGTTTATTTTATTTTTAGAACTGGCAACTACTTTTCTACCATAATTACATGAGATTTCATGTGATTTGTAACACCCCACCATGCGAACCCCAAAGGACAACAAGAACTAACAATTAAAGCACAATAATTTTAAAAAAAATTAAACTAACATAATATATATATTAGTATATATGAAATAAAATTATACATACACAAAAAAACTTCTATGTCCTTCGGGGTACACCTAGTTGCATTACTAAATGTAAACCCAAACCATAACGACGATTAACTAACTATGAGTATTCCACTTAATCATAATATAGAATTAATAGTTGACGAACGTACATCCATAACGTTATATAAATAAATCCATCCATGAACATAATTATACATATTTCCAAAGATACAACACCATTAATGATCGCATACAGTTAAACAATAATACATAATAGAACCAAGTATCTAATACATTTCATAAACGATAATCATTCAACAAAGATGCACCATAGAAAAATTGACCCTTCTCATTTCCATGGTCTTTTAGGCCTTGCTTCATGTTGTTTGGTCTATTTTGCTTTGATTTATTGATGTAATATGGCTTGAACATGCATATTTAGGTGCTAAAATTCAAATAATGACATCTTGTGAAGGTGTTCTGAAGTGTTGTAAAACATTCCTACACTCTTCTAGACTCTATTCATTACAATTCACCTAAAAAATCAATCTTTCATCACTAATCCAGTCCTATTTTGAAGTGTTGTAAAGTCTTGTAACAAGATTTTATGCTTCTCTAGGCATAACTTCACTATTTACACCTTTCTTATGCTTTATTTGACCCCTTTATGCTCTTATGAGCTTTAATTAAGTGCATTTTTTAATGTAAACCCAACAAATAACATTAAATGCAAGATAATTCCCAACACCCATTTTCAGGTCCTAGGTGGGACCCATTCACCATGGGTGGTAAATGAGTCCCCCTTGGCTCCAAATTCAAAATATTTTAAATTTCATTTAGGGTTTTTATTCAAAATCACTAGATGTCGGCCTGCAATGAGGTATTAACAAGTTACTAAGGCACAAGAGTGTATAAATAAGTGCTTTTACATCCATTTCAACCCCCATTCATCAAGTTCACTTATTCACTCATTTACTCAAGCATTCAAGCACTTTATAACATCAAATCAAGCATTTTGGAGAATCCATTGACACAACATTAGATTTTCTTCAATAAGGGTTTGGTAAGTTAATAGCATTTACATGTTATTTGTTTATCATTCTCTTTCATTTCATTATTTCATTAAGGGTTTTATTACCAAAGTGGGGTTTGACCAAGGAAAACCCTTATTTGTTAACCCTCAACCATTTTCCCCCTCTTGCATGTGTATTTTCATACCTTTATATGCAAATCTTACAAGCACTTAGGTGTTGAAGAGTGGTCAACAAGTCAACTAGGTGCTTCAAGTCAAATCAACCATATTTCAAGCTTGGAGAAGGTATTCTATATGTTACCTATAGAATTGACTTCGCAACCCAACAAATAGATATCCTTAGATCTGGTGTTGCAGAGTTGTCTCTTAATTTCTTAGAATTTTGGGAGAGGATGATTTTCCACTAGTAGCGAATGAGTCCCACCTTAAGGCTAGAAATCTATGTTATGTCAGATTCTGGATCCTGACACTCAAAAACCTATTCTCGATAGTTTTCATCAGAAGCATGACTGATTCACCACCCTGGGTGAATGAGTCCCACTGGTGAATTTATGTGATTTTAGATATCATCCATAATATTCTAGAATTTTCATTAGACCTCCAGGTGCACTTTGAATCAGTCCATTTCTTTCTATTCTACATTTATTTATTCCTATTTCATTGTTTTCATATCACATTGTGTTTTCTAGCATAGCATAAATCTTAGATTTTGCATACATAATCGGTCATATAGATCACTTAATTGCACTTAGTTCATTACATTTATCTTAAACAACATCATACATTGCATAATTTGAATGAAACCTTTAGCATTTTTGGCCCTACTCTATCCTTTTAGGTTAAAACCCTAGAAGAGTTAGGGAGTCTTGTGGGTGCCAAAAATCTACCGTTCATTTTGGTGAACCTACATTATTGAACACTTTTCATCTTTGGTTTCATTTGTGTCTTGCATCAACATTCAATTAGGGTATTGTTTTTTTTTTTGCATTATACGATTTCTCAAATTGCATTAGTGAAAGATTCATGTAGATTTCATTTTTGCATTATATATCATTGAAAAAACTTAAAATTTGTATCTTTATTGTTCATTGGCATCTTAAAATAATTAGAATCACATTAAAAATTCAAAAAATCTCATACTAGGACTCATTTGCTACCCTGGGAAAATCAGTCCACCTGCACATTCTTCACAACATTTTTAGCCATTTTTAGGGTATTTCTTGTATTTCTATTTTCTTTAATTGCTTTTTGTTTTACTTTCCAGATTCTTTGTCTACTTCTATTTCTTTCATTTTAATTCATTATCATCATGGCATTTTCCTTTCATAAGTTTTGAAATTCATTGAAATCCTTAGTAGACATGTCCAACTATGCCCTTTCCTATGATCCTAATGACCTCTAGTTGCATTATGCTTCTTCAACTCCTCATGATTGTCCTCCTCATGATTTAGAAATCATTGGAGAAGATGATAGCATGAACAAGTTCTACAATGAATGCCTTGATAACCAAGAAGCCAATGCAACCTTTTATCCATCCATGAGGACACAAGATCTTCCTACTATTGCACCTTTTGATCACTTTGGATACCTTCATCCAAAAATCCAAGAGGGACCTAAGATCCCTCCATCTAGTGGACCTAGTCCCTCTCAAAAAACACACCCTTACCCATTTTATGATCACAAAGTCACAAACACTCCCATGAACCTTGAAGAAACATACTATAAAGGCTTTACTATCCTAAGTAAACAAGGTTGTGACATAAAACATGAACATGACATTCACCAACTTCTTGAAAAAAATCCAACAGAAGAAAACACAATAGGATTAGGATACCAAGATCCTTCTCATCATGATAAACCTCCTTTTGAATATTGGAGACTTAGAGATGATGGTACAATGATCTTTGATTCTCCTCCTGACTTAAACATTCTCCTTCCACATGAACAATGAGTACATGATTCCAATGACAAAGATGCTAGGATCTCCATGGGTCCTCTTCCTCCTTCAATTCACAAAAAAGGAGAGTCTAGCAAATGAAAACAACCTTATAAATTAAAGAAACTCAAGTTTCCTACACATCCTCCACCTGAATGTGAAAGGAGACTTCAACTACTTTTAAACAAAGGTCTTATATACTTTTACCACCTATGAATAGGTTGGTCATTCTTCCTAAATATTCTAACATGCCATTTTGCAAATATCATCGTATTCTTGGACATCGAACCAAAGAATATCGGACATTGAAAGACATACTAGATAAGTATCATTTCACCGATACCGATTTCTTTCCTATTATCGCATAACAATTAAATCCCTTTATCATGCCATAGTTGTAGAATTTACTATTCTCACTATTGCATGATATTTTTTTTCATCAACCACCTTAGCTCATTCTTGCCTTTTCACTTTGCGTGGAGGTACAAAGTTGTTAGCCTTACCTTTGTAATGCAATTGTCTATCTCTTAACTATGTTATTTCTTTTTTTCTCTACTATACAGACTGTGAAACCAATAACTTAGTTAATGGTTGACTTACATTTGCATTACTAGCTCCTTTTCTTTCTTCTATTATATGTGTATCGTTTTCCCTTGTATTGTGCATTTGATGTTTTATTTCTCATCGTACACTTCTTCTATTTGTATCTCTATTCTTCTATATGTCGTGCATTTTCACTTTTTTTCTTTTTTTTGTGTTCTCCTTTTGGGGATGACGCAAAGCGTTGAGATGCCCTATGTCTCTTCCATATTGACCCAACCAGTCCCTTTTCATTTTTCCTTTGTCTTTTCTTGTGTTTTTCTTTTTGGGGATGACGCAAGGTATTGATACCATAATGTCTCCTTCATGTTGACCCAAAAGATTTTCCCTTTCTTTCACCTTTTCATTTTCTTTTCGATTGTGTTTTCCTTTTGGGGATGATGCAAAGCATTGAGACCGCAATGTCTCTTCCATGTTGAGCCAAAACAAACTTTATTTTTCTTTTTATTTTTCTCTCTTCATGTCATTATTCTAGTTCTATGTGCTTTTGGGGAATGATGACAGTTTCAAGATCTTTCATAAAAACATTGCAGCAATGAACATACTGACCCCAAATCCATAGATCCCTTATGTGTTTGGTGTGTTCTTTTCTGGGGGGAAACCTCCTTTTCTTTTGTCTTCCTTTTCATGTATATGACGTATCCTAACTTTGAAACATATGACTTGGCATAGGGCTTTCCAAGTTGGCTCTCATGTCTTGTTTTCTTTTTGCATTTTCTTTCCTTCACTATGTTAAAGCAATTTCTCACAGAATGATGTGTAGCAATTCCTTTAAAGTGGGGGGAATACATTACCATATTTCATTTGCATTTTTAGTTCCTAGTGTAGCCTTTCCATTCATATGATGTGTTTGTCACTTTGTGGATGACATTGGGTGTGATGTCCTTCATAAGTGTGATATATCTTATCATATTGCATTCCTCTTAGTGGCTTGATGCGACACACTATATCCTCTAAGTTGTGAATATTTTATTCTTTGATTGGTCCTCTCTTGGATACATTAGACACAATTTTCCCTAAGCGATAGACCTTGTATGACCTAAATATGACTTCAATGAACATCATTTTACATTTTTGCATTTTTACATTTTGCATTTTTTCCACCTTACATAACACAACTTGCATGCTTGTGGTACCTTTCTTTTTGTTCATGATTTCTAAGCATACGAAGCTTTTCTTGCCTCATGAAGCACAAACCAACATTTTCCTTTGTGGCCCTTGTTAAAGTTATCAAGAGGTATAGCTTTGATATGGTTGAGCGGGAAGCCCACTCAGTGGCACGACTTTTCCCCATAGCCACCTTTTTGTTTGTGAGTATGTACCAACTAGCGTATGTACTTCACCTTTTGGGCCTTCTCACCCAGTGGATCACCATGAGTTCTATCACCCCAGAGTGAGTATGCATTCTCTTTTTCAAACAATCATCCTAGATCTAATCGACAACTAGCTAGACAGATGATTGAAGCTTCATCCAAATCTCTCTTTTCAACACTTGTGTTCCTTTGTCTGTATGCTTAGTTTTCCATAGGATCTTCATCCCGGGGGCTTGATCATCCCTCTTGATTGTTGTCATTCCATCTTGCTAACGTAAGTATGTTGGAACCCTCCTCTCAATGTTCATGGCTACTTTAGTGTGAGTTTGAAGCAAATTCATCCTCTCACTAAAGTGGGGGCTAAATGCACCATAGAAAAATGGACCCTTGTCATTTTCATGGTCTTTTAGGCCTTGCTTCATTTTTTTTGGTCTATTTTGCTTTGATTTATTGATGTAATATGGCTTGAACATGCATATTTAGTTACTAAAATTTAAATAATAACATCTTATGAAGGTGTTGTGAAGTGTTGTAAAACATTCCTACACTCTTGTAGACTCTATTCATTACAATTCACCTAAAAATCACCTTTTCATCAGTAATCAAGACCTATTTTCAAGTGTTGTAAAGTCTTGTAACAAGATTTCATGCTTCTCTAGGCATAACTTCACTATTTACACCTTTCTTATGTTTTATTTGACCCCTTTATGCCCTTATAAGCTTTAATTAAGTGCATTTTTGAATGTAAACCCAACAAATAACATTAAATGCAAGATAATTCCCAACACCCATTTTTAGGTCCTAGGTGGGACCCATTCAAGTGGGTGGAAAATGAGTCCCCCTTGGCTCAAAATTCAAAATATTTTAAATTTCATTTCGGGTTTTTATTCAAAATCACTTGATGTCAGCCTATGATGAGGTATTAACAGGTTACTAAGGCACAAGAGTGTATAGATAAGTGCTTTTACATCCATTTCAACCCCCATTCATCAATTTCACTTATTCACTCATTTACTCAAGGGTATGTGCAGGATCATGATGGGCCAAAAGTGGCGATATAATGGGTATGTGTAGGGTATGTGGATGCTTGACTTCTTTTTACCCAAATTGATGACATAAAAAGGGTTTTTAAAGGAGATTCTCATCTTTTCCACTAATATAAATTATGCTTTACATTTTATTTAATAAATAATTATTATTCATTTTCTATTTGAATTACGACTAAAGTCTTGATTGATAGGTTGATTGAAAAAAAAATATAGCTTTCAAATGATATCACATTTTTGAATCCAAAACATGGTCACATTCTATGCTTCACATACTATAGGATTTTAAAAATGAATTTCATGAAGTTTTTAAGTTAAGGTGGTTAGACATACAAGTTTATATTTTTAAAAGTTGTAATAAAAATTCATATTTAATTATTTACTTGGAAAAATTACAAAAATATGCATCACATCGACATGAGTCCCTCTACTTATATCTAAAATATTATAAAAAATATTATCATTTTATTTTGGTTAGGGTGGTTAGACAAACACCTACTTCTTTTTTCCCAAAAATTTAAGCTATCCATTGAAATTTCAAATTTTCACCAAATAGATTTGTTTTTTTTAAAATAAATATAGTAGTTTAGAATCTACATTTAATTTTATATAGATTCTATTCTTACATATTTTTGAAATAATATAGATAATTTATTCAAATTTTTACATCAAGTTGCCTAACTTTGATTTTTTCTAAATTTTATCACCACTCAAGGGCCTTTCTTTCCCATGATGATCCTGCACATAACCTCAAGCATTCAAGCACTTTACAACATCAAATGAAGCATAAATCAAGCACTTTGGAGCATCCACTGACATAACTTCATATTTTCTTCAATAAGGGTTTGGTAATTTGATAGCATTTGCATGTTATTTGTTTATCATTCTCTTTCATTTCATTATTTCATAAAGGGTTTGATTACCAAAGTGGGGTTTGACCAAGGAAAACCCCTATTTGCTAACCCTCAACCATTTTTCCCCTCTTGCATGTGTATTTACAGACCTTTATATGTAGATTTTACAAGCATTTAGGTGTTGAAGAGTGGTCAACAAGTCAACTAGGTGCTTCAAGTCAAATCAACCATATTTCAAGCTTGGAGAAGGTATTATGTTTGTTTCCTGTAGAATTGACTTTGGCTACCCGACAAACATATATCCTCAGATCTAGTGTTGCAAAGTTGTCTCCTGATTTCTCAAAATTTTGTGAGAGGATTAATTCACCCCAGTGGCAAATGAGTCCCACCTTAAGGCTAGAAATATATGTTCTGTCAGATTCTGAATCCCAACACTCAAAAACCTATTCCCAATAGTTTTCATCAGAAGCAGGATTGATTTGCCACCTTAGGAAAATGAGTCCCATTGGTGAATTTTTGTGATTCCACAAAACATCTAGAATATCCCAGAATCTTCATCAAACCTCTAGGTGCACTCTGAATTAGTCCATTTCTTTTTGTTCTACGTTTATTCATTCCTATTTCATTGTTTGCATATCACATAGTGTTTTCTATAATAACATAAATGTTAGATTTTGCATACATAATCAGTCATATAGATCACTTAATTGCACTTAGTTCATTACATTTAGCTTAAAAAACATCATACATTGCATAATTTGAATGAACCCTTTAGCACTTTTAGCCCTACTCTCTCCTTTTAGGTGAAAAACCCTAAAAGAGTTAGGGAGTCTTGTGGGTGCCAAAAATCTATGGTTCAAGAGACCATAAAATAAGGCCAAAGATTACATTCATTACAATTATAATAAAAGTTACATCGTTCAAGAATTACATTAATAATAAAGTGTTTCCCAACAAGAATAGGGATAATTCAATAATATAGAATAATACAATAGAATGGAACAAGTACAAAGTGTCTAGACTGGATCCAACTCTGGCACATCTCTAAAGTCATTACAACAGGTTCAACTCTGCAATATTCAATCTTCGGTTGGGAACCCAATGGGGTGCATAGCACGTTCCACTCAACCATGTGGAGCTGAAGGCCCACCCTCGTGCTAGGAGATGACAAGAAAGACCCACGATCCAAAACAGACTAGCAGAACAACCTCGAGACCTGTTACACATGAAATTTTAAATTTTAACTTCCAAAGTCCATAAAAATCCTTAAACTCGTGGCTTCATTAACTTCATGTATATTCAAATCATGGTTCTGACAAATTTTGTAACTATCGTGGCCCTGCTGAGTTTCCTAACCTAGCCTCTAGGTTCTGAAATTCCAAAATCACCCAAACTATTTTTGTAACCTTTGGAGTAATATTCTATGTAGCCAGAAATATCAGAAGTTCGTAAAACTCTAGAACTCCCGACTGATGGTTATAAAGTTATACTTCTTAGCGACCAAGTGACTTCGTCAGGATGCACAAATTTCAAGGAATGTCTATTCAAATACTTTGAAACGTCAAATTGAAATATAATGTAATATTTAAAATCATTTGAAAGGACAACTCTTAAATGAGGAAGTTGATGAAATAGATTTCATAGCAGATTAACACGTTTCTCTTTGGCCAATAAATGATCACTTCTCACCACCAAAATTAAACAAGCCTGCATGAAAGGAAAGGTAACAACATTTTTCAATTCTAGAATTTCCTCAAGATGGTACTTCTTGGTGAGGTTAGAGAATGGGAAGATGAACCTATGCCTATCATGCAGCCTGATTTGAATTGGCCAAAACAAGAACAACTCAGTCGACATCATTTCTGAACTGTGTTCGCTAGCATGGAAAGAGAAAATCAGCTATACCGAGTACAATCAGGTGATCTTTGTTTTAGAAGAAGAAGAATGTGTTGAATTTCATAATTTAGTCATGGAGATGCAATTAGAAATTTTCAAGGTTTCGGCCCTTCTAGCATTTTAGTAGCATGCATGGATCTTTTATGACATGTAATGATAACGACTTTTCTGAAACTATTCCCGTCTCAGAGTCTTTTTTCCTTCCAGTCATTTTCAAGACCGTTACTTTTGTAATGTAACAATTTTGGTGTGTATATATATAAACCTCCAAATTAAGGAAAGGGGGATCTTTTTATCTTTTTGGAGAATGAGGAAAGTAGAGTAGCAATTTTTGGGGTTTTCAACATAATTTTATTATATAGAATGTGGAGACTTTGATCTCACTGATGGGCATTGAAGAAATAAAGAGATATTTTGAATCTTTGTATTTATTAATATTTTCTTTTCGTTGCAACTGAATTGTGCTTCCTTGTAATCTTTTTCAATGTTTATCTGTTATATCAAGCTATGTATGTGATTATTTATGAGACTTTGAATTCCAAATAATTCATCTATTGAAAGGGATTTGTTGCTCATTCTTCTCTTGTTTCTCATCATGGGTGTGGGATAAATGGGCTTTGTATCATTTGTCTACATCCACTTCATTCTGAATCAATCCATTGCATTTACTTTCATGGTTATGGGTAAATGCTAGTGTACCTTTTCTGCTTTTTGGTTAAAAGCATACCCAGTTTTCTCATTCATTGCATATCATTAGAAGGTAGTTGTGCCTTGTAAAATAAGTAGAGAGCACTTACAAATACCATTGCAAGTGACTCAATTGTTGATGATATTTGTTTTTTTTATACAGGAATTTTGAGTCATTTTCTGCATTTTTTTTTTAAGGACAAATCTATTCACCAATAAGACCCAACCACAGAAAAACAACTAGAACATAACAAACAACCACATCAACAAGTACTTACAAGATGATTGCTTCTGAAGGCACACAAAGGAAATAACAAGGGATATGGCAGGAGAGTGTCATCACACGACCCTATCATGGGTTATCCTGGTTGCCTCTCAATAGGTGTCGGCCCCCATCTATGGTTATCCTGACTTCCTCTCACTAAGCGCCGACCACATAGGGTGACACGTGCAAGACCACTAGCCTCTCATGAGGACAAGGTAGCGATCTTGCTGACCATGGCCTTCTCATCCCACCCTTAGTCTCCAAAAGCACTAATGGTGTGGGCGAGGTATCTTACTTATCTTTAGTTAATGTGTTCCTACCCAAACCCACTAGTTTGTTTTATTAGATTTTAACTTATTTAACCAACTCTTCCATGGGTTATCCAAGCTGCCCCTTTTTGCATTGGCCCCCATGATGAGCCACTCTCCCTAATAGCTCTGAACTAAAGCTCACAACAACAAGAGGTGTACCAAACATTAAAGCCACAAAATAAGTTCCCATGAGAGGCATGAACCATCTCGCCCAAGAATCATAACGAAGGAAAATAAACAACACAAGGTAACACCCACAAGAATTGAAACAAAGGTCAGATCATGAAATTCTGACAGCACAACTTTCCCACTACCTCTGGAAGTCTATTGAACAAACTACCCATGACTCTCAATAGGAAAAGTCTCAATGCTATCGATTCCCACAAGACTAAATAACAAAGTACATAAAATTGAAAATGATTCAAGGGGAAAAAAATCACACTCAACAAAGAAACATAAACATCCAACTTAATCCTCATTTCTCATTCAAGTAACATACTAGAATCCAAACATATTCCATTTAACAGATCTTAAAGAGAAACTCCTATAGTGGTTATATCTATTTATACTACCATCTAACACCATGCAATTCAAATACATCTTAATACACATGCTCAATGAATAAACCCTAAATAATAATAAACAATCAAATACATTTTATCCATTCATTCATTAAGAAGTAATTTAAAATAACTAAAGAAGTTATCTATGCATATTTCCTAAAATATTCCAATAAATATTTTAGAACATTTAAATCATCTCTTAAGTTTCACTAGGACACCAAGAGCAATAAGTTTCAAAGAATGTTTGAATCATCATTACATTTTTCTAAAGATAAACTATTAGGAAATATTTTAATAATCAATTACATTCAAGTGATAAGTTATAACGAACATTTAAGTCATCATTAATGATTCATTTACACACCCATTAAGAAACTATTAGAAAAATTAAAGAGTTATAGATAGTAATCCATAAATAAGAAACTTCCAATATCAAATAAACATAAAGACCATGTATCACAAATAATGATAACTAAAAGTAAAACCCTAACCACAATCTACTTTTTAGTCGATATTCCTATGCAATATATTCCCTTTTAAATTTTATAATCCGATAACATTTTCGCTCCACAACCCACTAATCTATTCATATATATTATTATAGGTTTCAGACTACTTGCCAATTATATATATATATATAGATATATATTCGCTAACATGTCACGTTCTTTTCTTTTCTAATAGAATTACCCATGAGTTGGATATAATGATTCTATTTTATTGTATTTTTATTTAATCCCCACTTAATTTACCCTAGTAAGATAGAAGTCAATTCTTTAAATTAACTGAATTTAGTGAATATAATCAACTAATTCAATTACTTAGATCTCACTTAACTAACATAGTCTCCTATTCATCTATCAATTAATTCAATTACAATAAACACCACATTATGTTTTCTTGCTCATTATGAAGTCATTTTAAATAATTCAGAAATTATATGGATATATTATATAAATATCTCGATACATATATTATCACAACGAATTTTCTTTTATTTTAAATCATATTATATATACACATCTATACCCAAATCAAATCAACTATTAAATGATTAAGAAGGACATCGACATTTTACTTCAAAGTATCAATCAATCACTACAAGGCCATTTAAAATAATTAAAGAAAACATATTTTATAAACATATTATATAAAATATGAACCATTTGTTTTTAAGTAATAATCAGTATACATGCATTTATACTCATACATATATATATTCATTAGACTTACATCTACTGTAAATTATCCTTTTCAAAATGCAGTCATATTAAATAATTATATGCATGTACTTGCACATTCAAATATCTATATATATAATTCCTTATCGAAAATCATAACCAAGATAGTTAAATTAAATCAAAAGTGAAGATGTATATATAGATTGCAAAGCATAAAATCTAGGTCAAAATACACATAAGATTATAAAGTAGCCGACCATACAAGAGAACCCATATTTCAAAGATTAAAAGATTAATCATTCAATAAAGATTGAATTGCCTTGTCATTGCACTGAACACCAAGGAAGGGAGACTAGCTGCCAACATGGTTGACCATTTGCATGATGCAAAAGATGATAGGTACCTCCTGTGGGGTGACACCCCAACACTCAGACCCATCATCAACGAAAGGAGAGAGAGATAGGGAGGGGGCGCAACTTGGCAAGGGTTAATACTTGCAAACATTGCAATTTGCAACCAGGTATAACTTGTAGCCCACCATTTCAAATGCATAAATCAAGCCACCAAGGGAAAGCATAAGAATCAATTCCCTCATGAAAAGCTGGGTCAACCATCATGGATTATTTGATTGTACAAATATAAATGATATCAATTGATAGGGAACAAAGAACCATTCAAGTAGCCCAAATATAAAGCCATATATACATCTATATATTGATGCCTTAATATCAACATTATGGCTTTTCATATTAATAGATGGTTGTTTACAGCCAACGGATCCAATAATATTTAACATCCATTTTATTTGATCTTAATACTTATCATCTATGAATAAAAGTAGGTGAAGATACAATTCAAGAAAGCTAAACCAATAAGCAACCTATGATAAGTAGAAGAATGTTTGGAGCAGACCCGATGGGCGTTAACTTCGAGTTTAAAATCAGTTGAAAGCTTAAAGAAAATATCTTACCCCTAAACACACAGCTCATACCTCCTACAAATTTGCCTCTAATACATCAACCATTATGCATATGGCATGCTGATATCTAAGGGATTAGAAGCAAAATATGCAGACCAACAAAAAAATGACAAGGAACCATATTCAGAAGATTGAAAATCTTTGAGAGTGATAGTTCTTTGTAGACAAAAGTAACCCTTCCAATAAATCACATAAACAAAATCAACCCTAAAAATATGGAGAAATGGGAGACTAGGAGATTTATCCTTCCTTGGGCTACATTAACATAGAGAAACAAAATACTTAATGAGGTTCATACAGATTTTGAGGAACTGGAAAAGAAAATCATTAAGAATAAAGCAACTATTTCAAGATTAAATTTGATGGGGCTAATAAAAGCTATTTTAGTATTTTGAAATTGCAATGGAAGGTGTGTGTAGGGATACTTGAGGATAGGAAAAAATTTTCTTTATTAGAGATCTGGGGAATACCTAAAATAATTTTGTTGTGTGGAAGCCCTCCACGAAAGCTTAGCTCTAACCAAAGAGCACAACATGGACAATATCCCTTGTGAAGGAGATTCTATGCTTATCATTAATGTGACTAGAAATAGGGAAGTGGATTGTTGTTGTCTTCAGGCTATTCTAAGATAATTTGAGAATATGGGATCCTATCACAAAATATCTCCACTCGCCATCTTTAAAGAGAATTATTGACCCCAAGTAGATAGGGGTGTTGTGGTATCATTCTTTAGATTTTAGCTCTTAATGATCCAACTTTGGGATTAACCCAATCTATTTGGATCATTGTATTTACAATGGTAGGCCAACCAACCAAATCTATATGGTAAGCTCATTGTAATCAACTGTCTAACAAAGCAATAAGAACCTACACATAATTTTTTGTCATTATAATCTTAAAAAATAGCTGCAAAAATATAAAAGTATAAATTAGATCTTTCAACATCTAATGCCAGTAAGAATGATTGGAGACTGACCCTACAACTTTCTTAACTAATAATGATGTAAAATTCTCATATACAAGTACCAAAGGAAAACATGTACAGGCTAGTTGACTACCTTAGTATAGAATGCTTGTCCTTTCTTTTTGTTTTTGATGTCGATGCACAGTGCTTAATAGATCTTCTTATCCTTGTCAGTGGGTGAAGCCCTTTTCTTACAGAATAAATCAACCTTGTTTCCACAAAGAGCAATGGGAACGTTCTCATAGACACTGCCATTTATAGACAAAAATTAATATAGACTCAAACTATTGATTAGAAATCACTAACTTCTCAAATATCACTAATGCAAAAGTGTACTTTCCAGAATCTAGCCTAAGTACTGAAACATGAAATACATCATGTATGCATGATAGATTGGGTAGAAAAGTAAGACGATATGCTATAGGTCCAATCCTCTCCAAGATCTCAAAAGGTCCTACAAATTGTGGTGCAAGCTTAGAGCCCTTATAGTAACAGATCAAAATCTTTCGCAGACGCACACATAGAAACATCCTATCACCAACTGAGAATTAATGATCCACCCTATGAGCATCGACATAGTTCTTTTGTCTATCCTGAGTTGCCACTAAATGCTCCCTAATCCAAACCACCTACTGCTCCATCTCCTGAAGCATATTTGGACCCAACAAAACCCTATCCTCCAAATGGTCGCAACTCAATGGATTATGGCACAGATGACCATACAATGCCCGGAAGGGAGGTATTCCAATAGAACTGTGATAACTGTTATTATATGCAAATTCTACCAGATATAGGTAGTCCTCTCATCATGTATGTTGACCCATGACGTACATCTGAAGCATGTCCTCAGGAATCTGATTGACCCTCTCAGTCTACCTATCTATCTCTGGGTGATAAGTTGAACTAAAGTTCAACTGAGTACCCAAATCATGTTGTAGGGATGTCTAGAGTGCTAAGGTAAACACTGGATCTTTGTTTGATATAATTCAGCAAGGAATACCATGTAATCTGACTATGTCCTCCATGAAGACTCTGGCCATCGATGAAGCATTATAAGAGGAATGAATAAGAGAGAAGTGTGCCACCTTCATCAACCTATCCACAGTGACCATAATGGTGCCATGCTGATGTGTAGAAACGAGAAAACCAACTATAAAATCTATTGAGATAATGTATTTTTAACACCAGGATGAGCTGAATACAGTGCCCGATGTGCCTCTAACATGATCAAAGAGAAAAGATCACCAGTGGATGGTACATAAATTTGACCCAAATGCCTCAAAAGGCCATCTAACTCTAGGGAATATCCCTTTAAATATGCCCTCTAATGCTCTACCTGAATTCACCTCTTGATACTAGCCACCCGAAAGAAGTGTTGCAAGTATCTGAATCCTCATCCACACCGAGAGTCACTATCGATAACTCATGTCTCTGTCTACTAAGTGCATCTACTACCACATTTTCCTTTCCCTAAATGAACTTCATCTCAAAGTCATATTCACATAGAAACTCTGGATCCATTGTCTCTGTCTAGCATTCAAATTAGGTTGCCTAAAGATGTACTGCAAACTACGGTGATTAGTGTGCAACTCAAATCTATGCCCCAAAAGGAAGTGCCTCCATCTTTTCAAGGCATGTATCATAGTGGCTGACTCAAGATCATGTGTAGGGTAATTCAATTTGTGATCCTTGAGTTTGTGAGACTCATAGGCAATCATGCATCCCTCTTGCATCAACACAACTCCTATACCCTCCAAGGAAGCATCCATACACACTACAAAATCCCTGAAAGGATCAGGAACAACTAAAATCGAAGCACTGGTCAATCTCTCCTTAAGAGTTTGAAATGTTGCCTCACACTGCTCTGACCAAACAAATTTCTTCCCTTTCCTCTAAAGAGAAGTAATGGGTGTGTTATCCTCGAAAAACCCTATACAAACCATCGGTAGTAACCTGCCAACCCCATAAATATGTGAACCTCTAACACATTAGTAGGTGCAGGTCAATCAATGATGGCTTGGATCTTTGTAGGATCCACGACAATACCCTCACCAGAAATAACATGTCCAAGGTATTTCACCTCTATCTTGAAGAATTCACACTTCGACAAGTTAGCATACAACTAATTCTCTCTCAAGCACTACAACACCTGTCTCAAGTGATCCTCATGATCCTCCATGGTCCTAGAATAGATCAATATATCATCTATAAACACCAAGACAAACTGGTCAAGGTAGATACAAAATACCTCATTCATCAAACTCATAAACACTAAGGGCGCATTTGTTAACCCGAACGACACCACTATGGACTCATAGTGACTGTGCCGAGTATGAAATGTAGTTTTATGTATATCTGCCTCAAAGATGCACTGTTGGTGATAACTTGATTTAAGATCAATCTTCAAGAATACCCTATCACCCTTAATCTAATCAAATAAGTCATCTATCCCTGGCAATAGATATTTATTCCTTCTTTTCACCTTGTTCAACTGCTGGTAGTCTATACACAAATGAATGGACCCATCCTTTTCTTCAAAAAAATTACTGGTGCTCCCTAAGGAGACACACTAGGATGAATAAATCCCTTCTCTAACAACTCCTCAAGCTATAGTCAAGCTCCTTAAGCTCCTGAGTGGTCATGCGGTAAGGAGCTCATGAAATGAGCTTAGCTCTAGGTAGAAGATCAATCTTAAATTCGATGTCACACTAAGGTGGCATCCCTTGAATCTCACTAGGAAACACATTGACATGCTATCTAAGAATGGGATAAATATTAAGTGTCACCTCCTCCTGACTCTCTCCTAACTCCAAATCACTGACTGTCACTGCAAATAACTAACAGCCCTGCCACATACACCATCTCAACTGCATAGCTAAGATCATCCTCAAAGAAATAGGTATCTGAATCCCAATTAGCTCAACCTCACTACCAGAATCAACACACTTCATTGACTTGCGGTGATAATCTATGACTTCTCTATGGGCCTCCAACCAATCCATGCCTAATATAATGTTGTAAGACCCAAGAAGAATGATTTGAAGATCAACCGTGGTATCAAGAGGTCCAGTCCTTATTCTACAACCCAAAACAAAGGATTCAACTGCAACCTTAGCACCAAAAGCTAACTCAACCTACCACCTATTGTCATACTTCACTGCCACTAGTCCACATTGTGCTATGATAGAAGGAGAAAAAAAGGAGTCTAAAGCACCAGAGTAAAAAATTACATATATACTCTACCAACCTATAACACACTTGATGTATCAACTATTGTCCCCTAGTGCTCAGCCTAGTCGTTTTCAACCACAAAAAACCTTGTGAGATCTACTAGCATCCCCAATTGTCGGCTCTAAAGCCGCAAGTCTCTAAGAAAATCCAATAGTGCCCTTTTGAGGACACTGATGAGCAATATGACCCTACTTTCCACATGAGAAGCACCTTGTACCTCTACCAAAGCCTTTCCTACCAGGTGGAGCACTAGACCTACAAAAAACTACCCCTATTAACTATAGACTGTGAACTTTGAGCTGGCTAATCAAAGCAGTAACGTTTCATTCACCTCCAGTTCTTGTCTATGTCTCTCTTGGGCTGAGATCTATCATCTTGATAAGATCGAGAATTCTTATGTTTAAACTATGAAGGATGTTGTTGCTATGTTGTTGCTGCTATTATTGGCCACCCTTAGAGGGTTCTTGCTGACTCCTAGATGGACCCACTGTGTGTATGACCACCATGAGAACTAAACCCTATCGGAGGTGCATTGCCAATATGAACCTTTGTTTGTCCACCTAAGGCCATAGCTAGATTCTCCTCAACAATATGAGACTTTTCCATAGCTACCTCCATTGTTTTCAACTTGAACACCCAAAATCCACCACTGATGTGGGCATTTAATCCCCTATTGAAATGTTGTACTAGCATGGCATCATCATCTCCTATACCAATGTACTACTTAAGTTCATAGAATTTCCACTCATATTGTTCCACTAACATAGCCAACTATCTAAGCTCAGGAAACTCATTTGCTTAGCGCTATCACCAATGGTCATACAAGAATTGGGCTCTGAATTGCTCAAGGAACATCTCCCAAGACATTGAGTCTATATCTAGATGGAGCTTCTGCTCCTCAAGATTCCACCACATGTAAGCAAACCCATGAAGATGCATAATGGTGCATCTAGCCTTGGTATTACTACCATAAGGGTGTATAGAAAAACATCAGTTTAGATCAATAAGCTAGGTCTCCGCCTCTAGTCCACTTCCTAACCCACCAAATGTCATAGGGCATGCTTGAAGTAGGTCCCTCATGTAACCAGCTAAAATGGCATCATAATCAATAGCTAACTCCCTCCTCCTGGGAGATCTCTCTCTCTCTCTCTCGAATCACTAACTTCTCTCCTTCCTACCTCAGACCAAGTCGGGCAATAACCTCCTCTAATAATTGGCACAACTATGTGCCCTCCATGCCAGGCTAACCCTGATTCTGACCTACACCACCCTGGTTGTTCTATGAACTCTAATTCTCCTCACGATCTGACTCATGAGAACTCTATGGAGGTGAATCTTGGTGATTGGCCCCACAGCCACAACCACAACCTCTACCTCACCCTCAACCTCTACCCCATCTCCTAGGCATGATCCTACATAGACAAGTTCAGGGTATTAGATGAGGTCAACATGGGAAAACTTAAACTTCAAACTTTACATCTAAGACTACTTAATGGGCTAATTGACATACCCAGACCACCTATTGTTTAAACCCGGCTTTGATACCATTTGCAATGCCACTGCCAAGAAACCTAAAGGATAAAGCCTAAACAACTAAAAAACAAACATTTTTTTTAAAGTGCAAGTTGCGCAATGAGTTTGAACATAACAATAATTATTAACCTATGTCCCCTAGGGTGCACGACTGCATTACTTAAATTTCATTATCCAAATTACAAAACCAAATAAATTATTAACAATTAAACACTAATCATCATTAAGCATACATTTACTCATCACAAATGAACATATAAACCATGAGAAACATCTATTCTTTAAACATAAGGAATAACTGATTACTTTCATTTCAAATAACAAGTACAATATCACTAATTACAAAATTTCCTTACATACATGAGATACATCAATTCAATTTACAACTACATTTTGTACAATGAAACTTCCTCGAAACTAGTGAGGAGTGCTCTACAAAAGATACATGATACATGATCAAGATGCAATACATATACAACTACAATGGTCAACCTTCCAAGAGTATAAGCAATACTAAAGTTGATGGATCAATTGAAATTGCCACATCACAAACATAAGGGAAACCAAATGGATAATGTAACACGTTCCACCCAACCACATGAACCCAAAGGTTCACCCCTAATGCTAGGAGATAACAAAGGGCCCCACTAACTAATAGACAAGACTAGATATCACAAGGTTGACATAACCTACAACACAAGACGAAAAAATCAATAAGAGTAATAACCTCAAAGAGCACACTCCTAGAGGCACATAGAGACTCAAGGTAAATCAACAAGGAAACTCATTGTTGTCATAGGGGAATTTTCATCACTTAGTCGGGCATAGTTTATCTAGGTAGAACTTCCTAGGCCCCAATCCCCATCTTGGGTTATCCTGGCAACCTCTATCAATCTCTGGCCCCTCATGCCAACTAACTAGATTCAACCTACCTCTCATAGTGATGAAGTAGTAGATCATTCCATTCTAGGCCTTCATGTCTCACCTCAAGCCTAAACGAGCACTTGAGGCTAAGCGAGGTACAAAATTATCTTGTTTAATGTTTGAACTACCCATTCCCCCTTGTTTATTTTAATTTTATCAATGTTTAGAAAACTTCCACATGGGTTATCCAGGTGTCCCTTTGTACGTTGGACCCCATTGGAAGCCATCCCCCCTACTAACCACCAAATAACCACAAAAATAGAAAAAAAAGGCCACTTGAATGACATAAAACACAATTGAATCACAATGTGAGGCATTACCCATCACACTCACAAAAACCATAAAATCATCCACATGGACAAAAATAATGTGCAAGGTGGACAACCTTTAATAACATAGTCACGTTAAGGTTCACCATAGCAAGCTAAACAATTGAACCATCAAAAGAAAAAATCATCCTAGCCTCTAGATGACTTAAGACCCCTTTTGCAAGATACATAGACTGGACATACTTAATAGTTTACTTTCATGACATTCCCCACATAGAATTTGTCTCAATGTATCCAACACTAACAACAAACTAGATTCTGAAATAGATTACAATAAGCTCATTTATTGGTATTCAATTTAATCCTCTAGACTTAATTCCTTAATCCAACATTGAATTTATATTTAAAACTATAGAAGAGGAGATTCACTACTCAAGAGTTCTCTTTGTTCAGAGATCCTCATGGGGTGAAATTCCCTAATCTACCTCAATGGAACAACGTGAAAGTTTTAGAATTTGAAAGAGAAAGTCACATAGATTCTCTGGACAAACTAAATAGGCTCTCAGCCAAAGGACAATAGCACAGGAAGCAAACAATGTAGTGCGACACACTAGCATCTCAGAGGTATGTTGGCATCTCATATGGACCAGAGACTAATTTTATCACAAAAAATGCCTAAACGACTACTAGCAAACAGATTACTAAGAACTAATAGAATGTGATAAAGTGGTAGAACTGAGGTAAATTAATGAATAAATGATAAGGAGGAGAGGAAAGGAAGGAAATACTTACAACTGTGTGAATGATGAAGCTTCTAGCTTGCGAGTTCCTTCAATACCTACACACAAGAGGGAGAGAGAAATTGTTGGGGCTGTATAGGGGCTTGCCTCAGTTAGACCTCATTTTGGTGTTCTCACCTCCACAAACAACTAGATAGATAGAGAGAAAAGTAGAAATTAAGTAAAGAGCACTTAAAGCACTACAAAACAATGCTATGCTACTCAACCAAGTAATAGAAGAGAGGAGCGAAAGCTTACCACCTCTAGCAAGAGCACTCAAGACTGATGGGGGAGAAAATAAGAGGAAATCAAGCCTTTGTTGCAATGTTTTTTTGTTCCATACTTGCTCTACTGAAGTGGTGGAGTGTTGATGTTTTTGCTATCAAGTGTAAAGTGTTTGGAGATTAAAAAGATGGTGAAGAAGCTGCTTAGAGAGAGCTAGAGAGTCCCCAAATGGATCATGAAGAGGTGAATTTGAAGATAGAGATGAAGGAAACAACCATATTCGTGTTGGTCAACCAAGGAGGGCATTACAAGTTGACCCCCAATGGGAAGTGTAAAACCTCTATAGGCTCCAAACGCGGGAATCTATTAGGGATGTAAGCATGTTGCATAGACATGTGCATGTTGTGCAGGCATCTCCGATAGAAACACCCCCACTGACACTCAAAACAGGCACCAAGTGGGATGCAAGCAGTAGGCTTAGGTGGAATTAAGCCTCCAAACTTGGTTTTCTAAGGTAGATAAAGGAAAAAAGGGGATTTGCACATGGGGTGCAAATTCACTCTTATACAAAAACTAATTTACGCTAAGCTAAACAAAAATAATTCAATCTTATCTAAAATAGAATTATTTCCTATTTTGTTTAAGCCTCAACTATAGGCAGAAAATTAACCTTAATACCTATTTATCATGCACATATATATGTGTTCAAAAGAATATGACTAAAGGTTTGAAGAATAGAGAATTCATAAAACACATATGGAATATACTATTTACACATATATATGTATTTATGTACACATATACATACATATTTATTTATATATATATATATATATGTATGTATATATACATATGTATATGTTTACTTCTGATTTAATATAAAGTATATTGATATATCCTTTAATCGAAACTCACAATCTTTCAGTACAAAAATCAATCCTGATATTTAACTATTTATGAAATGGCCAATACCATTCTTTCGCACTCTCACTAAACATGTCTCAACAAGTCTATAACAACTACAGTGCACATGCAAAAACCTCATTACACAGGTTAACACAAGTCAAAACTTACATGTTGCTTTGTGACCAGCTACACAGGCATTTCTCTCACTTAAGTTATTATGGTTAACTCTAGATTAAAGAGGTAGGAATGCATGAATACCATGCCCATGCCAAGGACATTGGTAAGTAGAAAGAGGAACGTTGAGATAGACTATAATTCAATAAACTACAAAAGATGAAAGTATCACCAGGACTACAATCATAGCAAGGGTGATATTCTAATTGTCATACAACACTTCAACAGTGCACCTGAATCAGCATAATGTGATAGTAAAGTCATTTGCAAGGAATGCATGATACAACCATTTGAATTTATTAATATGACAATAATTGACATGAAGGAATTACATTTTAATTGCCAAAGGTTGCACAATGTGTACCTACAAGCAGCAATATGGAAGGCTCTATAAATCCAAAATGGAATTAAAGTGTGTCACAAAAACTACTAGTTACTAAGCATTTGTTCTACATGGACATTAGATACATCAGCATGGAGGATGGTCAAATGCATAAGAGGCATAATAAGATCGATATCCTCCAATTTCAGTTATAATTCAAGTGGTATAAAGAGAGAAGCGGTTAGCAAACATATGTACAGTTAAACAATGAAACATATTGAACTAATTTTTAAATAATTACACATATTAGATCTTCAAGACAGGTTTAGACACAAAATATGGAAGATTGAAGAAAATTGTCATAGGCTGACTCTCTTGGCCAAGAAGATCCCCAAGAATGATTGTCTATTAAAGATTATATTGCATATAATATTTGGAAATATTAGTAAGGGTTGTAACATGTGGTGTTGCCCAAGGCTGCATTCAAACTATTATAATTAGAAACACCTTTAAAGAACCTCCTACGAATCTCTACGCCAACTAGAAGCAAGACATCAACTCTCTACTCCAACCTTTAAGAGTCTGCTGTCAAGGAATATTGGGCTGCAGCCCAAGACTATCTTTTGCAAGAAAGAAAAGGAAACAAACAAGGGTAATTTCAAAATAAAAAGGGTATCAACCTAGAACAGGGTACATAACGTCTGTCCAAATGCATGTGTTTCAGTATAAACGAAAGATTCAATTAGTTTTTTTACGGATTGGGGAAAGAATTGAAGACCTGAATGACCTACCAATAACATATTTAGAAGTAATAAGTGAAATTATGAGTACAAATTATCTAAGTCTGAGGATTGAATAAAACTAAAATAAAAAAAGTACTCAAAAAGGTTATGAACTCGGATTCTTGTAACAATCAAATTTTCAATGGTTTGCTTCAGATACGTTTAATAATTGAATAGAATTGATTACAAAGAAAACAAGATTTCTAAGACATTCTATTTCCAGAGAGACAACAATTTCTACTACTTTATTTTAACTTCAAACTCAATATTCAAAATTCTACGAATTTCACAAGAATAGAGCATAATGAAAAATAACGATGGAACTTGGAGTGTTTTGCACAGCTGAACTAGATTGTGAACTGGAATCAAGCTCCAAACCATAGGTACAACTCCCTTCAACTCTTACCAAGTATCCACTCTAAAATTTTGCAGCTTCAAATTATAGAGCAACTTTTCCCCAAAAAACCCCAGAACACATTCTCGACAAAAACCATAAAAAAAATACCAGAATTAGTTTCTTCTCTTAAAGCAATAAAACCAATTGCCTCTACGGAGTTAACTCCACTTCCTTTATTTAATTTTTGTAACTAATTTTATTCCTTCACTCTTTTCAATTTTTTCTTTTCCATTAAACTTGCACATATAAGTTTGTTTGAGCAACCATAATAATAATATATTTATATATCCACATATATATATATATATATATCATTTAAATATTCTTTTAGAAGAATAAATGTAAATTTATTAAAACCAAATTCCATTTTAGATTTAATTTAATTCTTTTATTTAATTAGTCTTTTATATTAAACCTTTCATTTCGTCAATTTAAATATAATGAGATAATCAAATAAAGCATAAGTTCATGCATGACTCAAGATGGAAAAATAAACAATACCGACCAAAGGAAAAATGAAAGTAAAATGGTGACAATAGAAGCAAAACAATACAAACAAACCTCACAAATAGGATTGTGGTAATAGGGATTCATATTTGACGAGGATGATGGCTCAACATGGGGGACCTAGTGTACCTCTAATCAATAGCTCCATTGGGCTCTAGCATCTCAAACCTAATAAATAGGTGGATTCAGTGCCCTATACATGCAGCCTACAGTGAAACAAAGTGTCGAGCATGTGCATAAGGAAATAATCAGTCACACTATGTTCGGGTAATCACAGAGTCACAGGGTGCTCACAAGCAAGTGATATGACACTATCCCCATCACTGAAATATAATACTAATATCACAACATGATAGCTCATACATCAATTCTTACATAACATCATCACATCCATGATACTCAACAAGAAATCAGCTAATCTACTAAACATGATATAAATATGAAGATCAGAAATCACATTATCATCAAACTAACATCATAATGTCATCAATAACACTAAACTAATCATCATAATATTATCAAATAGTCCCAACATCTACTCATCAAAATATCACCATGTCTAAATAGTATCCCATAGAGTCATAATGTCTAATAGGTGGTAATGTAAGGTCTAACAACATCATAAATTCTAGATTCATATCTAAGAAGTTGTCTAAACAAGGTAAACTGAGGGGGCATCACACCTTAAAAACCATAGTTGAAGCACATACAAGAAATTAGGCTCATAATAAAAACATGATAATTAACTTCCATTTCATTTTAAATTCATCTAGATTAACCATCAAATTTGGCATTGATGCCCATGTAGATACTAGATAATCAAGCAATCATAAATGATGTTCAATAGTCTCATCATTATACTAAAAAAATAAATGTAGCATAGGATCGAGATGTGATGAGCCAACGCTTCTAAATAATGTACTTTAAGTATTTGTGCAAATCCCCAGCTAATCTGACCTTATGTCATTTTACAAAACCATTAGCATGATATTTCACCTTATAGATCCATTTGATACCAATCACATGTTTATATTTTGAAAATGTACTAATTCCTATGTATTATTTTTATGAATTGCTACCATCTCTCAATTCATAGCATCAATTCATAATTTTTATTATATTGCTTCTTCATATAGGGAGGGTTAAATTTAAATTCTACTAAGAAAAGGAAAAGTAACAACTAGATTTTTATTATTACACATCTGCTAAATTTTATTTAAAATTTGTACCTTTCTTAAAGAGATTGCATTTAATTATACTAGGCTTGAACTACCACGTAAGGGTAAGTGCAAGAAGTTGGGTTCAAAAGGTGGAAATATTTTTATTGTAAAACAATTTTTTTCATGGTTGTAGTAAAAATTTGAAGCACTTACACATAGAAAGTTAACATAGTGTAAAAACATGAAATGTAGTATTTTTGTTTCTAGTTTTCAAATATATAATTTATTCTGATATCTAGATGATAAAAGTTAGTTTTTTATAGGACAAAAGTGGTTTTTTAAATTGTGTGCTTTAGGAAAAAAAACATGTATGTATATACATCCAACATAATTTAACCTAAATAAAAATATTCCTTTGTTTCATTTTGTGGAAATATGCATATGATGATGAAGTTTGGTTAGGATATTTATTATAAATTTTTGATAAATAAATATTTTTTATTGACCCTAATTTCCAGTTTTTAAAACCCCTCATTCATAGCCAACATAATTTGAGCTAAAATAATAGTAAAATAATTTTGATAGAAATATCTATTGTAAATTAGATAGTGAATAGATCTTGATTTTTCTTATGTATATCTTCTTTCAACTAACTTTTTTAATTTATTGTCAAAGTATTCAAAGAATTTTGATCTACAAGTTCTATGTATCCCACTTCTACTAAATTCCAAAGATAATAGTAAGGTCTTCATTCGATACTCTAGTATTCATAGTTGTTTCCTATAAATAGTGAAAGCTAGAATAGAAAGCTATTTCCATTAGCTATTAAATTAATTTAGAGAGAGCTATTATCATATGCCTGCTACTTGCACAATAGAATTTATAAAACCTAGCTTCGAAATTGATTGAAATAAATGGAGAGAAATATCACTAACACTACATTAAAAGATTTTTTGAAAATATAGAGCTTAAAAAATAAGGATACATAGTTGCTCAAGAAAAAAATATTATATTATATATATAGAAAATGTTTGTTCATCCATATATGAAAATAATAATAATAAACTTTACTAATAATTACTTAGTGACTCATGCAACTACAATCCCAAGGAAATGTATTAAATACTAGCTTTTAAAAAAAATCTTCATGCAAATGAGCTACTATAGTGTAGTAAATTGTCACCCCTGATAATTTCACACTACTTTGACACCCTATTTTCATATAACATTAATTATATTAAAAAAGTTATTTGTTTTGGTGCTAGATCATAAAAATATGTAACGCCCCACCACACAAACCCCAAAGGATGCTAAAACATGTAACATCTGTGACACAATTTTTTTAAAAAAAGTTAACTAATATGAAGTATACATTGCATGTATCACTAGTAATAAACCATGCATAAAAAACATATAACTAAGTCCCTTGGGGTAGCATAACTACATTACATTCTGAATATATCTAACATCCCACAATTCCCATAATGATGATCATCTGATTATGATTATTCCACTTAACCAATATATAGAATTAATTATCAACGAACAAACATCCATAAAATTATATAAATGAAAATCATCCATCACATCTATGAATTTAAATAGAAATATTTCCATAGAAACACCATTGAGGATTGCATACCATGAAACAATACACACATAATAGTACAAAGATCAACATATGTTATATAAAAGATAAGCATCCATCAACAACCATAAGATAAGGCCAAAGATTACATTCATTACCATTTTAATAAGAAGTTACATCATTCAAGAATTACATTAATACAAAAGTGGTTCCCAACATGAATGGAAATAATACAATAACATAGAATAATACAACTGGAGCAAATGAGTATAAAGCATCAAGACTAGTTCCAACTCTGGCACATCTTTGAAGTCACCGCAACTGGTTCAACTCTGCAAAAACTCGATCTTCAGATGGGGACACAATGGAGTGCAAAGCACGTTCCACCCAACCATGTGGACCCTGAGGCCCACCCCCTGTGCTAGGAGTTGACAAGAAAGACCCACAACATAGACAATCAAACAACAAGACTCAACAAACAAGAGTAACAACAACCCCAAGGAAACATTTGCTTCTAGAGAAACAAAAGCAACAAAGGAGAAACAACAAGCATGAAAGGTTGCTAAGGGTAGAGTTTCATCACATGGCTTGACATGGGTTACCCAATGCGGATCTTCATAGGTTACCGGCCCCCATCCTAGGTTACCTTGGCAACCTCAATCGATCCTCGGCCCCCATTCTTACACATGCACAATCAACTCACCTTTCATAAAGACAAGGTAGTTGATTTTCCATTCTAGGACTTCTTGTCTCATCCCAAGCCTAAACAAGTGCTTGGGCCATGAGAGAGGCATCCATTATGTTGTATTAATGTGAATTACTACCTTAGGTTTTCACTTGATTAACTCAACTTCCACACGAGTTACCCAAGATACCACTTAGGGTCCCGGCCCCCATGGGAAGCCGCTCTCCCTAATAGAAAAAAAATCTCATAAACACAAATGGGGTAAGCCAACTTGCACAAAAGTATCAAGGAAAAAATTAAATACAACAAATGAGGCATGCACCATCTCATGCTTAACACTTCATAGTATAGAAAACCACTTTCAAGTGCAAGGCTATACCCACCAAAACCAAATCGAGCATAAGAGCAACCGTTCACAAGGAGCCAACAAGAAGAAACATTTATAAAGCAACAATATATTTCCCCTCCTCTAGAAGCCTAAGAAAAAATGACTACCCAAGAACTCACAAATGAGGGTAAGTCACAATAATACAAGTTTCCAAATAAATTCCATCATGAATTCAATAAATAAAATCTCCTCAAATCAAAATAACACAAGAGGAAGATATGTCAAGAGGGAAACATCCCAATTCACCTTTAAAAGCACGAATCCATTAAATGTAATAATCATAAAAACAATAAACAACCAGTTACATATTATCAATCCGTTCATTACAAAGTCATTTAAAATAACTTAAGTTAAATAATCATATTTTCACAATATCTCATTACATGTCTTATCACTCCAAAATTACTCTCACTAAAAAATCACAAGCGATAAACTTCAAAGAGCAATAAGATCATCATTCACATTTTGTCTTTCCACTCATTAAGAACTCATTTTAAATAATTAAAGCATTTATATAAACATATTTGATAAACATCTTGGCACATATTTTAATATAAACAAAATTACTTTAATTATAATCATGCTATACATATATATCTATACACATATAGTTATATATATATATATATATATATATACCATCAATACATTCGTTTACCCATCCATTTGAAATTTTTAACTAATTATGGAACTATATATAAACATAATCTATAAGACACAACCCAATTGATTAAATTATAATCGTAGCTTACATACATATATACACACACATATAAATATATTTCTATTTCAAATACATTGTTATCAAAGAATTATATTAAATATAATATCTATAGTTACTTTGTTGTCATTTACAGTGAATAGAAAACCTTAACTACACACATGTATACATATATATATATATATATATATATATATATATATATATATATATATATATATATATATATATATATATATATATATATATTATATTCATAAAAATAATTCATAATGAAACTAGAGCACTACCATGGGCAAATGAATAAAGCAACAACTGAACACCTAAGGAAAGATACTTCATCTAACATATATTTATATAAGCTAACATAACCCACGACAGTAGAGATACGCATCAAACACTAATGATGGCATTGGCTGCTACAAAAAACATCAAAAGCTTCAGAAGAACCCACCTTGAACATCTAACATGGTTCACATGAAGCCGAAACTCTCATATGTACCAATCGATGCAAGAGGTAGCTATATTTCCCCACACTAAAAAAAACATAGACTTCAAGATTTTTGTTAAATAGGTGCAGGACAACTGAGAGGGAGGGTGAATCAATTGTCACACAAATTCAAAATTAAAACTTTATCACTTATCAAATATTCAACCACACTATTTTTTTATTAAATATGAGCATGAAACACAAATAACAAAAAGTAAATCTACACAATGAAGACCAGATTTTTACATGGAAATCACAACAAGGGAAAAACCACAGTGAAGGTTAACTCACAATATAAATATTATAAACTAAATACAAAGGCTCACTGCCAAGGGCTCACTACCCAAAAGAGGAATCACTGTCCAAGTACAAAGGCTCACTGCCTACAAAGGACTCACTATCCAACAGGGAGGCTCACTGCCTATAGATACAAAAGAGAACAAAAGATCCACCACAACAATTAAAGCACATTCATAGGATTACAGAAACCTTCTGTTCACTACCTTCAGCACACTGAAAAAATGCTATCACAACTCACTCGCACACAGTTTCTGCTCTTATGATTTGTGGAAAATTTTTGTCACGTTGCATCACACTATTGTACAATTCTTCACAACTCGTCTTACTTTTATACCATTCTCAACTTTGGAAACATTTACTAAGGTTGACCACAATACATCATTTCATAAATTCAAATTAGGTCTGAAACCCTGAATTCCCGCAGTGGAAAGGAATAAGAGTGGACTAATAAAAACATAAAAATAATATTCTTGAATCTTCTAGATGCTTCCTCAATTAAATTTTATTCTTTGAATGAAGTGTAAACACTAGGTCAGCCAAACCTAATGAAAACATAAATTATCAATGATGCACATGCTTCCCAACAAGAAGATGACACACAGACGATGCAACACGCTTCATTATGCATGAGAATACATTTCAAAATGTTCCAAATAC
The DNA here is from genome assembly GCA_007258455.2 of Sequoia sempervirens. Classification (NCBI taxonomy): domain Eukaryota; kingdom Viridiplantae; phylum Streptophyta; class Pinopsida; order Cupressales; family Cupressaceae; genus Sequoia; species Sequoia sempervirens. Next base: position 401,719,856 of record VDFB02105785.1, read on the forward strand.
ATCCACAACAAAAACAACATGCTTCAATCACTAAATTTCTTTCACTAGTCTATCCAGTCTATGCAGACACACACAAAAATACTAAAACATGATTGCCAAATTACAAAACTCCAAACCTCTTCACCAGAGCATAGGAAAGACCTTCACAAGTCATCTACCAAATCCACACAATCTGAAACAAAACAATGGAGGAATGTAGAGAAAAAAGATTTCTCCCAGTCCACGGAACACTTACTCTATCAGTGGAACACACAAACCAAAGGACACAAATTTCACGTACCATCTCATCAGAAACTGAAACTCAGGCTATATCATCATCAGATCACCATAATAAAATCTTCAGAACCACATAGACATAGGATCACCATAGGAGAAATGCAGAGTACATACCGAAGCACAATCTCAAAACTTCCAACACTCTAATTTCTCTTCATTAATTTTCTCAAAAGCATTTGGAAACTCATCATACCAAAATATATACAACACCATAAGGATAGCTCCATGTACTCACAACATCTTAGCCATACATGTACAATCTACAACATACTAAACAGTGTTGACATCAATGACAATATTAATGACAACAACACCAGACAAGCTCATAATTGCAACAATTTCCCCCTTTATCATTGATGGCAACATCAATGGCAAAGAAAAACTGCTCTGATTACTCCCCCTTAGGAGTACACTCATACTACAAAAATGAAAATATTTTCTACTCCCCCTACAGAGTAGACCCATCAATCAGTCCAGATAAATGAAGAATCTAAGAATTCACTAGACTGGTGCACCTTCATGTGCACTAAGTTAGGAGGCCCAATGACCCCCAACCTCTCCCAAAGATTCTTGAAAGTATCCTTTAGAAGGGCCTTAGTAAATATGACTGCAATATATTCCTTTGTAGTTACATACTCCAATATGACCTCATTCTCCAACACTTTCTCTCTCAAAAAATGATACTTGACAGATATGTGCTTCATTCTTGAATGCATAATCGGGTTCTTCAAAATGTTTATTGCACTTGTATTATCATAGAAAATAGGAATAGGTTCATCACATATCACACCAATGCATTTCAGAGTTTGATTCATCCACAAAACTTGTGTACATCAAGATGCAACAACAATATATTTAGCCTTTGTAGTGGATAAAGAAACCAAGTCCTACTTTTTACTCAGCCATGAAACTAGTCTTCTACCAAGAAAAAAAGCACCACCACTGGTACTCTTTCGGTCATCTACATATCCATCCCAATCAACATCTGTATAAGCACTCATGATGAAATCATTACTCTTAGGATACCACAATTCATAATCTATTATGCCTTTAAGATATCTAAATATTCTTTTTATAGCCATAAGATGTGCTTCTCTAGGATCTGCTTGGAATCTAGCAACTAAACACACTACATGCATACTATTTGGTTTGGTAGCAGTGAGATACAACAGTCTGCCAATCATGGATATGTATTTTCTCTAATAAGTCTTAGCAGATTCATCATCCTTGCTCAGTTTACATCTAGATACCATAGGAGTACAAACCAATTTAGAATCCTCTATCCCAAACTTTTTCAACAACTCTTTTACATACTTAGATTGTGAAATGAATATCCCTTTGTTAGTCTGATTCACTTGTAGACCAAGGAAGAAATTCAATTCATCAATCATAGATATCTCAAATTCTTTCTACATTTCTTCAACAAAATTTTTGCACATTCCTTCATTTCCTCCAAAAATGATATCATCAACATAAACAACTACAATCAACATCTTATTACCTTGCACTTTGAAGTAGAGGTTGTTGTCAACAAAACCTTTGTTAAATCCTTGCTTTGTTAGATATCTGTCTAGTATTGCATACCAAGCTCTAGGAGCTTTCTTCAATCCTTACAATGCTTTCTTCAATTTACAAACCATGTTTGGCTTGTTAGATAGCTGAAACCCTTCAGGTTGCTCTATGTATACTTGTTCCTCCAACTCACCATTCAAAAAAGTTGAATTAACATCCATCTGATATACTTTGAAGTCCTTGTGTGCAAAAAAATCCAAAAATCATTCTAATAGCTTCCATTCTGCCCACAGGAGCAAATATTTCCTCAAAATCTATTCCTTCAACTTGTGAATATCATTTTCATACCAATCTTGCTTTATTCCTCGCTACTTCTCCATTTTCATTTAGCTTATTCCTGAACACCCATTTTGAGCCAATCACATTTTTGTTCATAGGCCTAGGGACTATTTCCCATGTTTGATTCTTTTCTATCTATTGTGATTCCTCTTTCATAGCTCTCATCCAACTTTCATCTTCACATGCTTCCTTTACAGATTTCAGTTCTATTTTAGAGAGTAAACAGAAATTTAACTCAATTGCAACTTTGCTTCTTGTCTTTACACCTTCACTCTTGTCTCCAATTATCTGATCTTCAAGATGATTCTTCTATACATATTTAGGAGTCCTAGCAACATGTTTTGATTCATTCTCTTCTTCTTATACTACTTGTTCTTCTTCATCATCTTTTTCCTTCTCCTTATTTTCTTCAGGTATATATCTGTAGATAGGATCATCAGGCTCAACTTCACTTATCTCAATAGGTTTGTGTATGTCTTCATCAACTTTCACATTAGCTCTTGCAATAATCTTCCTTAATCTTTTGTTAAAGCATCTGTATGCCTTGCTAGTGGTAGAGTATCCAAGAAATATTCCTTCATCACATCTAGCATCAAACTTTCCAAGATTTTCATCATCTCTTTTACTATAGCATCTTCTTCCAAATACCTTAAAACATCTCACAATAGGAATCTTACCAATCCACAAATCAAAAGGTGTCTTTGTGTTGTTGTGTCTGATCTGAACTCTGTTAAGAATATAAAAAATAGTATGTATCACTTCTCTCTAATATACATTTGGTACATTAGATTCTTTCATCATAGTTCTAGCAACTTCTTGTACTGTCCTATTTTTCCTTTCAACTACTCCATTCTGTTATGGGGTTCTAGGAGAAGAATATTGTCTTTTTATGCCATGCTTCTCATAGAATGTATTAAATTCACTAGAAGTGAATTCACCGCCTATATCTAATCGTAAACATTTTATTTTCAGATTTACTTCATTCTCCACTCTTTCTTTGAATACCTTAAGCCTATCAAGGGCCTGATTCTTTTCTCTGAGAAAAGCAACCCATGTCATTTGAGTGTAATCATTAATAAGAAACATGAAATATCTATCACCATTCAGGCTTCCAGTCTTAGTCGGACCATAGAGATCAATATGTACCAACTCTAGCATACCAATAGTAGAATATTTTTTTCCTTTCAAGCTACATCTTGTCTACTTCCCCAGTTGAAAACTTCTATAGATAGCGTTAGCAAGTCTTGTGATTCTAGGCAGTCCTCAAACTATTTCCTTTTTATTGATCTTGACCAAGTTATCAAAGTTCACATGTCCCATTCTTTGGTGACATAACCAATTTTCACTAATCTGAGATACAAGACAATGACCATCAACTCCCTTCAGCTGATAGATGTTTCCATGAGTTCTTCTTCCAATAGAAATCATATCTCCATTTTTGGATCCTTTCCTAATTTCATAGGTATTGTTCTAAAATAAAAGCTTAAATCCATTTCTACACATTTGACCAACACTCAAAAGATTATATATCAAACCATTCACATAATATACATCATCAGTGCTATGCACTTCATCAAAACTAATTGAACCTTTACCACATATCTTAGCTCTTGAATCATCGCCAAACACAACTAAACCACCATCATATTTTTCAAGTTTAATGAACTTACTCTTATCTTTGGTCATGTGATTTGAACATCTACTATCAATTAACCAGTAGTCTTCATCTCGTCTTGCATGAAATGTGGTAACCAGAGTACCTTCCATCATATTCTTCTCGACTTCTAGTGGGTTCTTACTTACACATTTTCCAGAGTTAGTGGATACAAATTTATTTTCCAAAGATAAGAATAAGAATTCACTATAATCAACCTCATTTTTAGATTCATCATCAAAAATACCTACCTCTTGGGTATGTGCAGGATCATGATGGGCCAAAAAGTGGCAATATGATGGGTATTTGTAGGGTATGTGGCTGACAACTTTTTTTTACCCAAAATTGATGAAATGAAAAGGGTTTTTAAAGGAGATTCTCAGCTTTCCACCAATATAAATTATGCTTTACTTTGAATTTAATAAATAATTATTATTCATTTTCTATTTGAATTATGACTAAAGTCCTAATTGATAGGCTGAATGAAAAACATCTATAGCTTTCAAACGGTATTACATTTTTGGAATCCAAAAAATCACATTTTATACTTCGCATACTATAGGATTAAAAAAAGAAAAAATGAATTTCATGAAGTTTTGACCAAGTTAAGGTGGTCAGACATACAAGTTTTTATATTTTTTAAAAGTAATAAATAATTCATAATTAATTATTTACTTGGAAAAAAATACAAAAAATATGCATCACATATGGACATGAGTCCTCTACTTATGTCTAAAATCTTATAAAAAAATATTATCATTTTATTGTGGTTAGGGTGGTCAGACAGACACCTACTTCTTATTTTTTCCCTCAAATTTAAGTACTACTACATTGAAATTTCAAATTTTCACCAAATAGAATAAAAAACCTAGTAGTTTAGAAACTACATCCAATTTGGTACAAATTCTATTCTTACATATTTTTGAAATAATATAGATAACTTATTCAAATTTTTACGTCAAGTTTCCTAAATCTGATTTTTCTGAATTTTTTGCCACTTAAGGGCCTATTTTTTCCATGATGATCCTACACATACCCTCTTCCTTAACATAGTATAGCTTCTTATACTTCTTATCCTTCCTATCCTTATCCTTATAATCCTTGTTCTTTTTATGTGCAACCTTATTCAGACATCTTGAATCATAATGACCAATATTACAACAACTAATGCATTTAAAGGGAAACATACCTTTATACTTTCTAGTACCTTTCTTCAACTTCCTGGTGAAGTTAGATTCCAACTCATCAACATCATCGCTATCTGGTTCCTCCTCAATCTTCATTTCGTTAAATGTCGTTTTGTCTTTTCTTCTATCTTCTCATCTTTCCATAACTTTCTCAATTCAAATGATTCCAAGGTGTCGAACAAGTGTTCCAAAGTGTACTTCTTAGCATCATACATTTCTTCAATCACCAAGATCTTATCATTGTAGCAGTCTAGTAGCGTGATCAAGATCTTCTCTATTTTGTCTTCATCTGCTAGCTTTCCTCCTTGATTTCTAACCTTATTTGCAATCTGTCCAACCCTGTGAAAGAAAATTGTAAATTCTTCACCATCTTCCATTTTTAGGTTCACAAATCTATGATTTTCCCCTAGTCTCTTTTTCAGTTTCACCTTTTCATTCCCTTCATACATGTCTTCTAGCTTCTTCCAAACATCATATGCAGTGTTCAATGAATTTTCCTTGATTCTATTTTTAGATAAACCACTACAAATCGCATACTTCGCCCTCTCATTTTCTTCATAAGTAGAGATCTCATCTGCAAAATTAACACCACCGGATGGAAGTGTATACTTATTCTCAACATCCTTCTAGGTCTTGAAACCAAGAGAGATAATATATCCTCTCATATGTCCCTTCCAATCTTTGTAGTCAGTTCCATCAAACATAGGGATTGACAACTTGTGTGCTATCAGATCTTCCTTAAGCGGTTAAGCTCTATAGCAAGGAACCAGAGCTCTGATACTAATTGTTAAATAGGCACAGGACAACTGAGAGGGGGAGTGAATCAGTTGTCATACAAATTCAAACTTAAAACTTTATCACTTATCAAATCTTCGACCACACTATTTTGTTATTAAATATGAGCATGAAACACAGATAACAAAAATTAAATCAACACAATGAACACTAGATTTTTACGTGGAAAACCCAATAAGGGAAAAAACATGGTGAGGGTTAACTAACAATATAAAGATTATAAACTAAATACAAAGGCTCACTACCAAGGGCTCACTGCCCAAAAGAGGACTCACTATCCAAGTACAAAGGCTCATTGCCTACAAAGGACTCACTATCCAATAGGGAGGCTCACTGCCTACAAATACAAAAGAGAACAAAATATCCACCACAACAATTAAAGCACATTTATAGGATTATAGAAACCTTCAGTTCACTACCTTCAACACACTAAAAAACTACTATCACAACTCACTGGCACACACATTCTGCTCTTATGATTTTTGACACATTTGCGTCACTTTGCATCACATTTTCATACAATTCTTCACAACTCATCTTGCTTTTATACCATTCTCAACCTTAGAAACATTTACCAAGGTTGGCCACAATACATCGTTTCATAAATTCAAATTAGGTCAGAAACTCTAAATTCCCATGATGGAAAGGAACAAGAGTGTACCAATAAAAAACATAAAAATAATATTCTTGAATCTTCTACATGCTTCCTCAATTAAATTTTATTCTTTGAATGAAGTGTAAACACTAGGTCAGCCAAAGCTAATGAAAACACAAATTATCAATGATGCACATGCTTCCCAATAAGAAGATGACATGCAGATGATGCAACACACTTCATTATGCATGAGAATACATCTTAGAATCTTCCAGATATATCTACAACAAAAACAACAGGCTTCAATCATTGAATTTATTTCACTAGTCTATCTAGTTTCTGCATACATGTACACAGAAATATCAAAACATGATTTTTGGATTACAAAACTCCAAACCTCTTTACTAGAGCATAGGAAAGACCTTCACAAGACATCTACTAGATCTGAACGATCTGAAACAAAACAGTTGAGGAATGCAGAGAAAAAATATTTCTCCCAGTCCACATAACACTTACTCTGCCAGTGGAACACACAAACCAGAGGACACAACTTTCACGTACCATCTTACCAAAAATTGAAACTTAGACTATATCATCATTAGATCACCATAACAAAATATTCAGAACCACACAGACGTAGGATCACCATAGGAGAAATGTGGAGCACATACCGAAGCACAATATGAACACTTCCAACACTCTGATTTCTCTTCTTCATTAATTTTCTCAAAAGCACTTGGAAACTCATCATACCAACATATTTGTAACACCATAAGGGTAGCTCCATGTACTCACAACATCTCACCTGCATCTCATCCATACATGTACAATTCGCAACATATTGAATAGTGTTGGCATCAATGACAACACCACTAGACAAGCTCATACTTGCAACAATTTCAACTCAAGCCTATGCTTATGACAATAATGCCACAAAATTTCATGGGATGAAAAAATTGTTAAGTTTAGTAGTAGGGATGGTTGGAGAGAGGGAGGTATGTCCTACATGAAATGACCTGAAAGGACATATGCATCTATGTAGTTTTCTTCTGGGCGCAAATCAAAATCTAATATATATCAAAGAAAAGGTTGATTGAAACCCATTGTATGATGCAATGAAAGGAAAATACAAAGGCATGGCTCTGTATAAACAAATGTTGGCTGCATATTTAGAAACAGATTTTTCCAAGGATGATTTAGTAGATCACAGTGGTCTCACCCCATTGATGATACGTTTCCTTAGAAATAAGATAGGACAACAAGAGATTGATTAACATATTAAACAGAGCAATTACCACTACCATAACAAAGAAAATAGAATTTCATCAAATATGCACAAAAACATAGCATATTTTTCAAGACATACATGTATTGGTTACTATGGAGGAGGAAAAACACAACATTAAAACCAGTTCACTCTTAACACACATTGTGCGCTAAGCATGGCTATTATAGCAGTTGAATCTCAAGGCATAGAACCTTCAAAAGGATAGTAACTTTGTTAATTGAAACATAATAAGAAACTCACAAAATTAATTAAAAATAAGCATCGACAGATCAAACCATGCACTACATTCCAAAGAAATAGACCAAAACCTATCCTACAGAGCTTAATAGGTGCCATCCAACATAGGGGTTTGAATGTATTGAGCAACCAAAGCATCAAATGATCAAGTATGCACTGGGCACTACAAGCAGACCACTCACCCTAAACAAAAGTCTTCCCAAACAACTACAAGCTCATCCACCAAATGTGGGGAGTTGCTAACCCAAAATATTTCCCCTATCAACTATCCTACAACCAACTTACAAGCAAATGGATTTCAAAGGAATTGGGAGTATAACTATTCAAATCGGCTGCTAAACCACATGAAATCCACATGATATGAAGAAGAGAGAGATGGCACATGACTCAGCTATTACTGGATTGAAGTGAAGCCACAAGAATGTACAACTTTAGCCTTGAGAGGCACTGATTAATTTACTCTTTTGAAGACAATCTCAAGAAACAATCTGAGATATGGACTTGCGAAGAATGAACAATAGAATTAATAAAATGAATATTTAGATTTATTAAACAAAATTCAATAAATCATTTGTCAACAAGAGAAGAAGAATTAATTTACATACAAAGGAGAAGATAAAATTAAGATCGAATACAAAACCGACTTGGGTTCCTACACTCGAGAACAAAGAGGATGAACTAAAGATCTCTACTTCATAGCCATAGAACCTTCCTTCAAACTTGATCACCAAAGACTAATTCAATTCAAAAACAATATCAAAAGCAAAGAACTGAAAATTTTCTTTTAGAAAACTTAATTGACTAATCAAAACATTTTACAAAATGGGCCTATATGAAAAAACAAGGAGTTTTATTTTTCCACAATAAAATCCAAGAGATAAACTTTCGAGACCAAAAATCAACCATAATGGCAAGTTTCCAGCTCGATTAACCATTTGAAGTCATGCATGTGCATGCATGGTCTTTGTCCATCTTTTTTCAGCTTTATACGTCAATTCGAGAATCTTATCCCTTTTGTTTAATTTAAAATTCAATTACCTTCCCATTTAATTGATCAAAATCCAATGACAATAATAGTCATCTTAGTTTATTTAAAATTCTCATTAATTTTTCAAATTTAAATAATTATCCTCATACAATAATGAATTTTCAATTATTATTAAATACCATTTAGAACAAAACTTTTTATCAAAACAATTTAATCTAATTAGTTAATAATAAAACATTTACTTTTAACAAAGAAATTTAAATTTAATTATTTATTAATAGACCATGTACTTTATATTTCATAAAAAATAATTTATTTAATTATTGTTTTAATTTCCAAATTCGTTTAAATCGCATAGTAACAAATTTTAATTCAATTAACTAATTACACAAAGCCACTTAAAATATTAAGTTTACCACATAGTACAATAGCACAATAAACCATGAAATCACAAATAAACACTTACCCAAATGTCCAAAAAGACCAATACATAGGGGCACTACAAAATACATTAAATTCTTTAACATCCCAACAAATTTGAGGCAAAAAAATTGATCAAGGACAGTACCACCCTTGTCCAACATATTTTGACCCAATTTTAAATATGTCATTTTTTGGAATTTTAACATTCACAAATTGAATTTCATTTGTTGGCTTTTCATAACTAATTTTATGGAAAAATGAATTAATGCATATAAATACAAGTCTTTTTCACCATTTGAAATCCTAGCAAATCTTTTGAGAAATTGAGCATCCTAGAAAGCAGCCAAGGAAATTCAAGGGAAAAATAAGCAACATTTTAAAGTACTCCCATCAATCAAGATCATGTTTGTAGGGAATTAGAAAGAAGGAAGCAATTATGAACAAGGAGCTATTTTGATCAACCATGCCATTATTATGAATATGTATGAGTTATCCTCTATATGCTAGCTACAATAATCTATTATATTTTATGGAATAACCTATTGCAGGTCTTCAAACCATTCAAGCATCCATCAAACAACCTATGGCGGAAACTCATAGTGTGGACATCACTTTGACAAATATTTAATATCAAGGTAACATTATCGATTTATCATTTGTCATTTCAATCAATTATTGTTTTAGCCTCCTCCTGACCTAGAGAATTCCATCTTGATCATCATCATTTGTTGTATGTGGAGGTAGAAATACCAAAACGAGGTTTAAATTAGGCAAGCCCCTATCCATCACAAACCTTTCCCCTCTTTTTATCTGTGTAGGATATATTCAAAAGTTTCGTTAGGAGTAGGTCACAAGAAACACAACAAACTATAAACTACCTTTCATAGTTTATAAATCTCAAAATGGTATATTTTCTAGACAAGGGTGGTACCACCCTTGTCCACCCAATTTAGACTCCAATTTCAATCATAGATTCCTCTCTATATTTTCTTCTCAAATCTATAATTGTTCAAACAATTTTCATTTTTGTAGATGTGTGATATAAATTACATTTTTAGATCTAGGATTTATGTCAAATATGATTGTTAAAACACACATCAAAACTTTCATATTTGTAACTCAAAAGGACCAAAACTTAGGAGATTGGCTCTCCCTTGTGCAAGTTTTTCAATCATCAATCCTAGTCTAAACCTCCTAGTCATATCTTAAACTTTAGAAAACAACTAACACACCCAAATTTATTGCAACCAAATTATCATGCAATGGTTCACATATATAATAGTTTAACTAATAAAAAACCAAAGAAAATGAAAACCTCCATTCTATTTCCCCAGCCATATATTCCCCCTACACCTCATCCTCCTCAACATAGTGACAAAGAGTCTAATCTTGTTGAGCAACTCCATAATACTCTATCCAAGATCTCTCTTTTGGATTTAATTTAAAATTCACCTACCTACCATGGTATGCTCCAAGTATCTTTGTAGAAGATTGTTGGACCACCTTTTGTTAAAATGAATGATGTAGAAACCTTGTTATATAGTATGAATGCAACAAATTTGGATATTACATTACCTCAACATGAACTACCTACTCCCAAAGTCCAAAACCAACATGATTCTCTACTAATATTAATATATTTTTTATTGATAAAATTATATGGTTAGAAGTACTCTCATTGATAATGGATCGTGTCTTAATGTTTATATCATTAACCTTTTAGATAAGATGGGTATGGATAAGAATATCATGAAACTTGATAATCATTCTATCTACGGCTTTGATACTTTTGGTAGGAAACCATTAGGAACAATAACATTACCTATTAAGGTAGCACCCACAATTTTACCTACCCTTATCCATGTCATGTTGGATTCTCTCTCATATAACCCTATTTTAGGTAGATTTTGGATTCATGTCATGAAGGGAGTCTTGTCCAATCTTCACCATACAATAAAAAATGAATATAATAATAAGATATATACAATTAAAATAGATGAAGAAATTTATTTGTAATGTTGAAGCATAACATAATATTTCCAACTCTCTTAGTACTTTGATTCCATCTTCAAAATTTGAACCATTTCTTTCCTATGATAATGAAAATATGAATACACTCTGGGTGATGATTGGTGTTCGTTAGATTATGCACCTACTTTCATTAGGGAGTGTAAAATCTTACCATAAAAGCCTATAGAGTCGATAATTGTTTCAACATAATCTTGGTCATTCCTCTTCTCAAACTTAAAATAAGGATTCAAATATTTCTTCATCTTCAAATACATGTTTTGGTGATGATTTGGGTTCATTAGATTTTTCATTCTCCTTTATGGGAGTACTATACAAAATATCACAATCTAAACCTAAGGATTCTTGTGTTTCATTCACTTAATCTTCTTCTACATCAACAAATACAAAAACATCATCATACCATGATGGTGAGTGGGGATCTTTAGCTTTCATCCCTCATGTGTTTGTGATATCTAATACTAGCATTTTAACAAGGTGATCCCACAATACTGGTTTACAATTTTTAGCCAAATTGGACATTGAACTGGATTTTTTTAACTAAAACTTCACTTTTGGGCACCTATAACGGCTATATCATGAGGAATTTCAAGATGATGCAAACTAGTGATTTGTGACATTTTTTCTATAGATTCTAAATATATTTTTTTCAAAAATTTTGGAATCGGATTGCACTTCTTTTTCCTTCTCCTTTGAAACTATTTTTTAGTAGTAAACACCATTTTTAAAGAGTGGCGTTATTGGCTAAGACATAACTCTTTTCTTTGAAGGATAAAATTATATTTTTTTCAAATTTAGATTTGTAACTATGATATCTAGTGCATGGAATTGGTTTCATAGCATTTCATTGAATATATTTTTCTTAATTAAGTTTCAAAGTCAAACCAATTATAATTTAGACATGATTTACTAGCTAAAACATAAAAAAAATTGTATGTATCAAAATTCAATTCTTTTTTTTTGTTGGATCATGGACATCAATATCTAGTGCATTGATATTTTTCATTTTTTTTTTTATAATCTTCTATTTTTCCACATGTGAAGAATAGACAGCGTGATTTTCGGTGAAAAACCTACATTCACAAGAAATAAAAAATAAATAAAATAATAAAATTAAATTTATTTAAAATTATACCTTTTGGGAAGCTTATAATAAGGAATACATGCTTACAAAAAATAAATTTTAAATGAATTCATTTGATCCCCGAAAATATAAATCAAAAGTGGTTTTTTATCAACATTTTGATAGGTGTAAAGGAGACTCCATTATAGGTATGGTTTAAAACTAGTGGGGTTCTATCCAAGGGTGTTTGATCTAAGGTGGTTTGATCAAATCCTCTTCAATTGGAATCCTTTAAATGGAACTTTTCAAGGCTTAAATCAATTTCAACAAAAATCAGGATCTCCCAAAAAGTGTAAACCACTATTGTGGGATTACCCAACACCTAAAAAGGATATGAATTCCTGTAAAATAATAAGTTCTTCTCATAAAAATTTAAACAAGACTTTAAATCCTTCTCCATCTAAGTTGGAAAAATGTTATCGGCTTGGATTTAAAGTTCTTTCTAAAATTGGATATAATAAAATATGAAAAAAGGAGTCAAGGAGACAAGGATCATGTGAAGTTTATGTTGTACCTTACTAAAGGGGTTATAGGATTCTAACCTTCTCCTTCATCTACATTACATCCTCCATCACCTATTATATTTATAACTTCTTGCACAGTAAGCGAGTAATATTTTCTTCACAAGAGAAAGGATTGTATCCTACTCCTTATCCTCTATTCGACTGAGAGAATATTTTATTGAGGCTCATTAAATCACACTTGATTAATTTTTCTCCTCCAGTATACAAGAAATTTCATAAAAAACACACTTTTTTGCATATCATCATATGCATCCAATCATTCCACCAATGAATGTTAGGCCTTGAGTAACAAAATATAACAACTTTTTGATTTTGGTCCTATCACTTTTCCATGTGTTGATGCACCTACTCATTCTAAATAATAATCTCTCTTCTATGGTTTTTATCCTTATTATGTGGCATTTGTAGATTCATATATTTTCTCAATTCCATTCATGGTGGTACAATCTTGTGTGCAACCATATTCCATCAACTTTAGAAATATGATAGTATCTCACATGTTTTTCCTTGCCTATATACTTGAGAGCCAAGGATAAATGGTTTTGGGAGGTGTGTATTATTTTCAAGCATCCCCTCTTCCCCTTCTTTTCCTTAAAATATTATTATAGTAGGCACGTCAACATTTTAATGGGGGCATATCACCATATCCATTTCATTGACATCTTATGACTTTTGACTTATTGGCATACCCCATTTGTGGTGTGGTTATCAATTCATCCCCTATGATTTTAAGCATTTATTCACCCCCTATGAAAAACATTTATGTTCTCCTTGAAGCATGATTAGAAAAATAGTCCATAGATTTAGCATAACGAAGCTTTCTGATCTATGAACTTGAGCTATTTTTACATGGTTTTCTAGCATAACACAACTTTCTTGCCATTGGAGGCATGTATTTCATGAGTAACGTAGCATAACAAAAATTTCTAGCCTTGTGAAACCCATCATATTGTATGGAAACATAGCATAACATAGATTGCTAGCTAGTAGATCTATGTAGCTCATCAATTTAGTATTTTAGATGTGTATATTATGCATTTGATGGATGATGCTTAGTAACTAAGACAACCTTATATACTGAGGTCTCTTTTCCTTTCTAACTTAAATCTTTATTTTTATTATTCTTATATCTTGAATGGCTTCATTGAGCAAGAAATGGTCTGGAGAGGGCGATTTGAATTTTTCTAAGGGCATGGATGTTGGGGAGTCTGACGATGATGAGGGTCCTAATTGGAGATTGCAGATCATTGGCTGTGTGGCGGGTGTTCTTTGGGGAAATTTTTTTCTACCCCTGGCAACCTCTCTAGTTTTGTCGACCGACTGCTTGTGGTGGCTTTGGTTCATGGTGGTGATGGGGTGTTGTGTGCCCTTCAAGCCTGTGTTATCTTTGGCCCAGACATCTCTGTGCTTTCTACCACACAGTTGGTAAGTATTTTTCTACACTATGAGACCCCTCCCTTTGTTGCAATGTTGGCGTTCTCTATTTTTTGGGCAATCATAGACTTCTCCTTGTTTGGAGTTTGTGTTTTTTTTTGGTTTGGTGATTTGTTGGAGCCTCTCCTAGACCTAGTTGTCTTGTGGCTTTGGTGCTTGGGGGATTTCTAGACTATTCTTATCCTTTGTTTTGTCCTATAAATCTCATTTTCCTTGGGGTTTGGCTATCGGGTTGCCTCTATGCTGGGGTGACTTCAGTGTTGGAGTATGCTAAGTCATTTTCTTTGCATATTCCTATCTGGGTTACAAAGGCTACTATTTTTCTTTCGGTGATGTGGGTGTTCATTCTTGGAACTGCTTTATTTCATCTTCTTTATGTGGTCTAGATGGTTTGGGGAGGTGTTTCTCTTCAATGGTCTCCTTTGCTTCTTTGGGTTATGAAAGTTTTCCATGACTTTGTTAGTTGTAGTTTTGGTTTCTATAGAAGTAGTCTGGTGCAGGGGCACCCAAGGGTTCTCATGCCTCCATGAGGCCTTTGTCTTGTTGGTTTTTGTTTTTAAATATGTCCTTGATGTAATAAGGTCCAATGGACCATTTGTAATAGGTTGCAATAGGTGTCAAAGTCTAAATGTAAACTTGGTGTAACCAAGTAATGATTTTAAGTAATTTCAAAATAAAGTTGTAAACACACTAACTACCGGTCTCCTCATTCAAAAAATAGTTGAGAACCATTGGAATAGGTTAATTCATGTTTAAAAATCCTCCATGTGGTTGAGGCAAGATTGATGATTGTATTTTTGAAGAATTGAATTCAAAAGAACTATGTTTTCTCTGATTTCTAGCGTTTTTCTTTATTTTTATACTTAGTAAGGACTGTGACATAATTTTGCAGGCTTAAATACCCATGGTCTGATAGAGGAGAGAGTTACCTTTCTTTTTATGGTGATTTGAAGCAATTTCATCAAGGAAATCAAAAGTTACATCTATTTTTCTAGAAGTTGGTTTGAAACCCTACCAAACTAAGGTTTGACCACAAAAATGCTTATAACTTCCCATTCCACGGTGGGGGAAATCTAGTTCTTGGTGGAATGGTAGGGTTAGGAGCACTCTTCATGTTGTAAGTGGTTTTAGGGAGAGAAATTGGGTTTGGAGTGAAATCCATGATGTCCTAGGCTTGACATCTCTATGTGGGAGGCCTAGAATTGATCGTTAAAGTGAGTGTCTTGTAGAATGTTGAGTGTTCATGCAAGGATGATGTATTAAATGTGTCAAAGTGGGATTGGGGAATCCTAAGGAACCAATTGGTTGCATTAGGGGTGTTTGGGTGTGCCTAGATGGGTTGGTTCCTTCATTGTGCAGGCCTAATTAGGCTTCTTCATGGAATTAAAACTCAGTAAATTGGAGTAACTCCTTTCAATATCTTAACTGGTGAATTTGGGGACTTATTGGGGTCCTTAAGGGATGCCTAATTCTAGTTTCATATCCCTATTTTTGAGCCTTAGAAAACTTTCATTTTGACTGTCCTGATTGGACAGGGCTACAAGGATGCATAGGCTTATATGGGAGTGATTGGTAGTTGGGAGTTTCTAAGCACAAAGTTATGTTGTGTGGTCATAACCTACCATGTTGAGTGTTTCCAAGCCTCCTCCAAGCCCTTTGGTCATGTCTAGATGTGAGATCCCAAGTTGAGTGGTTGGGTTGCTTTGGTGAAGGAATAGTGGGATTGGTGTGTCCACTTAGAGTATTTGAGAGAAGTTTTCTAATAAAGTTCTCGCCTTCCCTACATGATCTGCATCAAAGTGGTATCAGAGCCAAGTTCTAATTGTGAAGATGACAAATAGATTGTGATTATTTTAAAGTTGAAGAAACAATTCCTCCAAAAGGTGGGTTTGTGATTGCAAAGGAGTTGAAAGCCTTAAGAGAGAAGGTAGAAGCATTAGAAGCCAAAGATAGAAGGAGAGTGGCTAGTGATGAAGAGAGTACCTTAGAGGAAGAGGTAGAGGGTGAAGATGGAGACCCTCCACAAGGAGAAGGGATGGCTCATGAGGAAATGATATTCCTTTGTGCTTTGCAATCTATAAGAGGAGAGACCTTTGAAGTGAAGATGGATCTACCAACATTTGGGGGAAATATGAATGTTGAAGAAGTGATGGAATGGGTGGATGCTTTAAATAACTACTTTGAGTATAAGGAAATGGTAGAAAACAAGAAGGTCAAGTTTTCCAAGACCAAGTTGAAAGGATCTGCTTTAACATGGTGGAACTACATCCAAGGAGAGAGGGTGAAAATGGGTAATTCCACGATTAACTCATGGGATAGGATGGTGAGAAAATTGAAGGCACAATTCCTTCCTTTAGATTATGAAGTGCAAGTGTTTAGGAAACTGTATAACCTAAAAAAAAAATACATGGATGTGGCTACCTATACTAAGGAATTTCAAAAACTTAGTATGAGGTGCATGGTCATGTGGAGAATGAAAAGGATAAAGTGGCCATGTACATAAATGAAGGTTTGAAATTCAAGATGATATCATCCTAGTAACCCCTAATAAAGTGGAAGAGTGTTTCCAAGTCACATGTTGAGGGGGAAGCAAGAGCAAAAAGGAAGGGGAAGAGGTAGAAATTTTATAGGAAGAGGCAGTTTTGGTGGAAGAAATCAATCACAAAAATCACAAGGGGAAGCAAGTGGAAGCCAAGAACCAAGTCAGGAATCAAGAGGTGAATTTAGGGGTACAAGGCCTAATGGAAGAGGAAGATTCAATGGATCAAGAAGAGGTTCCAATGCCTTCTCTAGTAGGTGCTTTAACTATAATCAATTTGGACACCTGGTCTTCAAATGTCTAGAGAAACAAGCTTCAAACTCCCAAGGAGGGGATAAGAGGAACCAATTGGTGCAAGAAGAATATGCTCAAAGTGTGAACTCACCTTCCAGGCCTGCTGACCCTAAGTTTGGAGAAATTTTGATGATGAGGACACTTCTTAAGGTACCAAGCACTAAGGAGCCACCCCAAAGGAAGTCTTTGTTCAGGACCTCATGCAAATCCCATGGAAATGTATGCAAGGTGATTGCAGATTTAGGCTCCACAGATAACTTAGTGTTCCTAGAAATGGTTGAGAAACTAAAACTAAAAAGAACTCCTCATCCCACACCATATAGGGTGTCTTGGTTGAACAAAGGTCAACAGGTGCTTGTCAACGAACAATCTTGGGTAGAGTTCCATATTGGAGACTATAAGGACAAAATACTTTGTGATTTTATCCCCATGGATGCTTGCCACATACTTCTAGGCCACCCTTGGAAATGTGATAGGAAAGCATATCATGATGGTCAGAAAAACACTTATAAGATAAACAAAGATGGAGAATCATTCACTTTGAACCCTTTGTCGGATGAGGGCATAGACAAACAAGTTAGGTCTAGTGTCATGGTAGTAGGAGAGAAATATTTTTTGAAGACCTTAAAGGAAGAGGGACGTCATGGGTTTTCCTTGATTGTTAAGCCAAAATGTGGGTTAGTTTTTTCCACAAATAGAGGAGAAACCATTCCTAGTGAAGTCTAAGCCTTGTTGGAGAAGTACAAGGAAATTGTGGTAGATGAATTGCCTAGTTCCCTGCCTCCAATCAAAGATATCAGTCACCATATAGACCTGATTCCAGGTGCCACATTTCCTAATAAGGCTACCTATAAGATGACCCCTGCTCAAAATGAAGAAATAGAAAAACAAGTTCAAGAGCTATTGGATAAAGGCCTAGTTAGAAAGAGTCTAAGCCCTTGTGCAGTCCCTACTATGTTGGCTCCTAGGAAGGATGGAAAATGTAGGTTGTGTACTAACTCAAGAGCAATGAATAGGATAACCATCAAATATAGGTTTCCTATGCCAAGGATGGAGGATCTCATGGACTACCTAAGAGGGGCCTGCAATTTTTCAAAGATTGAATTGAAGAGTGAGTATCATCAAATTAGAATCAAAGAAGGTAATGATTGGAAGACAACATTTAAGACTAATAAAGGTCTTTATGAGTGGATGGTGATTCCTTTTGGTGTATCCAATGCACCCAATACCTTCATGAGATTAATGAATGAGGTATTGAAACCCTTTATTGGAAATGTTTTTGTGGTTTATTTGGATGACATTCTTGTGTTTAGCAGGACCAAGGAGGGACATTTGGAGAATCTTGACAAGGTCTTAAGAAGGTTGCATGAAGAGAAGTTGTTGATCAACTTGCAAAAGTGTGAGTTCATGAAGGAGGATTTGGTGTACGTTGGGTTTGTCATATCAAAGGATAGTTTGAAGATGGATCCATCAAAGGTTGAGGCCATTCTCAATTGTCCACCACCTAAGTCAGTGGGTGATGTGAGGAGCTTTCATGGCCTTGCAAGCTTCTACAAAAAATTCATAAGAAACTTTAGCCACATATGTGCACCCATCCTAGACACAATCAAGGGAGACAAGAGGAGTATGTTAATATGGACCAAATAAGAAAATGAAGGGTTTGAATGCTTGAAAACAAAGGTATCTCAACAACCTATCCTTACTTTACCTGATTTTAACAAAGTCTTTACCATTGAATGTGATGCAAGTGGTCAAGTTATAGGTGTTGTCCTAAGCCAAGAAGGGAGGCCAGTTGCATTCTTTAGTGAGAAACTAAATGAGGAAAAGAGAAAATACTCTTCATATGACCTATAACTTTATGCCATGGTTCAATCCCTAAAGAAATGAAGACATTACTTATTTCCAAAGGATTTTATTGTGTTTACTGATAACCATGCACTTAGTTTCTTGAATGGATAGGACAAGTTGAACCAAAGGCACATGAAGTGGGTTGAATACGTACAAGCATACAATTTCTCCATCAAACACAAGAAAGGACAAGAAAACAAAGTTGTTGATGCCCTTAGTAGAAGGGTCATGATGGTCCAAAAAGTACAATTGCAAAGTGTGGGTATAGAATCCCTCAAAGGTATGTATAAGGGAGATGAGGATTTCAAGGATGCTTTTGATACTTGCTCTCAATTTTTAGATACTTTTCACAATGAATATGTTGATCATGTTTTTCAAGATGGTCTGTTGTTCAAAGGGGCTCAATTGTGCATACCCAAGTGTTCTATGAGGGAGAACTTGTTAAAGGAGAAGCATAGTGGGAGTCTTGGAGGGCACTTTGGATTTGATAAAACCTTGGAGCAGGTTAGAAGGTTCTATTTTTTTCCTAGAATGCAAGTGGATGTGAGGAAGTTTGTGGAGAATTGCACCATATGTCAAAGAAAAAAGGGAACCACTTCAAATGCAGGTCTCTACTAACCTCTACCCATACCCAATAGACCTTGGGAAAGCATAAGCATGGACTTTGTCTTAGGACTGCCCAAGACACAAAGAGGGGTTGATAGTGTTTTTGTAGTGGTAGATAGATTTAGTAAAATGGCACATTTTATCCCTTGTAAATGCACTAGTGATGCCCCTAACATTGTAGGACTATTTTTCAAAGAAGTTGTGAGAATCCATGTTCATCCATTGAACATTGTATCAAACAGGGATGCCAAATTCATAGGTCACTTTTGGAGGACCTTGTGGAAGAAGTTAGGCACACATTTGACATATAGTTCTACCTACCATCCTCAAACAGATGGGAAAAAAGAGGTGGTAAATAGGCCACTTGGTAATTTACTGAGGTGTGTGACAAAGGAACATGGTCTATAATGGGATCTAGTGATACCCCAAGTGGAATATGCATATAATGACTCCATAAACAAAAGCATAGGAAAAAGTCCCTTTAAGGTGGTGTATGGAATGACCCCAAGGGTTATATTTGAATTAACAGACTTGAAAGGAATGGAGAGGAAGAGTGTAAAAGGAGAGGGTTTTGCCATAGCAATGAAGGACATCCATGACCAAGTGAGGGAGAATCTCAAGAAAAGTGTGGAGAAATACAAGGAGAGAACAGATTTGAAGAGGAGAAATGTCCAATACAAGGTGGGAGATCTGGTTCTTGCACATTTGAAGAAGGAGAGGTTACCCAATGGCATATACACTGAGCTCCAAATGAAGAAGATAGGCCCTTGTAAGATAATCCACAAATTTGGGGAAAATGCCTATGAGATAGCACTCCCCCCTAGAGTGGCTATCTCCCCTATATTTAATGTTGCTGACTTGTACCCCTTTAAGGGATATTTGGATGCAAGTGCAGGTTCAAAAGCTGATGAAGATTGGGTGCAAAACTTGCCACCTTCAAAACCCTTGAAGCTTGAAGCAATCCTAGACACCAAGGAGGTAGAAAGGAAAAGAAACAGGGTGTATAATGAATACCTAGTTAAATGGAATGGTCTATGACCAGAGGATGCAACTTGGATGAGTGAAAAAGATATCAAAGACCATGGTACTTCTCTGCAGCAACTGATCTCGGGTGGAACTTGAAATCTTTTCAACCTCGGGTGTATGGTGCAAGGGCACCCAAGGGTTCTCATGCCTCCATGAGGCCTTTGTCTTCTTGGTTTTTTTTTTTCAATATTTCCTTGATGTAATGAGGTCCAATGGACCATTTTTAATAGGTTTTAATAGGTCTCAAAGTCTAAATGTAAACTTGGTGTAACCAAGTAATGATTTTAAGTAATTTCAAAATAAAGTTGTAAACACACTAACCAACAGTCTCCTCATTCAAAAAATAGTTGAGGACCATTGGAAAAGGTTGATTCATGTTTAAAAAGCCTCCATGTGGTCAAGGAAAGTTTGATGATTGGATTTTTGAAGAATTGAATGCAAAAGAACTCTATTTTCTCTTATTTCTAGCATTTTTCTATGTTTTTATGCTTGGTATGAACTGTGACATCAATGTACAAGCTCAAAAAACCCATGGGCTGATAGAGGAGAGAGTTACCTTTCTTTTGGTGGTGATTTGAAGCAATTTCATAAAGGAAATCGAAAGTTACATCTATTTTTCTAGAAGTGGGTCTGAAACCCTACCAAACTAGGGTTTGAACACAAAAATGTTTATAACTTCCCATTCCACTGTGGGGGAAATCTACTTCTTGGTGGAATGGTAAGGTTAGAAGCACTCTTCATGTTTCAAGAGGTTTTAGGGAGAGAAATGGGGTTTGGCGTGAGATCCATGATGTCCTAGGCCTAGCATCTCTTTGTGACAAGCCTAGAATTGATCTTTAAAGTGAGTGTCTTGCAAAATTTTGAGTGTTCATGCAAGGATGATGTATTACATGTGTAAAATTTGTCTTGGGGAGTCCTAAGGAACCTACTAGCGGCATTAGGGGTGTTGGGGTGTGCCTAGATAGGTTGGTTCCTTCATTGTGTAGGCCTAATTAGGCTTCTTGGTGGCATTAAAACTCAGTAAATTGGAGTAACTCCTTTTAGTATCTTATCTTGTGAATTTAGGGACTTGTTGGGGTCCTTAAGGGAGGCCTAATTCCAAATTCCTATCCCTAGTTTTGAGCCTTAGAAAAGTTTCATTTTGACTGTCTCAGCTGGATAGGGCTACAAGGATGCATAGGCTTATATGGGAGCGATTGATAGTTGGGAGTTTCTAAGCACAAAGTTATGTTGTGCAGTCATAGCCTGCCATGTTTAGTGTGTCCAAGCCCTTTGGTCATGTCTGGATGTGAGAGCCCAAGTTGAGTGGTTGGGTTTCTTTGGTGAAGGAATAGTGGAATTAGTGTTTC
>VDFB02105785.1:401742020-401778439 GCA_007258455.2 Sequoia sempervirens
GATTCAGGTGCACTGTTGAAGTGTTGTATGACAATTAGAATATCACCCTTGTTATGATTGTAGTCCTGGTGATACTATCCTCTTTTGTAGTTTATTGAATTATAGTCTATCTCAACGTTCCTCTTTCTACTTACCAATGTCCTTGGCATGGGCATGGTATTCAGGCATTCCTACCTCTTTAATCTAGAGCTAACCATAATAACTTAAGTGAGAGAAATGCCTGTGTAGCTGGTCACAAAGCAACATGTAAGTTTTGACTTGTGTTAACCTGTGTAATGAGGTTTTTGCATGTGCACTGTAGTTGTTATTGACTTGTTGAGACATGTTTAGTGAGAGTGCGAAAGAATGGTATTGGCCATTTCTTAAATAGTTAAATATCAGGATTAATTCTTGTACTGAAAGATTGTGAGTTTCGATTAAAGGATATATCAATATACTTTATATTAAATCATAAGTAAACATATACATATGTATATATACATACATATATATATATAAATATATATGTATGTATATGTGTACACAAATACATATATATGTGTAAATAGTATATTCCATATGTGCTTTATGAATTCTCTATTCTTCAAACCTTTAGTCATATTCTTTTGAACACATATATATGTGCATGATAAATAGGTATTAAGGTTAATTTTCTGCCTATAGTTGAGGCTTAAGCGAAATAGGAAATAATTCTATTTTAGATGAGATTGAATTATTTGTGTTTAGCTTAGTCTAAATTAGTTTTTGTATAAGAGTGAATTTGCACCCCATGTGCAAATCCCCTTTTTTCCTTTATCTACCTTAGAAAACCAAGTTTGGAGGCTTAATTCTACCTAAGCCTACTGCTTGCATCCCACTTGTTGCCTGTTTTGAGTGTCAGTGGGGGTGTTTCTATCGGGGATGCCCACACAACATGCACATGTTCGTGCAACATGCTTACATCCCTGATAGATCCCTGTGTTTGGAGCCTATAGAGGTTTTACACTTCCCATTGGGGGTCAGCTTGTAATGCCCTCGTTGGTCAACCAACCCTAATACAGTTGTTTCCTTCATCTCTATCTTCAAATTCACCTCTTCATGATCCATTTGGGGACTCTCTAGCTCTCTCTAAGCAGCTTCTTCACCATATTTTTAATCTCCAAACACTTTACAGTTGATAACAAAAACATCAACACTCCACCACTTCAGTAGAGCAAGTATGGAACAAAACAACATTGGAGCAAAGGCTTGATTTCCTCTCATTTTCTCCCCCATCAGCCTTGAGCGCTCTTGCTAGAGGTGGTAAGCTTTCACTCCTCTCTTCTATTACTTGGTTGAGTAGCATAACATTGTTTTGTAGTGCTTTAAGTGCTCTTTACTTAATTTCTACTTTTATCTCTATCTATCTAGCTGTTCATGGAGGTGAGAACACCAAAACGAGGTCTAACTGAGGCAAGCCCCTATATAGCCCCAACAATTTCTCTCTCCCTCTTGTGTGTAGGTATTGAAGGAACTTGCAAGCTAGAAGCTTCATCATTCACACAGTTGTAAGTATTTCCTTCCTTTCTTCTCCTTCTCCTTATCATTTATTCATTACTTTACCTCAGTTCTACCACTTTATCACATTCTATTAGTTCTTAGTAATTTTTTTACTAGCAGTCATTTAGGCATTTTCTATGATAAAATCAATCTCTGGTCCATATGAGATGCCAACATACCTCTGAGATGCTACTGCATCGCACTACATTGTTTGCTTCCTGTGCTATTGTCCTTTGGCTAAGAGCCTATTTAGTTTTTCCAGAGAATCTATGTGACTTGCTCTTTCAAATTCCGAAACTTTCATGTTGTTCCATTGAGGTAGATTAGGGAATTTCACCCCATGAGGATCTCTGAACAAAGAGAACTCGTGAGTAGTGAATCTCCTCTTCTATAGTTTTAAATATAAATTTAATGTTGGATTAAGGAATTAAGTCTAGAGGATTAAATTGAATACCAATAAATGAGCTTATTGTAATCTATTTTAGAATCTAGTTTGTTGTTAGTGTTGGATACATTGAGACAAATTCTATGTGGGGAATGTCGTGAAAGTAAACTATTAAGTATGTCTAGTCTATGTATCTTGCAAAAGGGGTCTTAAGTCGTCTAGAGGCTAGGATGATTTGCTCTTTTGATGGTTCAATTGTTTAGCTTGCTATGGTGAACCTTAACGTGACTATGTTATTAAAGGTTGTCCACCTTGCACGTTATTTTTGTCCATGTGGATGATTTTATGGTTTTTGTGAGTGTGATGGGTAATGCCTCACATTGTGATTCAATTGTGTTTTATGTCATTCATGTGGCCTTTTTTTCTATTTTTGTGGTTATTTGGTGGTCAATAGGGGGGATGGCTTCCAATGGGGTCCAGCGTACAAAGGGACACCTGGATAAGCCATGTGGAAGTTTGCTAAACATTGATAACATTAAAATAAACAAGGGGGAATGGGTAGTTCAAACATTAAACAAGATAATTTTGTACCTCACTCAGCCTCAAGTGCTCGTTTAGGCTTGAGGTGAGACATGAAGGCCTAGAATGGAATGATCTACAACTTCATCTCTACGAGAGGTAGGTTGATTCCAGTTAGTTGGCATGAGGGGCCAGAGATCGATAGAGGTTGCCAGGATAACCCAAGATGGGGACTGGGGCCTAGGAAGTTCTACCTAGATAAACTATGTCTGACTAAGTGATGAAAATTCCCCTATGACAACAATGAGTTTCCTTACTTGTTGATTTACCTTGAGTCTCTATGTGCCTCTGGGAGTGTGCTCTTTGAGGTTATTACGCTTATTGAAATTTTCATCTTGTGTTGTAGGTTATGTCAACCTTGTGATATCTAGTCTTGTCTATTAGTTAGTGGGGCCCTTTGTTACCTCCTAACATTAGGGGTGAACCTTTGGGTTCATGTGGTTGGGTGGAACGTGTTACATTCTCCATTGGGTTTCCCTTATGTTTGTGAT
Source organism: Sequoia sempervirens (assembly GCA_007258455.2). Classification (NCBI taxonomy): domain Eukaryota; kingdom Viridiplantae; phylum Streptophyta; class Pinopsida; order Cupressales; family Cupressaceae; genus Sequoia; species Sequoia sempervirens. The sequence goes on from VDFB02105785.1 coordinate 401,744,994, forward strand.
GTGGCAATTTCAACTGATCCATCAACTTCAGTATTGCTTATACTCTTGGAAGGTTGACCATTGTACTTGTATATGTATTGTATCTTGATCATGTATCATGTATCTTTTGCAGAGCACTCCTCACTAGTTTTGAGGAAGTTTCATTGTACAAAATGTAGTTGTAAAATGAATTGATGTATCTCATGTATGTAAGGAAATTTTGTAATCAGTGATATTGTACTTGTTATTTGAAATGAAAGTAATCAGTTATTCCTTATGTTTAAAGAATAGATGTTTCTCATGGTTTATATGTTCATTTGTGATGAGTAAATGTATGCTTAATGATGATTAGTGTTTAATTGTTAATAATTTATTTGTTTTTGTAATTTGGATAATGGAATTTAAGTAATGCAGTCGTGCACCCTAGGGGACATAGGTTAATAATTATTGTTATGTTCAAACTCATTGCGTAACTTGCACTTAAAAAAAAAATGTTTGTTTTTCAGTTGTTTAGGCTTTGTCCTTTAGGTTTCTTGGTAGTGGCATTGCAAATGGTATCAAAGCCAAGTTTAAACACTAGGTGGTCTGGGTATGTCAATTAGCCCATTAAGTAGTCTTAGATGTAAAGTTTGAAGTTTAAGTTTTCCCATGTTGACCTCATCTAATACCCTGAACTTGTCTATGTAGGATCATGCCTAGGAGATGGGGTAGAGGTCGAGGGTGAGGTAGAGGTTGTGGTGGTGGCCATGGGCCCAATCACCAAGATTCACCTCCATAGAGTTCTCATGAGTCAGATCGTGAGGAGAATTAGAGTTCATAGAACAACCAGGGTGGTGTAGGTCAGAATCAGGGTTAGCCTGGCGTGGAGGGCACATAGTTGTGCCAATTATTAGAGGAGGTTATTGCCCAGCTTGGTCTGAGGTAGGAAGGAGAGAAGTTAGTGATTCGAGAGAGAGAGAGAGATCTCCCAGGAGGAGGGAGTTAGCTATTGAGTATGATGCCATTTTAGCTGGTCACATGAGGGACCTACTTCAAGCACGCCCTATGACATTTGGTGGGTCAGGCAGTGGACTAGAGGTAGAGACCTAGCTTATTGATCTAAACCGATGTTTTTCTATGCACCCTTATGGTAGTAATACCAAGGCCAGATGCACCATTATGCATCTTCGTGGCTTTGCTTCCATGTGGTGGAATCTTGAGGAGCAGAAGCTCCATCTAGATAGACTCAATGTCTTGGGAGATGTTCCTTGAGCAATTCAGAGCCCAATTCTTGTATGAACATTGGTGATAGCGCTAAGCAAATGAGTTTCGTGAGCTTAGATAGTTGGCTATGTTAGTGGAACAATATGAGTGGAAATTCTATGAACTTAAGTAGTACATTGGTATAGGAGATGATGATGGCATGCTAGTACAACATTTCAATAGGGGATTAAATGCCCACATCAGTGGTGGATTTTGGGTGTTCAAGCTGAAAAAAATGGAGGTAGCTATGGAAAAGTCTCAGATTGTTGAGGAGAATCTAGCTATGGCCTTAGGTGGACAAACAAAGGTTCATATTGGCAATGTACCTCCGATAGGGTTTAGTTCTCGTGGTGGTCATACACAGTCAGTGGGTCCATCTAGGAGTTAGTAAGAACCCTCTAAGGGTGGCCAACAATAGCAGCAACAACATAGCAACAACATACTTCACAGTTTAAACATAAGAATTCTCGATCTTATCAAGATGATATATCTCAGCCCAAGAGAGACAGAGACAAGAACTAGAGGTGAATGAAACATTACTGCTTTGATTAGCCAGCTCAGAGTTCACAGTCTATAGTTAACAGGGGTAGTTTTTAGTAGTCTAGTGCTCCACCTAGTAGGAAAGGCTTTGGTAGAGGTATAAGGTGCTTCTCATGTGGATAGTAGGGTCATATTGCTCGTCAGTGTCCTCAAAAGGGCTCTATTGGATTTTCTTAGAGACTTGCAGCTTTAGAGCTGACAATTGGGGATGCTAGTAGATCTCACAAGGTTTTTCTTGTGGTTGACAACTACCAGGCTGAGCACCAGGGGACAATAGTTGATACATCAAGTGTGTTATAGGTTGGTAGAGTATATATGTAATTTTTTACTCTGGTGCTTTAGACTCCTTTTTTTCTCCTTCTATCATAGCACAATGTGGACTAGTGGTAGTGAAGTAGGATAATAGGTGGTAGGTTGAGTTAGCTTTTGGTGCTAAGGTTGCAGTTGAATCCTTTGTTTTGGGTTGTAGACTAAGGATTGGACCTCTTGATACCATAGTTGATCTTCAAATCATTCTTCTTGGGTCTTACAACATTGTATTAGGCATGGATTGGTTGGAGGCCCATAGAGAAGTCATAGATTATCACCGCAAGTCAATGAAGTGTGTTGATTCTGGTAGTGAGGTTGAGCTAATTGGGATTTAGATACCTATTTCTTTGAGGATGATCTTAGCTATGCAGTTGAGAAGGTGTATGTGGCAGGGCTATCAGTTATTTGCAGTGACAGTCAGTGATTTGGAGTTAGGAGAGAGTTAGGAGGAGGTGACACTTAATAGTTATCCCATTCTTAGATAGCATGTCAATGTGTTTCCTAGTGAGATTCAAGGGATGCCACCTTAGTGTGACATTGAATTTAAGATTGATCTTCTACCTGGAGCTAAGCTCATTTCATGAGCTCCTTACTGCATGACCACTCAGGAGCTTAAGGAGCTTGACTGTAGCTTGAGGAGTTGTTAGAGAAGGGATTTATTCATCCTAGTGTGTCTCCTTAGGGAGCACCAGTAATTTTTTTAAAGAAAAGGATGGGTCCATTCGTTTGTGTATAGACTACCAGCAGTTGAACAAGGTGAAAATAAGGAATAAATATCTGTTGCTAGGGATAGATGACTTATTTGATTAGATTAAGGGTGCTAGGATATTCTTGAAGATTGATCTTAAATCAAGTTATCACCAACTGTGCATCTTTGAGGCAGATATACATAAAACTGCATTTCGTACTCAACACAGTCACTATGAGTTCATAGTGGTGTCGTTCAGGTTAACAAATGCGCCCTTAGTGTTTGAATTTGATGAATGGGGTGTTTTGTACCTACCTTGACTAGTTTGTCTTGGTGTTTATAGATGATATATTGATCTATTCTAGGACCATGGAGGATCATGAGGATCACTTGAGACAGGTGTTGCAATGATTGAGAGAGAATTAGTTGTATGCTAACTTGTCGAAGTGTGAATTCTTCAAGATAGAGGTGAAATACCTTGGACATGTTATTTCTGGTGAGGGTATTGTCGTGGATCCTACAAAGATCCAAGCCATCATTGATTGACCTGCACCTACTAATGTGTTAGAGGTTCACATGTTTATGGGGTTGGCAAGTTACTACCGATGGTTTGTATAGGGTTTTTCGAGGATAACACACCCATTACTTCTCTTTAGAGGAAAGGGAAGAAATTTGTTTGGTCAGAGCAGTGTGAGGAAACATTTCAAACTCTTAAGGAGAGAGTGACCAGTGCTTCGATTTTAGTTGTTCCTGATCCTTTCAGGGATTTTGTAGTGTGTATGGATGCTTCCTTGGAGGGTATAGGAGTTGTGTTGATGCAAGAGGGATGCATGATTGCCTATGAGTCTCACAAACTCAAGGATCACAAATTGAATTACCCTACACATGATCTTGAGTTAGCCGCTATGATACATGCCTTGAAAAGATGGAGGCACTTCCTTTTGGGGCATAGATTTGAGCTGCACACTGATCACCGCAGTTTGCAGTACATCTTTAGGCAACCTAATTTGAATGCCAGACAGAGACAATGGATCCAGCGTTTCTATGTGAATATGAATTTGAGGTGAAGTTAATTTAGGGAAAGGAAAATGTGGTAGTAGATGCACTTAGTAGACAGAGACATGAGTTATCGACAGTGACTCTCGGTGTGGATGAGGAGTCAAATACTTGCAACACTTCCTTCGGGTGGCTAGTATCAAGAGGTGAAGTCAAGTAGAGCATTAAAGGGCAGATTTGCAGGATATTCCCTAGAGTTAGATGGCCTTTTGAGGCATTTGGGTCAAATTTATGTACCATCCACTGGTGATATTTTCTCTTTGATCATGTTAGAGGCACATCGGGCACTGTATTCAGCTCATCCTAGTGTCAAAAATACATTATCTCAATAGATTTTATAGTTGGTTTTCCCGTTTCTACACGTCAGCATGACACCATTATGGTCACTGTGGATAGGTTGATGAAGGTGGCACACTTCTCTCTTATTCATTCCTCTTACAATGCTTCATCAATGGCCAGAGTCTTCATGGAGGACATAGTCATATTACATGGTATTCCTTGCTGAATTATATTAGACAAAGATCCAGTGTTTACCTTAGCACTCTAGACATCCCTACAACATGCTTTGGGTACTCAGTTGAACTTTAGTTCAACTTATCACCCAGAGATGGATAGGCAGAATGAGAGGGTCAATCAGATTCCTGAGGACATGCTTCAGATGTATGTCATGGGTCAACATACATGATGAGAGGACTACCTATATCTGGTAGAATTTGCATATAATAACAGTTATCACAGTTCTATTGGCATACCCCCCTTCCAGGCATTATATGGTCATCTGTGCCATAATCCATTGAGTTGGGACCATTTGGAGGATAGGGTTTTGTTGGGTCCAAAGATGCTTCAGGAGATGGAGCAGTAGGTGGTTTGGATTAGGGAGCATTTAGTGGCAACTCAGGATAGACAAAAGAACTATGTCAATGCTCATAGGGTGGATCGTTAGTTCTCAATTGGTGACAGGATGTTTCTGTGTGTGCGTCTGCGAAAGATTTTGATTTGTTACGGTAAGGGCTCTAAGCTTGCACCACAATTTGTAGGACCTTTTGAGATCTTGGAGAGGATTGGACCTATAGCATACCGTCTTACTTTTCTACCCAAACTATCATGCATACATGATGTATTTCATGTTTCAGTACTTAGGCTAGATTATCCTGATATATCTCACATCCTCGATTGGAATGCATTATAGGTAGAGGACGGGTAGCTAGCTTTGGAGCCCGTAGGCATAATTTAGCACTAGAGACTCACACTTAGAGGATGGGACATAGAGCAGGTTAGGGTCCAATGGGATCTGAATGATGAGGCTTCAACCATATGGGAGGATACTTCTAGGATGAGGGATCTCTATCTGTATCTATTTACAAGCTTCCAAGAGTAAGCTTAGTCCTAGGGGGGAGGATGTGATGCCCCCTTAGTTTTCCTTGTTTAGATAGCTTCTTAGATATGCATCTATACTTTATGATGTTGTTGTTAGACCTTATGTTACTTCCTGTTAGACATTATGACTCTATGGGATACTATTCAGACATGGTGATATTTTGATAAGTAGATGTTGAGACTGTTTGATAATATTATGATGCTTAGTTTAGTGTTATTGATGACATTATGGTGTTAGTTCGATGATAATGTGATTTCCGATGTTCGTATTTATATCATGTTTAGTAGATTAGTTGATTTCTTATTGAGTATCATGGATGTGATGATGTTATGTAAGAATTGATGTATGAGCTATCATGTTGTGATATTAGTATTATGTGTCGGTGATGGGGACATCGTCGCATCACTCACTTGTGAGCACCCTATGACTATGATTTCCCCATCGTAGTGTGACTGATTATTTCCTTATGCACATGCTCGAAACTTTGTTTCACTGTAGGTTGTAGGTACAAGGCACCGACTCCACCTGCTTATCAAGTTTGAGTGTGTTAGAGCCAATGGAGCTGTTGATCGAAGGTACAATGGGTTCCCTGTGTCGAGCCATTATCCTCATCGAGGATGAATCCATGTTACCACAATCCTATTTGTGAGGTTTGTTTGTATTGTTTTTCTTCCATTGTCATCATTTTACTTTCATTTTCCTTGTGGTCAGTATCATTGATTTTTCCATCTTTAGTCATGCGTGAACTAATGCTTTATTCGATTATCTCATTATATTTAAATTGACAAAATGAAATGTTTAATATAAAGACTAATTAAATTAAAGAATTAAATTAAATCTAAAATGAAATTTGGTTTTATTAAATTTAGATTTATTGTTCTAAAAGAATATTTAAATGATAAATAAATAAATAAAAATATATATGGATATATAAATATATTATTATTATGGTTGCTAAAAGAAACTTATATGAAATTTGAAATAATAAACTATAAGTAAATGGCTTGATGTGTGCAAGTTTAATGGAAAAGAAAAATTAAATAAAGAGTTGAAAAGAAGGAAATTTTGAAAAGAGTGGAGGAATAAAATTAATTACGGAAATTAAATAAAGGAAGTGGAGTTAACTCCACATGGGAAATTGGTTTTATTGCTCTCAGAGAAGAAACTAATTTTGCTATTTTTTTATTATTTTTGCTAAGAATGTATTCTGGGGTTTTCTAGGGAAAAGTTGCTCTATAAGTTGAAGCTGCAAAATTTCAGAGTGGATAATTGGTAAGAGTGGGATGGAGTTATAGCTGCAGTCTGGAGCTTGATTCTAGTTCACAATCTAGTTCAGCTGTGCAAAACACTCTAGGTTCCATCGTTATTTTTCATTATGCTATGTTCCTATGAAATTTGTAGAATTTTGAATATTGAGTTTGAAGTTAAAATATAGTAGTAGAAATTGTTGTCTCTCTAGAAATAGAATGTCTTAGAAATCTTGTTTTCTTTATAATCAATTCTATTCAATTATTAAACTTATCTAAAGAAAATCGTTGAAAATTTGACTGTTACAAGAATCTGAGTTCATAACCTTTTTGAGTACTTTTTTTTAATTTCAGTTTTATTCAATCCTCAGACTTAGATAATTTGTACTTAGAATTTCCATTTTTACTTTTGAAAACATTATTGGTAGGTCATTCAAGTCTTATATTTTTTCCCCAATCCACAAGAAAACTAATTGAATCTTTCATTTATACTGAAACATGCATTTGGACATATGTTATGTACCCAGTTCTAGGTCGATACTCTTTTTATTTTGACATTACCCCTATTTCATTCCTTTTCTTTCTTGGGAAAGATAGTCTTGGGCTGCAGCCCATTCTTCCTTGACCAAACAAGTAGACTCTTAAAGGTTGGAGTAGAGAGTTGATGTTTTGCTTCTAGTCGGCATAGAGATTCGTAGGAGGTTCTTTAAAGGTGTTTCTAAAATTATAACAGTTTGAATGCAACCTTGGGCCTCACCACATGTTACAACCCTTGCTAATATTGCTAGAAATATTATGCGCAATATAATCTTTAACATACAATCATTCTTGGGGATCTTCTTGGCCAAGAGAGTCAACCTATGATAGTTTGCTTCAATCTTCCATTTTTTTTTGTCTAAACCTGTCTTGAAGATCTAATATCTGTAATTCTTTAAAAATTAGTTCTGTATGTTTCATCATTTAACTGTACATATATCTACTAGTCACTTCTCTCTTTATACCACTTGGGTTATAGCTGTAACTAGAGGATATCCACCTTATTATGCCTCCTATTCATTTTACCATCCTCCATGTTGATGTATCTAAGGTCCATGTACAAAAAATGCTTGGTAACTAGTAGTTTTTGTGACACACTTTAATTCCATTATGGATTTATCGAGCCTTCCATACTACTGCCTGTAGGTAGACATTGTGCAACCTTCGGCAGTTAAAATGTATTTCCTTCATGAAAATTATTGTCATATTAATAAATTCAAATAGTTGTACACATGTGTTCGTTGCAAATGAATTTATCATCACATTATGCTGATTAGGGTGCACTGTTGAAGTATTGTATGACAATTAGAATATCACCCTTGTTATGATTGTAGTTCTGGTGATATTGTCCTCTTCTGTAGTTTACTGAATTATAGTCTATCTCAATGTTCCTCTTTCTACTTACCAATGTCCTTGGCAAGGGCATGGTATTCAGGCATTCCTACCCCTTTAATCTGGAGTTAATTTTAATAACTTAAGTGAGAGAAACACTTATGTAGTCAATTAGAGAGCAACACTTAAGTGTTGACTTGTGTTAACCTGTGTAATGAGGTTTGTGCATGTGCACTGCAACTGTGATTGACTTGTTGAGACATGTTTAGTGGGAGTGTGAAATAATGGTATTGGCCATTTCTTAAATAGTTAAATATCAGGATTAATTCTTTTACCGAAAGATTGTGAGTTTTGATTAAAGGATATCTCAATATACTTTATATTAAATCAGAAGCAAACATATACATATGTGTATACATATGTATATATATATATACATATGTATATATACATATGTGTATATATATATATATGTATATATACATATATATATATACATATATAAATATATATAAATATATATGTATGTATATGTGTACATATATATATGTGTGTGTGTAAATAATATATTCCATATGCGTTTTATGAATTCTCTATTCTTCAAACCTTTAGTCATATTCTTTTGAACACACACACACACACACACACACACACACACATATATATATGTGCATGATAAATAGGTATTAAGGTTAGTTTGCTTCCTATAGCTGAGGCTTAAGCAAAATAGGAAATAATTCTACTATAGACAAGATTGAGTTATTTGTGTTTAGCTTAGTGTAAATTAATTTTAAATATAAATTTAATGTTGGATTAATGAATTAAGTCTAGAGGATTAAATTGAATACCAATAAATGAGCTTATTGTAAGTTGTTTCAGAATCTAGTTTGTTATTAGTGTTGGATATGTTGAGATGAATTATATATGGGGAATGTCATGAAAGTAAATTGTTAAGTATGTTCAATCTATGTATCTTGCGGAAGGGGTCTTAAGTCATCCAAAGGCTAGGATGATTTGTTCTTTTGATGGCTTTAATTGTTTAGCTTTTTATGGTGAACCTTAATGTGACTATGTTTATAAAGGTTGTCCACCTTGCATGTTATTTTTGTCCATGTGAATGATTTTATGGTTTTTGTGAGCAGGATGGTTAATTCCTCACATTGTGATTCAATTGTGTTTTGTGTCATGCAAGTGGCCTTGTTTTCTATTTCTATGGTTTTTCAATTGTCAGTAAGGGGGGTGGCTTCCAATGGGCGTTGACGCACAAAGGGGCACCTAAATAACCCATGTGGAAGTTTGCTAAAAAGTGATAACATTAAGATAAACTAGGGGGAATGGGTAGTTTAAACATTAAACAAGATAAATTTGTACCTCGCTTAGCCTCAAGTGCTCGTTTAGGCTTGAGGTGAGATGGGAAGGCCTAGAATGGCATGATTGACTAGTTCATCTCCACGAGAGGTAGGTTGATTCCACTTAGTTGGCATGAGGGGATGAAGATCGGTAGAGGCTGCCAGGATAACCCAAGATGGGGGCTGGGGCCTAGGAAGTTCTACCTAGATAAACTATGTCCGACTAAGTGATGAAACTTCCCCTACGACAACCATGAGTTTCCTTGTTGATTTACCTTGAGTCTCTATGTGTCTTTGGGAGTGTGCTCTTTGAGGTTATTACTCTTGTTGATGTGTTCCTCTTGTGTTGTGGGTTATGTCAACCTTCTGATATCTAGTCTTGTCTATCAGTTAGTGGGGCCGTTTGTTACCTCCTAGCATGGGGGGTAAACCTTTGGGTTCACGTGGTTGGGTGGAACGTGTTACATTCTCCATTGGGTTTCCCTTATGTTCGTGATGTGGTGATTTCAATTGACCCATCGACTTCAGTATTGCTTATGCTCTTGGAAGGTTGACCATTGTACTTGTATTTGTATTGTATCTTGATCATGTATCATGTATCTTTTGTAGAGCACTCCTCACTATATTCGAGGTACTTTCATTGTACAAAATGTACTTGTAAACTAAATTGATGCATCTCATGTATGTAAGAAAATTTTGTAATCAATGATATTGTACTTGTTATTTGAAATGAAAGTAATCAGTTATTCCTTATGTTTAAAGAATAGATGTTTCTCATGGTTTATATGTTCATTTGTGATGAGTAAATGTATGCTTAATGATGATTAGTGTTTATTTGTTAATAAGTTATTTGGTTTTGTAATTTGGATAATGTAATTTAAGTAATGCAGTCATGCACCCTAGGGGAGAGGTTAATAATTAATGTTATTTTCATATTCATTGCGTAACTTGCACTTTAAAAAAAAATGTTCAATTTTTAGTTGTTTAGGCTTTGTACTCTAGGGTTCTCGGTGGTGGCGTTACATAAGGACTAACCTATTAATGTGCAACTGAGTGTGATTGAGCATAGGAATATGAATGGGTAATTGTCAAAGGTGAGAACATGGTTGAGGTAGGGTTATCCTAGTCATTTGATAAATGAATGGTAGGATGGAATGCCAAGGCATTCACACACTCATGTATTCATATTCCGTAGCATTGTATGATTGTATTGTGTTAATGTTGGTTGTGATATTGTTGTACGTAATGAGTACATTTATTTATGTTTTGAAAGTTAAATTATTGGGAAAATAATTTATTGCCTTATGATTTTTGTTAGTGTTTATGAAAATAACATTAAGTGAAAATTAAAAAGAATCTTTTCAAATATTTATTTTAAATTTTGTAATTAATTGATTTTCTAGTGTAATAAATAATAAATTATATTTATATAAATTAATAATAATAATATAATAAAAGTATTATTATTAATATATATATATATATATATATATAAATATGTAAATATATATATGGCTATTACTAAAGAAAAATAATAGTTATCTACTTGAATTATATTTATATATATATAATAATAATTTAATATTATATATATATAGCTAAATAAATTGCATGACCTTTATTAATTTAAAAAGCTTTAAATATAATAATAATTTTTATTTTTAATTAAGTCCAATCATATACCCCAAGTTAGCGGAGCAGGTCACTGGCACACTTGTAACTGACCCCCTTAACCATTCACACTACGAAGTAGGAGTCAAACCTAATACCTCAAGGGAGAAAAACCCAAGCCCTAGCCAAGTCCACTACAAGTGGTGGCTAAATATAATAATAATTATTAAAAGTTGAAAATAAATTAATAAATAAATTAAATAAAGAAGTTTGAAATAAAAGAAAATGAGTTAACTTTAGGGAAATCATGTAGTTTCCCTCCATTTCGATTGTCCTTCACACCGAGTAAGTTGGTTATTGGTGAACTTAATAGTTATATAGCTTTGTTTAAATCAATTAATTAAATTAAAATTGATTTACTATGGTAATTCAAATGAATTTGGAAAAATTAAATTAATAATTAAATAAATTATTGTTATGAAATATAAGGATGTGGTTGTTAATAAATAATTAAATTAAATTTCTATGTTAAGAGTAAATGTTTTATTAAATAATTAGATTAAGTCATACTGTTTTAAATTATATTATAATTATTGATAAGTTATAATCATGAAAAGATAATATTTTAATGAGGAAAATAATGTGATTTTTTTAAGTAAAGGTGAATATTGTTAGCATTTGATTTTAAATAATTATGTGGGGAAGTAATTTGATTTTTAAACTAAATATAAGAGATGATATTTACTAACTGAAATGTAAACCTGGAAAAAAGATGAAAAAGATCATGCGTGCACATGCATGACTTAAAACGGTTTGTTGAATTGGGAACTTGTTTTATTATGAGATTGTTGCCTGATTTTTTCTTTGAAAAATCAAAATCTCTCTTTATCTTTGTTTTAATATCGATCAACTTGGAAAAAAAAAAATTATTAGTGGATTTTGCTCTCGAATGAAATTTGCGTGTTTGCAACATAATCCAAAAAAATATATATATTCATTTTCGAAGTAGAAAACTTAGCTCTGAAAATTAGTTTTGGAAAAAGAATCCAATAGGTTTGTGGAAAATTGTGTTTGAAAGTGCCAATCTCTATAAGTGATCAAGCTATTGGGAAGAATTTTCTAGTTGCGAATGGCTGATCTCCAGCATGACCATTCCATCATTGAAGCGTTAAATTCAGGTTCCTCTTCTCATTTGAAAACTAGATTGGAAGCAAATATCTGTTTGCTTGATTTTGGTTGAATTGGGGTTTTCCATTTATTTAATTTTCGTTCAATAATAATTTAATAGAAAGCAATTTTTATGTGCAGCATATAATTTAGGTATTTGTTATATATGTACATAGTATATATGTATGTTTTTATATGGGCTAGATATTGTATGCATTCATTTGTATGCTCCTGTTTAAAAATTGAAGTAACAGTATTTAGGCTATTCTGGAAATTGAATATCATTGTTAGTTTCAGAATCAGAATATTCATATGTTGGAGTCAAACTCTATATTATTGCTAAGATCATTCATGCATATGTTAGGCATATAAGGTTCCTAGGGAATTCGATTTTCTTATAGATTTAAGAAAATGTTGTAAGTTGGAATATGGCGCTACTTTGCTTTTCGAAGAACTTTGTATTAGTTTTGACCTTGATCATTTGATATTTGCTACTGGCATTAGATGATGTTCCAAATCTTTTATCTCTTTTGGAGTCTTGAAGTTTCCCCACTCCCTCTTGTCATTTTTTTGTTGGTCTGCATATTTTGCTTCTAATCCCTTAGATATCAGCATGCCATATGCATAATGGCTGATGTATTAGAGGAAAATTTGTAGGAGGTATGAGCTGTGTGTTTAGGGGTGAGATATTTTCTTTAAGCTTTCAGCTGATTTTAAACTCTAAGTTACCGCGCATCGGGTCTGCTCCAAACGTTCTTCTACTTATCATAGGTTGCTTATTGGTTTAGCTTTCCTGAATTGTATCTTCTCCTACTTTTATTCATAGATGATAAGTATTAAGATCAAATAAAATGGATGTTAAATATTATTGGATCCGTTGGCTGTAAACAACCATCTATTAATATGAAAAGCCATAATGTTGATATTAAGGCATCAATATATAGATGCATAAATGGCTTTATATTTTGGCTACTTGAATGGTGCTTTGTTCCCTATTGATATCATTTATATTTGTGCAATCAAATAATCTATGATGGTTGACCCACCTTTCCATGAGGGAATCGATTTTTATGCTTTCCCTTGGTGGCTTGATTTATGCATTTGAAATGGTGGGCTACGAGTTATACCTGGCTGTAGATTGCAATGTTTGCAAGTATTAACCCTTGCCAAGCTGTGCCCCCTCCCTATCTCTCTCTCCTTTCGTTGATGATGGGTCTGAGTGTTGGGGTGTCACCCCACAGGAGGTACCTATCATCTTTTGCATCATGCAAATGGTCAACCACGTTGGTAGCCAGTTTCCCTTCCTTGGTGTTCAAGGCAATGACAAGGCAATTCAATCTTTATTGAATGATTAATCTTTTAATCTTTGAAATATGGGTTCTCTTGTATGGTCGGCTACTTTATAATCTTATGTGTATTTTGACCTAGATTTTATGCTTTGCAATCTATATATACATCTTCACTTTTGATTTAATTTAACTATCTTGGTTATGATTTTCGATAAGGAATTATATATATATAGATATTTGAATGTGCAAGTACATGCATATAATTATTTAATATGACTGTATTTTGAAAAGGATAATTTATAGTAGATGTAAGTCTAATGAATATATATATGTATGAGTATAAATGTATGTATACTGATTATTATTTAAAAATAAATGGTTCATATTTTATATAATATGTTTTCTTTAATAATTTTAAATGGTCTTGTAGTGATTGATTGATACTTTGAAGTAAAATGTCGATGTCATTCTTAATCATTTAATAGTTGATTTGATTTGGGTATAGATGTGTATATATAATATGATTTAAAATGAAAGAAAATTCGTTGTGATAATATATGTATCGAGATATTTATATAATATATCCATATAATTTCTTAATTATTTAAAATGACTTCATAATGAGCAAGCAAACATAATGTGGTGTTTATTGTAATTGAATTAATTGATAGATGAATAGGAAACTATGTTAGTTAAGTGAGATCTAAGTAATTGAATTGGTTGATTAGATTCACTAATTTCAGTTAATTTAAAGAATTGACTTCTATCTTACTAGGGTAAATTAAGTGGGGATTAAATAAAAATACAATAAAATAGAATCATTATATCCAACTCATGGGTAATTCTATTAGAAAAGAAAAGAACGTGACATGTTAGTGAATATATATCTATATATATATATATAATTGGCAAGTAGTCTGAAACCTATAATAATATATATGAATAGATTAGTGGGTTGTGGAGCGAAAATGTTATCGGATTATAAAATTTAAAAGGGAATATATTGCATAGGAATATCGACTAAAAAGTAGATTGTGGTTAGGGTTTTACTTTTGGTTATCATTATTTGCGATACATGGTCTTTATGTTTATTTGATATTGGAAGTTTCTTATTTATGGATTACTATCTATAACTCTTTAATTTTTCTAATAGTTTCTTAATGGGTGTGTAAATGAATCATTAATGATGACTTAAATGTTCGTTATAACTTATCACTTGAATGTAATTGATTATTAAAATATTTCCTAATAGTTTATCTTTAGAAAAAAGTAATGATGATTCAAACATTCTTTGAAACTTATTGCTCTTGGTGTCCTAGTGAAACTTAAGAGATGATTTAAATGTTCTAAAATATTTATCGGAATATTTAGGAAATATGCATAGATAACTTCTTTATTTATTTTAAATTACTTCTTAATGAATGAATGGATAAAATGTATTTGATTGTTTATTATTATTTAGGGTTTATTCATTGAGCATGTGTATTAAGATGTATTTGAATTGCATGGTGTTAGATGGTAGTATAAATAGATATAACCACTATAGGAGTTTCTCTTTAAGATCTACTAAATGGAATATGTTTGGATTCTAGTATGTTACTTGAATGAGAAATGAGGATTAAGTTGGATGTTTATGTTTCTTTGTTGAGTGTGATTTTTTTCCCTTTGAATCATTTTCAATTTTATGTACTTTGTTATTTAGTCTTGTGGGAACTGATAGCATTGAGACTTTTCCTGTTGAGAGTCATGGGTAGTTTGTTCAATAGGCTTCCAGAGGTAGTGGGAAAGTTGTGCTATTGGAATTTCATGATTTGACGTTTGTTTCAATTCTTGTGGGTGTCACCTTGTGTTGTTTATTTTCCTTCGTTATGATTCTTGGGTGAGATGGTTCATGCCTCTCATGGGCACTTATTTTGTGGCTTTAATGTTTGGTACACCTCTTGTTGTTGTGAGCTTTAGTTTAGAGCTATTAGGGAGAGTGGCTCATCATGGGGGCCAATGTGCAAAGGGGCAGCCTGGATAACCCATGGAAGAGTTGGTTAAATAAGTGAAAATCTAATAAAACAAATAGTGGGTTTGGGTAGGAACACATTAACTAAAGATAAGTAAGATACCTCACCCACACCATTAGTGCTTTTGGAGACTAAGGGTGGGATGAGAAGGCCATGGTCAACAAGATCGCTACCTTGCCCTCATGAGAGGCTAGTGGTCTTGTACGTGTCACCCTATGTGGTCGGAACCTAGTGAGAGGAAGCCAGGATAACCATAGATGGGGGTCGACACCTGTTGAGAGGCAACCAGGATAACCCATGATAGGGTCGTGTGATGACACTCTCCTGTAGTATCCCTTGTTATTTCCTTTGTGTGCCTTTAGAAGCAATCATCTTGTAAGTACTCGTTGGTGTGGTTGGGTCTTGTTGGTGAACATATTTGTCCTTCAAAAAATAAATGCAGAAAATGATTCAAAATTCCTGTATAGAAAAAAAAATATCATCAACAATTGAGTCACTTGCAATGGTATTTGTAAGTGCTCTCTACTTATTTTATAGGGCACAACTACTTTCTAATGATATGCAATGAATGAGAAAATTGGGTATGCTTTTAACCTGAAAGCAGAAAAGGTACACTAACATTTACCCATAACCATGAAAGTAAATGCAATGGATTGATTCAGAATGAAGTGGATGTAGAAAAATTATACAAAGCCCATTTATCCCACACCCATGATGAGAAAAAAGAGAAGAATGAGCAACAAATCCCTTTCAATAGATGAATTATTTTGAATTCAAAGTCTCAGAAATAATCACATACATAGCTTGATATAATAGATAAACATTGAAAAAGATTACAAGGAAGCACAATTCAGTTGCAACGAAAAGAAAATATTAATAAATACAAAGATTCAAAATATCTCTTTATTTCTTCAATGCCCATTAGTGAGTTCAAAGTCTCCACATTCTATATAATAAAATTATGTTGAAAACCCCAAAAATTGCTACTCTACTTTCCTCATTCTCCAAAAAGATAAAAAGATCCCCCTTTCCTTAATTTGGAGGTTTATGTATATACACACCAAAATTGTTACATTATAAAAGTAACAGTCTTGAAAATGACTGGAAGGAAAAAAGACTCTGAGACGGGAATAGTTTCAGAAAAGTCGTTATCATTACGTGTCGTAAAAGATCCATGCATGCTACTAAAATGCTAGAAGGGTCAGAACCTTGAAAATTTCTAATTGCATCTCCATGAGTAAATTATGAAATTCAACACGTTCTTCTTCTTCTAAAACATAGATCACCTAATTGTACTCGGTATAGCTGATTTTCTCTTTCCATGCTAGTGAATGCTGTTCAAAAATGATGTCGACCGAGTTGTTCTTGTTTTGGCCAATTCAAATTAGGCTGCATGATAGGCATAGGTTCATCTTCCCATTCTCTAACCTCACCAAGAAGTACCATCTTGAGGAAATTCTGGAATTGAAAAATGTTACCTTTCCTTTCATGTAGGCTTGTTTAATTTTGGTGGCAAGAAGTGATCATTTATTGGCCAAAGAGAAACATGTTAATCTGCTATGAAATGTATTTCACCAACTTCCTCATTTAAGAGTTGTCCTTTCAAATGATTTTAAATATTACATTATATTTCAATTTGACGTTTCAAAGTATTTGAATAGACATAACTTGAAATTTGTGCATCCTGACGAAGTCACTCGGTCGCTAAGAAGTAGAACTTTATAACCATCAGTTGGGAGTTCTAGAGTTTTATGAACTTTCGATATTTCTGGCTACATAGAATATTACTCCAAAGATTACGAAATAGTTTGGGTGATTTTGGAATTTCAGAACTTGGAGGCTAGGTTAGGGAACTCAGCAGGGCCACGATAGTTACAAAATTTGTTAGAACTATGATTTGAATATACATGAAGTTAATGAAGCCATGAGTTTAAGGATTTTTATGGACTTTGGAAGTTAAAATTTAAAATTTCATGGGTAACAGGTCTTGAGGTTGTTCTGCTAGACTATTTTGGATCGTGGGTCTTTCTTGTCATCTCCTAGCATGGGTGTTGGCCTTCAGCTCCACGTGGTTGAGTGGAACGTGCTATGGACCCCATTGGGTTCCCAACTGAAGATTGAATATTGTAGAGTTGAACCTATTGTAATGACTTTAGAGATGTTCCAAAGTTGGATCCACTCTGGACACTTTGTACTTGTTCCATTCTGTTGTATTATTCTATATTATTGAATTATCCCTATTCTTGTTGGGAAACACTTTAGTATTAATGTAATTCTTGAACGATGTAACTTTTATTATAATTGTAATGAATATAATCTTTGGCCTTATTTTATGGTCTCTTGAACCATAGATTTTTGGCACCCACAAGACTCCCTAACTCTTCTAGGGTTTTTCACCTAAAAGGAGAGAGTAGGGATAAAATTGCTAAAGGGTTCATTCAAATTATGCAATGTATGATGTTTTTAAAGCTAAATGTAATGAACTAAGTGCAATTAAGTGATCTATATGATTGATTATGTATGCAAAATCTAACATTTATGTTATTCTAGAAAACACAATGTGATATGCAAACAATGAAATAGGAATGAATAAATGTAGAACAAAAAGAAATGGACTAATTCAGAGTGCACCTAGAGGTCTGATGAAGATTCTGGGATATTCTAGATGTTTTCTGGAATCACAAAAATTCACCAGTGGGACTCATTTTCCTAAGGTGGCGAATCAATCCTGCTTCTGATGAAAACTATTGGGAATAGGTTTTTGAGTGTTGGGATTTAGAATCTGATAGAACATATATTTCTAGCCTTAAGGTGGGACTCATTCGCCACTGGTGGTGAATTATTCCTCTCACAAAATTCTGAGAAATCAGGAGACAACTTTGCAACACTAGATCTGAGGATATATGTTTGTCGGGTTGCCAAAGTCAATTCTACAGGAAACAAACATAATACCTTCTCCAAGCTTGAAATGTGGTTGATTTGACTTGAAGCACCTAGTTGACTTGTTGACCACTCTTCAACACCTAAATGCTTGCAAAATCGACATATAAAGGTCTGTAAATACACATGCAAGAGGGGGAAAATGGTTGAGGGTTAGCAAATAGGGGTTTTCCTTGGTCAAACCCCACTTTGGTAATCAAACCCTCAATGAAATAATGAAATGAAAGAGAATGATAAACAAATAACATGCAAATGCTATCAAATTACCAAACCCTTATTGAAGAAAATATGAAGTTATGTCAGTGGATGCTCCAAAGTGCTTGATTTATGCTTCATTTGATGTTGTAAAGTGCTTGAATGCTTGAGGTTATGTGCAGGATCATCATGGGAAAGAAAGGCCCTTGAGTGGTGATAAAATTTAGAAAAAATCAAAGTTAGGCAACTTGATGTAAAAATTTGAATAAATTATCTATATTATTTCAAAAATATGTAAGAATAGAATCTATATAAAATTAAATGTAGATTCTAAACTACTATATTTATTTTAAAAAAAACAAATCTATTTGGTGAAAATTTGAAATTTCAATCATTAGCCTTAAATTTTAGGAAAAAGTAGGTGTTCTAACCACCCTAAACTAAATAAAATGATAATATTTTTTATAAGATTTTAGATATAAGTAGAGGACTCATGTGATGTGATGCATATTTTTGTAATTTTTTTCCAAGTAAATAATTAAATATAAATTTTTTATTACATCTTTTAAAAAATATAAAAACTTGTATGTCTAACCACCTTAACTTGGTCAAAACTTCATGAAATTCATTTTTTTTTTTAATCCTATAGTATGTGAAGCATAGAATGTGATGCACATTTTGGATTCAAAAAATGTGATATCATTTGAAAGCTATATTTTTTTGAAAGCTATATTTTTTTTCAATCAACCTATCAATCAGGACTTTAGTCGTAATTCAAATAGAAAATGAATAATAATTATTTATTAAATAGAATGTAAAGCATAATTTATATTGGTGGAAAGATGAGAATCTACTTTAAAAACCCTTTTCATTTCATCAATTTTGGGAAAAAAAAAGTCATCATCCACATACCCTACACATACCCATTATATCGCCACTTTTTGGCCCATCATGATCCTGCACATACCCTTGAGTAAATGAGTGAATAAGTGAAATTGATGAATGGGGGTTGAAATAGATGTAAAAACACTTATCTATACACTCTTGTGCCTTAGTAACCTGTTAATACCTCATCATAGGCTGACATCAAGTGATTTTGAATAAAAACCCAAAATGAAATTTAAAATATTTGAATTTGGAGCCAAGGGGGACTCATTTTCCACCCATGGCGAATGGGTCCCACCTAGGACCTGAAAATGGGTGTTGGGAATTATCTTGCATTTAATGTTATTTGTTGGGTTTACATTCAAAAATGCACTTAATTAAATCTTCTAAGGGCATAAAGGGGTCAAATAAAGCATAAGAAAGGTGTAAATAGTGAAGTTATGCCTAGAGAAGCATGAAATTTTGTTACAAGACTTTACAACACTTGAAAATAGGACTTGATTAGTGATGAAAAGGTGATTTTTAGGTGAATTGTAATGAATAGAGTCTAGAAGAGTGTAGGAATGTTTTACAACACTTCACAACACCTTCATAAGATGTCATTATTTGAATTTTAGTACCTAAATATGCATGTTCAAGCCATATTACATCAATAAATCAAAGAAAAATAGACCAAAAAACATGAAGCAAGGCCTAAAAAACCATGAAAATGACAAGGGTCCATTTTTCTATGGTGCATTTAGCCCCCACTTTAGTGAGAGGATGAACTTGCTTCAAACTCACTCTAAAGTATCCACAAACATCGAGAGGAGGGTTCCAACGTACTTACGTTAGGAAGATGGAATGACAACAATCAAGAGGGATGATCAAGCCCCCAAGATGAATATCCTATGGAAAACTAAGCATACAGACAAAGGAACACACAAGTGTTGAAAAGAGAGATTTGGATGAAGCTTCAATCATCTGTCCAACTAGTTTTCGATTAGATCTAGGATGATTATTTGAAAAAGAGAATACATACTCACTCTGGGGTGATATAACTCATGGTGATCCACTGGGTGAGAAGGCCCAAAAGGTGAAGTACATAAACTAGTTGGTACATACTCACAAACAAAAGGGTGGCTATGGGGAAAAGCCATGCCACTAAGTGGGCTTCTCGCTCAACCATATCAAAGTTATACCTCTTGATAACTTTAACAAGGCACCACAAAGGAAAATGTTGGTTTGTGCTCCATGAGGCAAGAAAAGATTCATATGCTTAGAAATCATGAACAAAAAGAAAGGTACCACAAGCATGCAAGTTGTGTTATGTAAGGTGGAAAAAATGCAAAATGTAAAAATGCAAAAATGTAAAATGATGTTCATCAGAGTCATATTTAGGTCATACAAGGTCTATTAATTAGGGAAAATTGTGTCTAATGTATCCAAGAGAGGACCAATCAAAGAATAAAATATTCACAACTTAGAGGATATAGTGTGTCGCATCAAGCCACTAAGAGGAATGCAATATGATAAGATATCACACTTATGAAGGACATCACACCCAATGTCATCCACAAAGTGACAAACACATCATATGAATGACAAGGCTACACTAGGAACTAAAAATGCAAATGAAATATGGTAATGTATTCCCCCCACTTTAAAGGAATTGCTACACATCGTTCTGTGAGAAATTGCTTTAATGTAGTGAAGGAAAGAAAATGCAAAAAGAAAACAAGACATGAGAGCCAATTTGGAAAGCCCTTTGCCAAGTCATATGTTTCAAAGTTAGGCTACGTCATGTACATGAAAAGGAAGACAAAAGAAAAGGAGGTTTCCCCCCATAAAAGAACACACCAAACACATAAGGGGTCTATGGATTTGGGGTCAGTATGTTCATTGCTACAATGTTTTTATGAAAGAGCTCAAAACTATCATCATTCCCCAAAAGCACATAGAACTAGAAGAATGACATGAAGAGAGAAAAAGAGAAAGAAAAATAAAGTTTGTTTTGGGTCAACATGGAAGAGACATTGCGGTCTCAATGCTTTTCATCATCCTCAAAAGGAAAACACAATCGAAAAGAAAATGAAAAGGTGAAAGAAAAGGAAAATCTTTTGGGTCAACATGAAGGAGACATTATGGTCTCAATACCTTGCATCATCCCCAAAAGGAAAAACACAAGAAAAGACAAAGGAAAAATGAAAAGGGACTGGTTGGGTCAATATGGAAGAGACATAGGGCATCTCAACGCTTTGCGTCATCCCCAAAAGGAGAACACAAAACAAAAGAAAAAAAGTGAAAATGCACGACATATAGAAGAATAGAGATACAAATAGAAGAAGTGTACGATGAGAAATAAAACATCAAATGCACAATATAGGGGAAAATGATACACATATAAAAGAAGAAAGAAAAGGAGCTAGTAATGCAAATACAAGTCAACCAATAACTAAGTTATTGGTTTCACAGTCTGTATAGTAGAGCAAAAAAGAAATAACATAGTTAAGAGACAGACAATTGCATTACAAAGGTAAGGATAACAACTTCGTACCTCCATGCAAAGTGAAAAGTAAAGAATGAGCTAAGGTGGTTGATGAAAAAAAAAATATCATGCAATAGTGAGAATAGTAAATTCTACAACTATGGCATGATAAAGGGATTTAGTTGTTATGCGATAATAGGAAAGCAATCCGTATCGATGAAATGATACTTATCCAGTATGTCTTTCAATGTCTGATATTCTTTGGTTCGATGTCCAAGAATATGATGATATTTGCAAAATGGCATGTTAGAATATTTAGGAAGAATGACCAACCTATTCATAGGTGGTAAAAGTATAAGACCTTTGTTTAAAAGCAGTTGAAGTCTCCTTTCACATTCAGGTGGAGGATGTGTAGGAAACTTGAGTTTCTTTAATTTATAAGGTTGTTTTCATTTGCTAGACTCTCCTTTTTTGTGAATTGAAGGAGGAAGAGGACCCATGGAGATCCTAGCATCTTTGTCATTAGAATCATGTACTCATTGTTCATGTGGAAGGAGAATGTTTAAGTCAAGAGGAGAATCAAAGATCATTGTACCATCATCTCTAAGTCTCCAATATTCAAAAGGAGGTTTATCATGATGAGAAGGATCTTGATATCCTAATCCTATGGTGTTTTCTTCTATTGGATTTTTTTCAAGAAGTTGGTGAATGTCATGTTCATGTTTTATGTCACAACCTTGTTTACTTAGGACAGTAAAGCCTTTATAGTATGTTTCTTCAAGGTTCATTGGAGTGTTTGTGACTTTGTGATCATAAAATGGGTAAGGGTGTGTTTTTTGAGAGGGACTAGGTCCACTGGATGGAGGGATCTTAGGTCCCTCTTGGATTTTTGGATGAATGTATCCAAAGTGATCAAAAGGTGCAACAGTAGGAAGATCTTGTGTCCTCATGGATGGATAAAAGGTTGTATTGGATTCTCGGTTATCAAGGCATTCATTGTAGAACTTGTTCATGCTATCATCATCTTCTCCAATGATTTCTACATCATGAGGAGGACAATCATGAGGAGTTGAAGAAGCATAATGCAACTCGAGGTCATTAGGATCATAGGCAAGGGCATAGTTGGACATGTCTACTAAGGATTTCAATGAATTCCAAAACTTATGAAAGGAAAATTCCATGATGATAATGAATTAAAATGAAAGAAATAGAAGTAGACACAGAATCTAGAAAGTAAAACAAAAATCAATTACAGAAAATAGAAATGCAAGAAATACCCTAAAAATGGCTGAAAATGTTGTGAAGAATGTGTAGGTGGACTTATTTGCCCAGGGTAAAAAATGAGTCCTAGTATGAGATTTTTTGTGTTTTTCAAAATTTTTAAGGTGATTCTAATTATTTTAAGATTCCAATGAACAATATAGATACAAATTTTAAGTTTTTTCAATGATATGTAATGCAAAAATGAAATCTACATGAATCTTTCACTAATGCAATTTGAGAAATCGTATAATGCAAAAAAAAAAACAATACCCTAATTGAATGTTGATGCAAGATGCAAATGAAACCAAAGATGAAAAGTGTTCAATAATGTAGGTTCACCAAAATGAACTGTAGATTTTTGGCACCCACAAGACTCCCTAACTCTTCTAGGGTTTTCACCTAAAATGATAGAGTAGGGCCAAAAATGCTAAAGGTTTCATTCAAATTATGCAATGTATGATGTTGTTTAAGATAAATGTAATGAACTAAGTGTAATTAAGTGATCTATATGACCGATTATGTATGCAAAATCTAAAATTTAGGCTATGCTAGAAAACACAATGTGATATGAAAACAATGAAATAGGAATAAATAAATGCATAATAGAAAGAAATAGACTGATTCAGAGTGCACCTGGAGGTCTGATGAAAATTCTAGGATATTCTGGATGCTATCTAAAATCACATAAATTCACCAGTGGGACTCATTCACCCAGGGTGGTGAATCAATCATGCTTCTAATGAAAACTGTCGGGAACAAGTTTCTAAGTGTCAGGATCCGGAATCTGATAGAACATAGATTTCTAGCCTTAAGGTGGGACTCATTCACTATTAGTGGAAAATCAATCCTCTCCCAAAATTCTAAGAAATTAAGAGACAACTCTACAACACCAGATCTGAGGATATCTGTTTGTTGGGTTGCCAAAGTCAATTCTATAGGAAATAAATAGAATACCTTCTCCAAGCTTGAAATATGGTTGATTTGACTTGAAGCACCTAGTTGACTTGTTGACCACTCTTCAACACCTAAGTGCTTGTAAGATATGCATATAAAGGTATGCAAATACACATGCAAGAGGGGAAAAATGGTTGAGGGTTAGCAAATAAGGGATTGCCTTGGTCAAAACCCACTTTGGTAATAAAACCCTTAATGAAATAATGAAATGAAAGAGAATGATAAACAAATAACATGAAAATGCTATCAACTTACCAAACTCTTATTGAAGAAAATATGATGTTGTGTCAATGGATGCTCCAAAATGCTTGATTTGATGTTATAAAGTGCTTGAATGCTTGAGTAAATGGGTGAATAAGTGAACTTGATGAATGGGGGTTGAAATGGATGTAAAAGCACTTATTTATACACTCTTGTGCCTTAGTAACTTGTTAATACCTCATCATAGGCCAACATCAAGTGATTTTGAATAAAAACCCAAAAGGAATTTTAAAATATTTTGAATTTGGAGCCAGGGGGACTCATTCGTCACCCATGGAAAATGGGTCCTAGCTAGGACTTGAAAATGGGTGTCACGAATTATCTTGCATTTAATGTTATTTGTCAGGTTTTCATTAAAAAATGCACTTAATTAAAGCTTATAAGGGCATAAAGGGGTCAAATAAAGCATAAGAAAGGTGTAAATAGCGAAGTTATGCCTAGAGAAGCATGAAATCTTGTTACAAGACTTTACAAAACTTCAAAATAGGACTGGATTAGTGATGAAAGGGTGAGTTTTTAGGTGAATTGTAATGAATAGAGTCTAGAAGAGTGTAGGAATGTCTTACAACACTTCACAACACCTTCACAAGATGTCATTATTTGAATTTTAGCACCTAAATATGCATGTTCAAGCCATATTACATCAATAAATCAAAGAAAAATAGACCAAACAACATGAAGCAAGGCCTAAAAGACCATGAAAATGAGAAGGGTCTATTTTTCTATGGTGCATCTTTGTTGGATGATTATTGTTTATGAAATGTATTAGATACTTGGTTCTATTATGTATTATTTTTTAACTATATGTGATCATTAATGGTGTTGTATCTTTGGAAATATGTATAATTATGTTCATGGATGGCTTTATTTATATAACATTATGGATGTACGTTCGTCAACTATTAATTCTATATTATGATTAAGTGGAATACTCATAGTTAGTTAATCGTCGTTATGGTTTGGGTTTACATTTAGTAATGCAACTAGGTGTATCCCGAAGGACGTAGAAGTTTTTATGTGTATGTATAATTGTTTTTCATATATGGTATGCTAATATATATATTATGTTAGTTTATTTTAAAAAAAATTAATTGTGCTTTAATTGTGAGTTCTTGTTGTCCTTTGGGGTTCGAATGGTGGGGCGTTACAAATCACATGAAATCTCATGTAATTATGGTAGAAAAGTAGTTGCTAGTTCTAAAAATAAAATAAACTGAGGTCAAAATCTTGACATGCAAATGTGAAGAAACTAATAAAAGGAATGGAGCAATCCATATTTATGCACCATGATTTGTAATAATTTATTATCCTAAGCATAATAGAGAATAGAGCTTAGGTGAAAAAATAAAAGAGGCACATCTCAGGAATTGAAAACAAGCATTCTTAAGGGCAGTGATTGGTCAAGGAGAAATAAAACTATAGGTTGCAATCTCTCTTTCTCAGATCATCAAATTTTACTCTTTGCTCTGAAATATTATTATTATTTTTCTTGAATGAAATATGAACTTCCCAATTTAAAAATAATAAATCTTGTTGTAGTAAAAAATGTTTAATAAATTATTTGAAAAACCTGAACAAAAATAAAGAAATTGTGTAGTTATACGTATACATACATACATACATATATAGGTATATATACTTATTTAGAGAATATATATATATATATATGTTTGTTTGTATGTATAAATATATATAGCTCATTGGATTTCTAAACATTGAAATTATGAGTTATTATGTGAAATGCAACATGAAATTATAGTTGTCATTATAACCTAGTTTTATGTCAGAATCATGTACAGTTTAAAGTAGGTTGTTATTTTTTATGAGTATATTTAGAATATCTTGCAGGTTAACTCATGAAAATTAGTTGTCATTATATACACAACTCTGTCATATGTACATATACCTATGGTTACATGTACCTACATATATATATATATATATCAAGTTTTATGTGTATATATATTTATATAACCATATTTATAGTACATATGCAGATTTTCTATAATAGGTTAATAATATAATAGTACACAACCAATTTTTATATTTTTTCATAATTACATTTTTTTTCCATAAATTCTTTCTCATAGATAAAAAACTTTCTAGCACTCTCAAGTTTCATTTTTATGGAAAGTAATATATATAAATGGGTGTTATATGCAACAATCAATGTTTATATTTATATGAATTATGAATTTGTGCGAGGTTTTGGTATAATTCCTAGAATAAAAATATTGTAATTATGAAAACATATAGAAATATGTTCTATACTATTATAATTCAAATCTATTGTAGAAAACCTACATATCTACTATAAACATAGTTATATATACATATATATATATATATACAACATTATATATATGTAGGTACATATAGCCATAAGTATATATACATATGACAACGCTGTGTATATAATGACAACTAATTTTCATGAAGTAGAGAGAAAAAAATAAAAGATCAATGCAAGTTAAAAATAGTTATATGTAAAGAAATGAGTTGCATATCAATGATTATTTTAATGTTATTAGGCATGAAAAGTTGAAAAAATGAAGGGTGTACAATTGAACATTTGCACGAAAGAATAGAGGAAATACTTTTTTTTATAAAAATTATGCATGTTATTCTTTTCTATTTTATATTGGGTTTACCTTCAGGGATAGGATGCTACATGTGGGTTAACAAAGAAAGTCAATCCTATTTTTAGGATCTACTAGATACTTATAGTGCTTTGGCCAAAGACATGTGTTCATTGTAATAGATAGAATTTACCAAGAAAACATTTATATATTTCTCTACCATATTTGGTTTGTGGGACATAACATGTTCATGCTAGAATGCATGTATATACATTAGGCTTGCACTAGGATTCCTCCTAATTTTTATTTTCAGGTTGCTAGGTGCTTCGTACAAGGTTGGGTATTCTTCGTGTTAGGTAGAATTTCAAG
Organism: Sequoia sempervirens; assembly: GCA_007258455.2. Classification (NCBI taxonomy): domain Eukaryota; kingdom Viridiplantae; phylum Streptophyta; class Pinopsida; order Cupressales; family Cupressaceae; genus Sequoia; species Sequoia sempervirens. Next base: position 401,772,142 of record VDFB02105785.1, read on the forward strand.
GAAGCATAAACTTTGTGGTTGGGAAAAAAAGAACTTGAGCTATGTTCTCATCTCTTGAATTGTAGATGAATGTGAGGGTCAATGTGATGCAGAGACAGGGATGACATCAATAGCCTTGTATCATTTTCATAATTTGATCTTCAGGAGTTCATTCAAAACTCAAAGATGACTCTTCATTGAACTAATCGTCCAGTGGCTCCAATACATCCTTATTGTTTCAAAACTTTTCCAAGGTTCCAAGAGGAATCTAAAAATATTAGATTGATAAAATTAATAGATCCAACTCACTAACAAATACTCAAGAATCTTTGTTTTCACTTTCACCATTCAAGCTTTCACTTGCCTAGTAGTACTCCAAATCTAGTTTTTGCATCTTCCCTCACAACCAATCAATCAAACTCACAAATTTCTTACACTTATAGGGACCCATTAACCTACTAAAAATCATATCACAAAACTATCATAGGGTTCTTCAAACCATCTATACCCAAATTGACCTTTTAGCCTAAAATGAGCTCCAATTAGCCCTCTTTTACAAAGGACTTCACCTTCAAACTTGTACCCAACTCCTCAAACCTCAAAATAGTCTTAAATATACCTCCAAAAATCAAGAATCACCAACCAGTAAGCCCCTATAGACTCACTAAGACCCATTTCTCTTAAACCCTCCTCTTTTCCAACTTTGACTAGGGCTTATTCATTTACCTATGCCCTAACCACTCACCAAACTAAAACCTCTTCAATCCCTATTAATTTTTCCTATACATGGTCAAAATAACATTACATCAGACTTACCTCATGTTTAATCCACACTTCCTTTGAAAATCACCTTATGTTCACTCTTTTTCACCCTTTTTCCAATAGGGTTTGAACCTTCTATTCACACTAGAACTTCCACAACCTCTAAGAATCTTCCAATACACCAAAATAATCCTCACCACTTAGGAACAAAAAATTTTCCGCCTATTCTTCAACTAGATCTCAAGTCCCATACTCTAGCCATGTCTAAATGGCACAAAAATTAAACTTTATGCAGGGGCAGTGCGATTTCTTCCTCCAAGAACTCTCTCAACCCTATATAAAGCTTCCTATCACTAATAATAACCTAAAAAGGCCCATTACACCCAAGTGCAACAAATACAGAAGGGTGGAATGGCCTTTTTTGCTCATGTTTGCCCTCAAACCCCTATACTCTGTCTTAGACCAGTTTGCAGACTTCAGTCCCTAATTTTCTTTATACAAAATGAGATTCTTCAAAATTAGATTGGAATGGAATCCAACAACATGAAATAATAGATTCAGATCATTTGAGAGCCAATCTCTGTTGTACGAACCCATACATAGGCAAAAAAAGAAGGAAAACACAAAAATTTACTGAGAAAACAAGCTTTTATTGATTTCTTCTACTAAGGGTGATCCAACAACCCTTGCATGAGCCTTCAAGAGGCCTTAAATACAATTTGAAACCAAAAACCAACTAAGAAACACCTATAACTTCTCATCCAACCACCTAGACCCTTACATTGCTTAATCTTGCATTACTTTGACAATTATGACATGTATTACATCATTATGAAAACTTTGTATTCTCTTGCACTAACGAACACCAAAAATTGCTAATTACATAATTAAAGGGCTAAAAGTCCTTATTCAACATGAAATGACTTAGATACCCCCTAGTTTCCTAATGCCTTCCTTCAAATGTTGAAAATATAAAAAGAAAAAGAGTAATGGGTGCTCCTGCACCACAATGGAAATCAAAGATTGTATTGTATATATCCTCACATTATTTTGTATCATTATATGTAATTGTACTTATAGATTGTATCTTTAGTTTTTTACATGGCATGAGAGCCTGGATTTGTATTTTTTAATATCATATATTTTATGCTATTACTTGGATTATAGACTAGACACATATGAGGATGTGTTATGGTTTTTTTACTTAATGAAGTTTTTCATTTATATTCCATGCTTATGAGTTATTGATCCCTTTTGTGAGAATGAATTAGATCATGATCCTTACATTTGGTATCAAAGCTCTAGGTTTAACACTAAGGCCTTTTATCTATGATAAGTTGAAACTCTATATTTTCAATATTTGATTAGTAATCATGATGCAAACTAAGAATAACAATCATAGGGGACCAAGTAATGAGAAAAATTATAGATTGGATCAGATCTTGATTCTCTTGAGTAAAAGGAGGAACAATATGGATAACTTGGAGCAGAAAGTTAGGGCACACTGAATGGAGAAAGACCAAGGAAACCAAGGGGAATGTATTGCAAGAAATGAATACTAGGGAATTCCTAGGGATAAAATTGAAGAAGAATTGGGTAGGGACCTCAAGAATGTTTCTCCACCTAAATTTATGGAAAATCCATTGGAGATGGAAAAAAATTTTGGATCATTGAGATGGAAAAGTCATTTGAACTCCAAAATATATCTAATGAGACCAAAGCTATGTGGGCTTTCTATCAACTTATAGGAGAAGTAACTACCTGGAGGGATAATGCGAAAAATGAGAAGAAACTATTTTCTGGAGAGACCACCTAGGACACTTTTATTACACTTTTCAAGAAGAGGTGGTTACCCTAGCTCTTCTTTGACAGGAAAATGACTAAATTCTAGAACCTGATTTAGGGTGGCTTGATAGTGACACATTATTGGTATTTCACCCATTTTCTCAAATATGTACTGCAATATTAGATGGATGAGTGATTTTTCCTCCAAACATTCATCTTGGGTTTGAGACCTTAGATAGGTGAAGATGTAGACATCCATAATCCTTTGACTATGGATTAGGTTTTTGTGAAGGCTATTAAAAAAGCAAAAAAACTTCAACAAATGGCAAACTTTCATAAGAACTAAGATGATAGGTTTGGGAATATTAAATTTTAGAACAATAACTAGGAGGGAGACAATAATTATCAAATCCAAAACTTGAAGCGTGGAATCAATTCCCAAGAATAATATAAGGGAATTATAATGGTAACAATAAGAGGGGTAACAATAATAAAAACAACAAAAACAATAGGACAAATAGGGCTAAAGGACCAAGAGTACCTCAAAAAAGATGTTTTATGTGTGGAGGAGAATATTATTCCAATGTTTTTCCTTGGTGGATGATGTGGCAAAGAGGAAAGAATCATACATGAGCACCACAACACTAGATTCATGAAGCTATGGACAACAAACAAGTAGATTTAAAAGCTTCACCAATCCACATTTTTGATAAGCTCTATGGATAACTTGTTTCTATATTAATTTATAGTAGAGAAACTAAATGCTTTATAGATCCTAAAATAATTTCCAAGTTACCAGTTAGACCAGGACGCATGAAAAAATTCATGGATAGTTGAATATGGGAATCAGGTAAAAAAAGAGGGTAGACTCATATCTATCTTGCAACAAGTTAGAAATTCCTAGTTTTAAAAAACAAGTCAATATTTATGTGGCTCCCTTAGGATTCTATGATGTAATTTTAGGAATCAATTGGTTGAAAGAATACAAGTTTATAGTTAATTTTGAGTATAAGACAATAATTTGTTTAGATGACTTCATGAATCATGTTGAGATTCATGGTTTTCAAAAACCTTTAGAGCTTAGGAAAATTTTAGCTATGCAATTGAAGAAGGCCTAAAGGAAGGGATGCTCCATGTATTTTGTTCACATTTGTGATATGGATATGATGCAAAACTAGTAATTGATGACTATCTTATCCTTAGAGGATTCAAGGATGTGTTTCCAAAGGAATTAAAATAATTGCCACCAAAGATGTAATTTGATTTCTTTATTGATTTTCTACCTAGAACTGAACCTCAATCCAAGGCTCCCTATAGGATGACCACAACAAAGCTATATGAATTGAAGAATCAATTGTAGGATTTGTTGAAGTAAGGTTTTATCAGACCTAGTGTGTCACCTTGGCGCACATCAATCATTTTTGTGAAGAAGGATCAAACCTTGTGCTTGCGTGTTGACTACAGAATGCTAACATGTCAAGTATCAAGAACAAGTACCCACTTCCAAGAATTGATGGAATCTTTGACTAGATGAAAGGGGATACAATATTCTCCAAGATAGATCTAAGATACAAATATCATTTATTGAGGATCAAGTAGGATGTATCTAAAGCATCTTTTAGGACTTTTTATGCTCACAAAAAATTCATAGTAGTACCATTCAGGTTGACTGATGCACTCTCATAACTTTCATGAACTTAATGAACAACATATTCAAGGATTTCTTAGATGATTTTGTTCTAATATTCTTGGATCATATCTTGATTTACTCCAAGATCATTTAAGAGAATGACAAGAATTTGAGGATAATGTTACAACAATTAATGTATATATATATTTTTTGGCAAGATATCCAAGTGTACCTTCTATCCTTGGACAAGGTGCATTATCTAGGTCATGCCATTTTAGCCAAAGGGATTGTAGTAGATCCAAAGAAGATAAAGGAAATTGTGGAATATTCTACTCCACAAAATGTGAATGAAGTCTGAAGCTTCATGGGACTTGTAGGATACTACCAAAGTTTGTATAAGGAATTTAGAGAATTGCAACACCAATCACTTCACTCTAAAAGAAAGGAAAAATATTTAAGTGGATTGAGAAGTATGAACAAGCTTTCTAAATTTTGAAGGAAAATCTCACTATAGCTCAAATTTTGATTGTACTTGATTTGAATGGACAATTCATGGAAATAATAGATGCATTAGGAGAAGGTGCATCTAGAGTGTTAATGTAAAATGGGCAAGTGGTGGCTTATGAGTCAAGGAAATTAAAATAATATGAGTTGAATTATACACCACATGATCTAGAGTTATTGGACATAGTTCATGCTTTATAAATGTGGAGACATTACCTTTTGAGGATATCATTTGAGTTGAAGACAGATCACTTGGGACTCAAGTAAATTTTTACACAACCCAATCTTAACACTCGTGAAAGGAGATGGTTGGAGTTTCCCAGTGAGTATGAATTTGGAATTCAGTATATCAAAGGGAAATAAAATAGAGTGGCTAAGAAACTTAGCAAAAGAAGGCATATAACATCCATAACTACATCAAGGTACAATTTGAAACAAGTAATTTATAATCTACAAGGAGATGAGCACTATTTTAGAGTGAAGCAAGCCTTAGAGGAGAATCTTATAGACCATTATTTTGATGGATATGTTCTTGAATTATATGGGATATTGAGATACCAATGAAAAATGTACATTTAAAATTCAAGGGATTTGATTAAATTGATCCTAGAGGTAATCCATAACAAACCTTATTCAGGGTACCCTGGAGTAACCAAAATGGTAGTAGAACTGAGCTCTCTATATTTTTGGCTAGGACTCAAGAAGGATATAATTTAATTTTTGGCTCAATGCTTGGAGTGTCAATGAATCAAGCCTAAAAGTGTGCATCCAACAAGGATTTTATATCCACACAACATACTTGAGTATAAATGGTAAGTGATTGGAATGGACTCCATTCAAGGGTTGCATATGTCCAAGAACAAACATGATATCATTTTGGTGGTTGTGGATAAGTTGACTAAAGTAGCATACTTCATTGTATGGAATCTTAAAGATGGATATTTGGCTTTGGAAAAGAGGTTTGTCCAAGAGACCTTTCATTTACATGGAGTACCTTAGACAATCATATCATATTGAGATACTTGTATGGAATATAGGTTTTGGACCACACTAAATGCAACATTGGGAATGAAGTTGAATTTCAGTTCATCTTACCATCCTACAACATATGGGAAAATAGAGAGAGTGAACCAAGTAGTCGAAGACCTCCTTAGGATGTATTTTATGGATTAATAGTATAAATGGGAGGAGTATCTTCCATTGGTGGAGTTTGTATATAACAAATCCTACCATGCATCTTTAAGGATGACATCATCTGAAGCTCCTTATGGGTTAAAGTTTCATACATCTATCAATTGGGATAAGGTGGAAGATAGGATTGTTATTGGTGTAGATATGATTAGGGAGATGGATGACCAAATGAGATTGATAAAGGAGAGATTGAAGGAAGTATAAAATAGGTTGAAGAGTTATGTGTCCACAAAAATAAGACTTTCAAATAGTTTTTAGTAGGGGACAAAGTCTTTTTCAGGGTCAAACCTCCTAAGAGTTCCATTTTGTTTGGTAAATCATCCAAACTTCCTCAAAGATTCGTGGGTACATTTGAAGTGTTGGAAGTGATCAATTCAGTTTCTTATAGAATTTATCTACCAAATTCTCTCACCTAAATCCATAATATATTTCATGTTTCTATGCTCA
>VDFB02105785.1:401778539-401850611 GCA_007258455.2 Sequoia sempervirens
CAAATGACTTCAAAACAACACTTGACTTTCTTTATATATGCTTTTTGCAAATCGGATATCCGATTTGTAAAACTAGGTTTGGTGTTTGGTATGGTGACACCCGAGCCTAAAAAAAGTCAACACATTTTTTTCGCATTTTTCGGTCGGTGAAAGACATGTTTTTTTCTTCATTGCCACTTTTTGGCCTACCATGATCCTGCACATACCCACATGATAATTCTTTCTCAAAGTCTTTAGAAAAAAATTATCATTCCTACTGTGTAACCCCAATTTCATTGCTTCAAATATCTCATTCAGAACTTGGCATTTTCTCAGGAGTTTATGTGAAAAAATCCCACCAACTAACCCTTTTCCCTTGAAAAAATAGTACCCTTGAACTGCCGAGAGCAATGCTTGACCATCCAAAAACTGACTCTTGACATACTTCTATGCAACTAATTCAAATTACTTAAAAGACTGCGAAATGTCAAGGAAGTTTGAAAAGAAAATGGACAAAATTTGAGAAGGAAGAATCACCCGGTGTGAGGCTGGATTGATGATCTCCATTCCAAATATGGTTTGAATGATGTCTGCAACACTTGGGCAATCCATCTCAAAAATTAAGGCAAGATCTCAGTTTGAAAGGTCTGCTTCAAATGACTTCTCCCAGTTTTGACCATGCATGAAGAACCTGAGATTCCAAGGACACGCCATGTGTGTATTAAGAAGCACAGACACCGTCACCTAGAGAAGACACAAAAGCCTACTTGCCATAGTAACACCACCACTATTTACCAATTCGTAGTTAGATGAAAAAAAGATATGTGTCCTTTAGCCCGATGCAGGTGAAAGGGCCTCCAACCATCAAAACCATAACAATTAATTATTATGCATTAATTGATGGAGAAATAAGCTCATCCTTCCTACCGCCAAATGAAGGTACGTTTCATTGAGTAGGTCACATCAAAGCATCCACCCAACTTTATTCCATGATGAAACACATACCTACATAATGAAAACAAGGTGAGAGAAAAATAATGATGAATAGGCATAAAGCCTATCCACTGTGGAGGTTTTAATCATTTAAATATAATGTTGACTCATCCTTTCAAAGCTACCCCAAAGATTGACGTAGCTTAATTTTCCTGCCTCTCCTCTTTTAAAAACTTGGTTCATTTTGTAGGTTTTGTTCAACAATCAATAGATCATACAAGCCAGAGTCTTCACTTGCTACCCTAAGCAAGTCTTTTGATTAAAATTATGGGAATTAGGAGTGCTAAAGATGCTACATTGGAGGGGATTATTTTATAGCAATCAATATTAACTCTTAAGGTTTTGCTCCTAAAATTTTAACCAAGCCTTAATATTGTGTCTTATTTTGACATAAAAATAAAAGGTAATGCAACACATCCTAGTATTTTTTAATTTTTTATTAAAATAACACACTCATGTTATAATGTACTTGCACTATAATTTAGACAATGAAAATCTTACCCCTTTATCTTTAGATTTCTAAAATGGAGGTTTAGACCTACATGTTGAGCTGTGAAATCTATGTTCTTCACATAAAATAACATGTTCAAATTTCATCCTCATTAATTTTGTACATTTTAGAGAAAAATTTCATGAAATCACCACCAAAATATTAATCTACTTCTTCACTTTCTAACCATATAATTTATTATATAGTTTGATAAATTAAAGTATTCATTTATATTTACTTTTGGGGATGTTTTTGTTAGCCTCAAATACATGTATATATTTTTTCATATTTTTTATTCATTTATCCAAATTCAAAAAAATATGTGATTGTTTTAGCTTCATTCTCTACATATATTCTTGATTATATTTGTGGAAGTTAGATGGTGCATAAACTTGGTTATCAATTTTTTGGAATGTGTCAACATCCAAAAAAAAAAAACTATTTTATATCAAAAAATAATAATAAACTTATACTACATGCTCTTAGCTATTTTCCACCAATTGAATTAAAAGAATAATTAATGAAAAAAAGTTGTGAGAGGTGGTGGGTGGGCAATAGGCAAGACACACACCTAATGAACACATTATAATTCTTATTCTTATCACATCTTAAAATTTTTAGCATAAGCATCTTTAACTGCTTATTGAAGTTTAAATTTTATTGATTTTAGGAAAAAAGTGGTCACTTATGACTCTTTTTGGTCTACCATTTCCTTGTACTCAGCCTTGGATTAAACCATATATAAGAAATTGAGATTGATTATAATAAATGTAATTAGATATTTGATTATGTTAAGATTGAATTAATTAAAATGACTAAGATATAAATATAGATCTTCCCTAAATTATACTATGATCTCAATCTTGACTATTTTGGTTGATTGATACACTTCTAGAGAACTTGAATTGAATCATTAGCTAGGGAATTTTGAGATTTATGAATTATTAGACTAGATCACAATTGCAGTTTTGAACACTTTTTCCTCATTACAATAACAAACCAAATTTCAAAACATAAAACTTATAGTGAAACCTTCAATTTAAAATATATTAAAAAAAGGCTTATTTCAAAGTTTCTAAAATATAATAATTATGAAATTCTTACTATGTATAGGATCGAATAAAATTGGAATAAGTCACGTCAACCATACGGGCTATTTAGATAGGTGGTCTATATAAAAGCCTCCTTGGTTACCTATAAAAGGAAAAAGTATATGCCTGGGGTCTGTTAAAATTATAGTGTGCAAACAGTTACAGACTATCATATTACAGGCCTGTAATGCATCTAGATAACCGAGAGAATTGAGCTTAGGCAGCCCATTAGTCTTTTATCTTTTTAAACCCAGTAAGTCATTGTGAAAACAGTGGTGAGCAATTATGGTCAATGGTCCTTACTCATATTTTCTGGGCTTTGCCGACATCTGAATCAAAAGAGCCTGCAATGGAATATGTCGTTTTCTATCCCTACAAGTAGATGGAACAAAGTTAGATACAGGTGAATATATACTCCAAATGTATAGGACTCTACTGCCCAACATAAATATAGGACGCTATACATTCATTCCAATGTCCGAATGAACGCACACTGTATACCAGTTATTTGGAATAGCTTAGCCACTTCCCCTGCAAACTGTAGATGATGATTATTTTTTGATACAAGACAAACTTCAAGTAGAAACAAACTGTCTCATGAATGTGCTTCCTATGCGGGTGCATTTTAACAGTAGAAGTGTCTTTAGAGACACCAATTTTTCATAGTTTATGATATTGCTGTTTATTTTGGTTATGTTTTAAGATTTGATTGCGTCTGAAACATTTAATACATTATCACAATGGAATTATAGAGAAGAGAAATGATTTCATCCAAAATTTATCTCTCTACTTTCATCATCATTATAGATCATAGACTGTGATCCAATACATTGATTAAAAAAGTTCTATGTAATCAAATTCAGAAGCATACAAAAAGTAACAGTTAAATGTTTTGTCTTCATATATTCATAACATCAATTTTAATTGGTAGACCACTGTGTTTATTTATGCTATCCATCACTTCTCTTTTCAAACTACTTTCATTGTAACATGATAGATCATGGAGTGTGATCTGAAACATTGATGAAATTTCCTACACTATTTTTATCCTGATGTTGAATGATAAAATATATGTTGGATAGGCAGCTGCCACTGCACCAAAAGATTGACCTATTAATGCCCGATACAACCATCAGATTTATACAAGATCCAAGATCCACATAAGGCAGTTAAGCCATGTCACAAACCCAAGCGCCGTGGTGCACAGCACAAGGAGACCAAGGGAAAAACTCTTGCAACAATCCCCCCAATTTTTTGCATAGGCGGCTGTCGCTACACCAAAAGATCGACCTGTTAATGCTGGATACAACTGTCAGATTTATAAAAGATCCAAGATCCATAAGAGACAGTTAAGCCATGCCATGAACCCAAGTGCCTGCACAACACAAAAAGACCAAGGACGAAACTCTTGCAACAATGTAATCTAAAATATTGATAGAAAAAAACTCTACATAATCAAATCAAAAGGCATACAACAAAATCACAATAAAATGTCTGTCTTTATACATTCATAACATCTTGTCTTTATACATTCATAACATCAATTTCAAGAGGTAGACTACTCTGCTTGCTTATGGTAGATATTCGCTTTCACTATCATTGCTTGGTTTTATTATGGTACGATGGTATCGTTTGGACATGGATTTATCTTTTCATTCAAGGATGCCAGCCATAGATGAAGGTAAATAATTCAGATGAAGTCCTTTTTGTCTAGGATTTATACCAAAGACAAATTCCTGTCCCATCTCTAATTAATGAAGCTTGACGAATGTTTTGGAATTTGGGATTCAATGTGGGACATGAAGGCAAGAAATGGGATGTACTATAAGCTTATGAAGTTGAACCAAACCTAATATTTGCGTTTTTTTTCAGTCTGTTTACAGAGCAACATCCTGTAATGTAATGGTATATTCAATTTCTTTTTCTTTTAGTAAAATTTATTGAAAAAGCAATTGTAAATAGGGAAAATAAATCAGAGTCTATCCATGAGCAAGGGCAATCACTTTATGTCATTCGCATTCATGTCTAGTCATACAAGACTGCCATTTCCATTCTTTACCACCTTTGCCCCTTGCCAAGTAATTCAGAGTAAACATTATCTCATAAAGGCCCCTCGAAAGTGACTTTCAGTTGGGTGTATTCCATTACGATTCTTTGGAAGAGCCAGCTGGAAATATATCCAGAAGCTCAGTTTTCAAGGTGACTAGATTGATACTAACTAAAGAAGTTTATTGTCAAACTAGAACATTATCACTTAGGGAGTACTCATCATGAAGTCAAAGGTAACAGTAGTCCCCATGAAGACATCTGAGAATTGTTCCTGCTTATTGATCTGTATTCCTCTTGCCGGGTGTCTTTGCTGGTCTATTCTCAGCTTTCTTGTCCGTTTGGTGCATTGGTTGTACATGCACCACTTCTGAATTTATAATCTGATATTTGTAATATATTTTGAGCTTAATCCAATTAAAGAAAAAAAAACAGTAATGTTCTGAATGCAGTACTTTTAACATGGGCTATGGTAATTTTCACTTGAAGTAAATATGGATATCTTTTCAAAACCCAACAATATTTGTTTATATAATTGGTTTGTACATGTATCGTCCTGGTCGAGTATCTGGAGTGAACGCCACCATTTATGCTAAGTCACTGTATCTTCCTTCAAATGATTGACGTGTTTGTCTTGACTTGATAGCGGGGCCAATAAGAAGCGAATGACCAGAGCTGCCAGAAAGCATCGTAGTAGACTATGATAATCATTTGAAGTTTTTGAAATAAAATTTCACTGAAAAGGTGTGTACTGAATGCATACTCTCTTTGAGTTAGATTACCATAGGCTGAGTTAATATATATTTACATTGGAAGTATTTTTAGTTTAAGTATTTATAAGATCTCTTATAGTATGTTGAGTAAGTGCATATATGTTAGAAGTGTTTTTTGAGTCAAGATGTTATGATTAGAAGGTCCATTTTATCAATGTTGCTTATATATTAAATTGTTTTGTGATTTAAGCTGTCATAAGTCAATTACAACACTTTGTGTACTTGAATATATTTATATTGACAATCTGTTTAAGCTAAGTCATCACAACTAACATAGTGAGTAAGTGTACATATAAATTGGAAGCCTCCTTGGGCTAATTTGTCATCACTAGGGGATCCATTATGTCAAAGTTGTGTATATATTTGAAGACTTTGTGGACTAAGGATGTAGACATGAATAGGGTTCTAGATGAAAAGAAGCTGAGGGCATGAATCCATAGAATACACAAGAAAATTAAAAGAAGGTAAACAATTCATAGGAACAACTTATATATTAAGCATCCCAAATCAATGATTGATGTCAATTGACAATAGTTCTAATTTGGGGTACATACACAAACTATTGATGTTATGAATCTAACAAAAAAAAGGGTCCTAATTCTATTTCCTTCCTGAAATTTATACAATTCTCATTTGGCACCAAAATTACACTCATTACATCAAGATTGCTACCTACTCTTTATTCAAAATAACCTACCAAGCATCCCTTATTAGATGGTATTAAAAAAAACTCATCACCTTCCCTAATAGCTAGCATGTCAATATTTTGTTGCCCTTGCATACAATTCATGCCATCTTTCTTTTTCCTCTCCTTATTTCCCATTGCCTATATTGTTTCTCTAGGTTTCATGTTCCTTACCACCAAGCCCCTACTTCATTCTCCCTCGGTAAGGAAAATTGACAACGAACCCCTACTCATGTATCAACTTTGATTATTTATCTATTGTCATTTTGTATTGAGTGAACTTTGATGTACTATGAAAAGTTGCTTCCTCCACTTTGTTCCCTTTCCACTTCACAAAATACTCCTTATGCTCTCTTCTACACATCTTAATTCTAGTATCTAGCACCTACCCTAACTCTTAATGCATTCTTATAGGTATTTCATCCCTTCAATCTATACTTTTTGTGCTTGGTTCTATATTTTCTCTATCCCCATTACTCTACCTTCAGTAATAGGGCATAGTTTGATAGAGTTGAAAATTAGTGATATAGCTATCCCCTCATGCAGTTTGATCTTATAGGCCTTACTTGTGAACTTGCAAAAAATTATGCAAGGTCCTATCTTTTTCTACTTCAACATATTGTATGTCTCCTTAATAAATATATATCTATAAATATATGCAAACATCAAATATATAACGTTGAATTCAATTTATCACTTGCCTTTGTTTACAATCGCCTTGTATTGCATGTTGAGCTTCTCTCTAGTTGTCCATGTACTTGTTCATGGATGCAACACATATATTCTAAAAAATCCTCCCCTTTCGTGCTCTTCCTTTGTTCTTCTAGAATTTTATACATGTGAATCTCTTCATACATTAATTATAGATATTTTGGAACATGCTCTTCCTAGTCCTTTGATTCACCAAGTTGTACATAATTTTTTCTTGGATCAAGACCAAATCCTAGAGTCCTAACTTCTCTCTCATTATACACCTCAATATGTTTCCCAAACTCTTATTGGAAATCTCTATAGATATCCATCTATAAGAAGATGGTATGTTGAGATGAACTTTGGCTTGGTACCTAGAAACTTCCACAATGTTCACCAAAAATATCCCTTGAACTTAGTTTCTTAGTCTAACACAATGGTGAATGGAAACCTAGGAAGCCTCACCATTTATTTGAAGAACAAAATTTCCACTTGAGTGGTATAACTTTTCTACCTCTAGATTATGAAGTATGACATCTTCAAAATTTTAATCAACCACAAAATATCTAATTGTATACATTTTTCTAGCTTAAGAACAAAATCCATGTTCCCATGGTCTCTCCAAAATTAGCAATGGTTGGTACAACTCTATATCTTAAATTATTATCTTTTGGCATACTTCAAATTATTGTGCAAACTTCTTGACATCTATAGTCACATGTGACCCTAGTAAACCCTTCACTCAATTGTATCACTAGTTTTGTAATGATAAAGTGTCTAAATCTCCCTCTATATTATTTTATGTTTATAATATTTTCATGTGTTAATCCTTTAATTACATATATTTACATTCCCTTAAAGAATAACTTATCCTATAACAAATAATCTAATGATTGTGACTATTCCTCATGCTCAAATCCTACATGTGCCTTCTATGTGGCTTGAAAATCCTCATATTGTGCATATTATTCCTTTATTGAGTCATAACCCATAAACCATATAGATTTCCTTTCCTAAAGAACATCTTTGACATAGGATGTCTATAAATTTGTTCAATATGCTATTTCTTTGCTTGAGCATAAATTAAAATATATGCAATTATTGATCTACTTCATGTGTCTCTAATTTAGTTTATCTTACTAGTGGATGAACTATATGAACTATATGAACTAATGACCCATGAATATTATGAACTCCTAAATAAATATATAGTGCCTCCATTTTCTTAGTGCTTTCATTACTACTTAAAAATATTAGTCATTGGTTGAATATTGTTCTTTATAATATTAATATTTTCACCAAAGTATGTGATAATTTTCCTACTTGAGTAAACATCATAACAATTGATGAACAATTGGAATTGTCATCCACTTGATAATTTTACCAAAGTCTAGTGGTTCTAGCCTTTATTATTCTATTAAATTTTTATTTAGTTCCTAGAATGATCACTCTACAACCCCATCCAAATGGACACATTTTTGTCCTCAATCATAGTCTTTATTATTTTCACATAAATCTTACCATGTGAAATTCATGTATAAGCTCTCCATATCCCATGAAATATTTACAATTTAGATATATTCTTCAATGATGACCACTCCACAACTAGATTCACCTTTTTCGGTTTCATCTTCAAACCTTCTTGGGATATCAAAAAGTTCAATTATAGTATATTTTTCATCATCAAACTACATTTCTTTGGGTTCACTAATAACTTCTATTTTCACATCGATTGTAATACTTTCCTTACATGTGCTAAGTGTTTCTACTTGGTTTTACTCAAGACAAATATATCATCTAAATAGACAATTAAAAATATCCCTAGTAATGGTTTGAGCATTTATCAATTAACATTATAAAATTTCCTAGTTTGTTCAATATTTAAAACCACATCACTACCCACTCATAAAACTCATCCTTTATCTTGAAGGTGATTTTCATCCATTTCCTTCCTAGATTCTAACTTGATAATAGTCATACATCAAGTTGATCTTTGTGAAAATACTTTTCCTCACATAGGTTTTCAATCAAGTCATCCATACACAATAATGGAAATATTTATTTGATGGTTATTTTATTGATCACCTTGGAACTATTATACATCCTCCACTTTTCATCCCTCTTTGGTGACAATATTATAGGTACTATGCATGGGATACAACTCTATCAAATTAGCCCTTTTTAAGAAACCCCTCTATAATTTATTTCTTAGATCTTCACTCTTTTGTGGCATCATCATATGGGATACCTTTTTTGGTAGAATTTATCTCAATATAAAGTTTATTTCATGGCTAGAGCTATGTATGTTATGGAGTAACTTACACAAGAGAATAATATAATATTAAATGTTGAAAGTACTTGATAATTGAAATGAAAGAAAATGGTTGTTATATGGTTTAGGAGATTAAAAAACACATTTCACAACATTCATTCAAGGAAAAACCTAAAGATCTTAATCTAAAGTATGCAAAGGAGAAAGAGATCTTGCAATAGGGTTGTCCTAGGGTATGCTTATAAACTAAAGAGGGGTTCACCACCAAGCTAGGGCTTGAAAAGACTAATGAAATGTAAGATCTAATGCTAAAACCTAATGCAATTCAAAACTTCACTAAATGACCTAGAAAAGCATGTAAATCAAAATAGAAAGTTGAGAGATCAGAAGTGTGCACCTAAAAACTTGAAGAGGACTGGATGAAGACTCGAAATGTTGAAAACACTAAATTTAATGTTGAATGGGACTCATATGCTAGTTTGGGCGATATATTCCTAGATTAGGGTTTTTGCATGGGAACAAAAATTTGGCAGAGATATGACTGAAACTCCCAAAATTTGCAAATTCAAGCCTAAAATGGGACTCATATGCCAGAAGTGGTGTATCAATCCAGTTAGGGTTTTTTGGAGATTTATAGTCTGAATCTGCTCTTAAATTTATATTGTGTCCTTTCTATCTAATTTTTGGATCTGAATATTTGATATGCAAGGTCTGTAGATGTCTTTCAATGATCTTTAATGAAAGGTGACAACTTTGACAACTTTGAACACTTGAAAACTTTCTCCAAACTTTCTCTTCAATATGTCTTCAACCTATATTTGCAAATCACACACTAAAGTGAGGGAAAAATGTTGTTTTGTTAGTAGAAAGGGGTTTTCCTTGGTCAAACCTCATTTTGGTAATCAAACCTTGAAATGAAATGAAATAGGAAAGGAGAATGATGAATGAACAAAATGTAATGTTGCAACTCACCAAACCCTAGCAATGAAGTGCTGCTAACATGTATGAGATAGCTCCAAGGGATGCAGATCTTGACACTTGCTTGAATGTGATAGATCTTGAATTGAATGCTTGCTTGAATCATGAAACCCTACATCACAATTGTTAGCTCAAAAAAAAACATGATGCATGATGGCCATTACAACATTAAATCAAGGCCATGTTAGGGAGTACTTTTTCTATCATTACATCTAGCCCCACTTAGTGAGAGGAGGAACTTTCTTCCAACTCACACTAAAGTAGACCCACACAACAGCAAGAGGGAATGTGCATACCAATGCTAGTAGATAGGATGGCTCATGATCAAGAGGGTTGTGCAAGCCCCAAGACCAAGGTCCCGCAAACCAACATAGGCACAAAACAACAGATGAAAATGATATGGGTATGTGCAGGATCATCATGGAAAAAATAGGCCCTTAAGTGGCAAAAAAATTAAAAATCAGAGTTAGGCAACTGACGAAAAATTTGAATAAGTTATCTATATTATTTCAAAAATATGTAAGAATAGAATTTGTAGAAAATTGAATGTAGTTTCTAAACTACTAAGTTTGTTTTAAAAAAGAAATCTATTTGGTGAAAAATTTGAAATTTCAATGCAAAGAGTACTTAAATTTTGGAAAAATAAGAAGTAGGTGTCCGTCAATTCTCCCTAACCACAATAAAATGATAATATTTTTTATAATATTTTAGATATAGTAGAGGAATCTCCGATGTGATGCATATTTTTTGTAAATTTTTTCCAAGTAAATAATTAATTATGAATTTTTATTACAACTTTAAAAATATAAAAATTCATGTCTAACCACCTTTAACTCGGTCAAACTTAATGAAATTCAATTTTTTTTAATCCTATAGTATGCAAAGCATAGAATGTGACATGTTTTGATTCAAAAAATGTGATACCATTTTTGAAAGCTAAAGATATTTTCAATCAATGTATCAATCAGACTTTAGTCATAATTTGAATAAAAATGAATAATAATTACTTACAATTCAAAGTAAAGAATAATTTATATTGGTGAAAAGTTGAGAATCTCCTTTAAAACCCTTTTCATTTCATCAATTTTGGGTAAAAAGAAAGTCATCACCACATATCCATCATATTGCCATTTTTTGCCCATCATGATCCCGCATATACCCACATACAGAGCAATAATAAGGCACAAGCATACACCGCCAAAGACAAAGAGAAGAGAAAAAAAAAACAAAAGATAGGTGGATCAAGCTTCAACCATTTTTCCAGCACAATGTGGATTAGATCTAGGCTATTTGTCTAAAAAATGCATGCTCACTCTAAGGCAACAAAACTTTAGACTGTTCGTTGGGTGAGTAATCCAAGAGGGTGAGACACATACACACATGGTTGGTATGTGCTCACACATACACGTGAGTGGGTATGGGAAAGTCATGCCTCGGTTCGACTTCTCATTCAACCATACCAAAGTTATACCTCCTAATAACTTTGATAAGGTGCCACACAACAATGAACTTCAAGCTTCATGAGGCAAGAAAAGCTTCGTATGCTTGGAACTCATGAAAAAACAAGATGGAACCATAGGCATGCAAAGTGTGTTATGCAAGGTGGCCATATAACTGAAATTGTAAATGCAATAATAATGTAAAGAATGTTTAAATAAGTCTTGGTTAGTTCATGCGAGGTCTTAAACTTAGGGAACATTGTGCCTAATGTATCCAAGAGAGGACTAATTGAAGAATAGAAGATTCACAACTTAGGGGATGCAATGTATCACAACAAGTCACTAAGAGGAATATAATATGCTAAGATAGATCATGGTCTTGAAGGACATCACACCCAATGTCATCCACAAAGCAAAAGACGCATCTCATGAAGCAAGAAGAAAACACCATGAAACATGAAAAATAAAAATGTAAAATAATAATGCCAATGTATGCCTCCACTTTAAAGAAATTGTTAAACACCATGCTATGAGAAATTACTTTGAAGTAGTAAATAATAAATGCTAATGATAAAGAAGACATGAGAGCTTACTTGGAAAGCCCTATGCCAAGTCATATATTTTCAAATAAAGCTATGTCATGCAAAGGAAAAGAGAGGGGCTTCCCCCAAAATGAAACTCCAAACACACATAAGGGATCTATGGATTTGGGGTCAGTATGTCTTTGCTACAATGTTTTTATAGAGCTTGGAACTATCATCATTCCCCAAATACTCATAGAACTAGAAGAATTACACAAAGAGAGTGAAAAAAAAGAACAATGTTTCATGTCAACATGGAAGAAACTTGAATGTCTCGACACCTTGCATCATCCCCAAAAGGAAAACATAAGATAAAGAAAAGATAAAGGAAAAGGAAAAGATTTTTGGTCAGCATGGAAAAGACATGAATGCCTTGATTCCTTGTGTCATCCCCGAAAGGAAAACAAAAGACAAAGAAAAGATAAAGGAAAATATTTTGGGTCAACATGGAAGAGACATGAATGTCTTGATGCCTTACGTCATCCCCAAAAACAAAACACAAGAGAAAACCCCTCTATAATTTATTTCTTAGATCTTCACTCTTTTGTGGCATCATCCTATGGGATACCTTTTTTGGTAGAATTTATCTCAATATAAATTTATTTCATGGGTAGAGCTATGTATGTTATAAAGTAACCTACATAAGAAAAGAATATAATATGCAATGTTTAAAGTACTTGATAATAACACGCCACTTCAATGGAGCAACCTCCTAATCCACTTTGAGGGGGATACCTCCAATATTCTTCAATAAGAACACAATACTCAACTTGATGATAATAACCTAACTATATACCTCTTACATATAACATACTTATGCCTAGCATATAACTCATGCTAACCTAGATAACCCTATATAAGACTTACACTGACCTAAATAACTAAATAAAAATACAATAATAATAATATGAGTTAATTATGAGTTAAGGTATCCACAATTCAACTACTCATAACACTATACACACTATAGGGGTAGGGGCATAGCATTGCCCTCCTCTTTAAAAAAGAATTATCCGTAATGCTAATCTATTTTTCTTCTTCTTTTTCTTCATCTCATTTTTACTTCTACTTCTCATTCTACTATTGCTTCTTGTTCTTGTTCTTTCTCTTGTTCTTTTTCTTGTTCTTTCTCTTTTTATTTCTCTTGTTCTTGTTCTTTCTCTTTCTCTTTCTCTTGCTCTTTTTATTTTTCTACTTCTTTTTCTTTTTCTTCTTTTTGTGGCAACATTTTGTTGTGAAGAAGTTCTAGAAAGATAATTTTAAAATAAATAAAACTAATGAATTCAAAATACTCTAAAAATTTTCCTATAACTTACTAAGGTCTAGGTATACTTTCCAAAATAAACCTCCCCAAAATTAGTTTTTTCTAGCCTTGAGAGAAAATTTGTAAAAAAACCTAATTCTGAAACAAATCTATTGTTTATGATTAAAATTATTTGAAATTTATGTTTTCAGCTCCTTTATTACTTCTTCAAAAACCCAGTAAAAATCATGAAAAAATTCGGCAAGATATGGAATATATGCACTTCCCAAATAAATTGGGTAGAAACACTAATTCTACAATAAATAGCTCAATTTTATTCCAAATCCTTTGAAATCTAGACTCTATCTTCTTGAATATGTTATTCAAAAAGCTTTTAAAAATAATAGTAAAATTCTCCATAATTTAGAGATATGATCTTCCCAAAATTACCTCTAATATTAAGAAAACACCTTGCCTCTATGGTGCCAAGATCATGCTTTGATACCACTTGTTATGGAATAACTTGCACAAGAGAAGAATAAAATATGAAATATGTTTAAATTAATTGATAATAACATGCTAGTTTGAGGGGGAAACCTCCTAATCCACTTCAATGGGGATAGCTCCAATATTCTTCAATAAGAACACAATGATCAATATGATGATAGTAACCTAACTATACATCCTATATATAACACACTTATGTCTAGGATATCACCCAGGCCAACCAAGATAACCCTATATAAGCATTAGACCAACCTAAATAAATAAATAACAATATAATTTAATAATATAACTTAATTAAGAGTTAAGGCACTCAGAAGTTGACTACTCATAACACTATACACACTATAGGGGTAGGGGCATAAAAATGTATAGGTAGGTATCCATCTAGAATTTCATCAAACATGGTATCCATATACTCCTCTAATATCTCCAACATATATATTAGTTCCTCTTATTTCACACCACTCATTCCCTTGTTACATACCTTATTTATGAAGAAATTGGCATGAATGCTAATCATGCACACTCTCTCTTCACTTCATTTTTTTCCCCAAATACTAGTATAAACGTTAGGATAATTTCAACCCTAGAGTTATGATACTCAACTTGTACCAAACTATATTTCCTATCTCCCTTCCTTAGGGTGTAGGTATTTGCACACTCATTATGACACACTCTTTTATCATACTTATATTATCATCCCAATAAGGTGTGGTAGCAATCCATTAACATGATGTCACATGTCACTTCATATTTATACATTTCAATCTTAAAAACAACATTGCATTATTTATTTAATAATAAATTATGGCTCTTCAACATTCGTAACACCTTGTAGCAGTTACAATGTGCAATACTCTCTAATTCTATATTTTCTATCATCTTGGCAACAATAGAGCTATATATGCTACCATAATCTATTATCATTTTGTAGTACTGAGCTCTTGAATTACAAATTATTCTAAAGATAATTTTACTTTGCATTGGTGGCCTCTTCTTTTCTTATGGTGGTTTTAACAAGAATTAACAAGTTAAAATTTCTACTTCTCCTTTCAAATCTTTTATGTTATTAAAAAATGTACTTCCTTCTAAACTTCCTTTAGTAATGTGATTGAATATTTTAATAATTCATTCTTTGATACTTTTTTATTTGTGTGCACACTCAAATTATTGATTCCTTGTCTCAACACATAGAATTTTTTCTCCTAAGAAACTTATTCCTTGTCCATGACCTCTCCCTTTGAAGGAATCTCTTCCTTCTAGCACTTTCCAACATCTCTATTATGTGCTTGCCTCACTTTCATGCATTTACATTGAATCCTTTCTAACACCTCACACCATGCTTCTCCTTTAATGCATGAATTTCCCTCCTGTACACATTATTATGCTGTTTTGTGAAAAATATCTCTTTGATGTTTAGCATGCACTAGAAATCCTCCTTCATTGACTTGGGTTTTACCATTTTAAATTTATCTTGGATGTTAAGCCTCAAGTTATTTTCATACATTGTGACCTTTCCTTCACCCTCTTCCTCATATATTTTTATATTAATTAGCTAGTAAAACTCTTTTGTGTAATCTTATGGAACCATATCCTTTTTCTTCAAGTTGTACAACTTCTTGAATAGGCTCACCTAAAATGTATTTGTAGAAATTTTTCCACAAGCATAGTGACCATATTTCTTCACATGTGGATCATTTTCCTTCCCCTTTCCTACCCATCTTTAGAAAATGATCCCACCATAACAATGTGCATCCCTTTAGCTTAGTTCATGAGAATACCACTCTCTATAAGTGGACTTGACCATTATATATTTAAATTAATCTAAGTTTGTAATTGAATTAACTATCTCCTCTAGACATAAGTGTCTTGCATAACTTGGGACATTTATTTATGAGATACTAGACCTAATTTCAAAATAGACCTTTGAATTATACTCTCTATTAGATACTTATCACCCTCATTTATAGGTACTTTAGGTGCTTCATTGTCACTTGAGTCTATGTATAATCCTCTTCTCTAAATATTTTCCATCTCCACCATTCTTTCATTAAGGTCTCTTACGAATTCTTATAATTTTACCCATTGCTTATTTTCTACTTTTTTTGATTTTGATTTTGATTTTTCTCTATTTACAATGCAAGATAAGACAAAATTCATTCATACATAGAGAAATCAACGGAGTACACATAAAATAATATATAAAAAATTCATGAAGAAAACACAATGCATACAAGGAATAGACAAAGAAAAAGCAACAAATAAATGAATCAAAACACCAAATACATGAAACAAACACCCATAAATATACAAGGAAAACATGATACACACATAAAGTAAACATAACATGCACATAAAACCAAGAAAACTAATTTATTTTGATAAGGTAAGCAAGGTTTTGAAAGGACCAAGAACCTTTTATAGAGCTAAGAAAATGACACTTCCAAAAAACAAAGTCATAAACTTTTCCAAACTTTTCCAACAAAAAATTAGCACTAGCAAAAACACCACAGTACTCAGCAAGAACACCAACAGTACTTGGTCACCAAATAACTAGGGAACATAACACTTAGAACTACTAGTAGTCCAAAGTCTAAGAAAAATAGTGGAAGTACCACTGTAACACAGTAGAAACACAACCAACACCTTGTCACCAAAAAACTAGGAGCGACAAACTAACATCATTTTGACAAAAAGAGCCAAAAGGAACTAAATAGCAAACCACTGGAAGCAAACTAAGTTCTCAACACTAAGCACTAACCCAACCTCAATAGGATATAGTAAAGGGGAAAAGAACTAGGAAGCAAAGGAACCCAAAACTTCTCAAAATTCCCAAAAATCTTCGCCTTAATAGAAGAGTACACCAGCAAAGTAGAGCATAAGACATCTGAAGGCCCACAATAGCACCACCAACCCCCTCTAGCCAAATAAATCTCTACCTCAATAAGAGATAGATCCACCTCCATAAGAGAAGTTGAAAAGGGTGCCAATTGACGAAGATCACAACTTTCAACTAGATCCACAAGCTCCACCTCAGGGTATGTGTAGGATCGTGATGGGCCAAAATGTGGCGATATGATTGTTATGTGTAGGGTATGTGGCTGACGTCTTTTTTTTTATATCCAAAATTGATGAAATGAAAAGGGTTTTTAAATGAGATTCTCAGCTTTCCAACAATATAAATTATGCTTTACTTTGAATTTAATAAATAATTATTATTCAATTTCTATTTGAATTACGACTAAAGTCTGATTGATAAGTGATTGAAAAACGCCTATAGCTTTCAAATGGTATCACATTTTGAATCCAAAACATGTGTCACATTCTATGTTTTGCATACTATAGGATTAAAAAATTGAATTTCATGAAGTTTGACCAAGTTAAGGTGGTTAGACATAGAGTTTTATATTTTTTAAAATTTGTAATAAAAAATTCATAATTAATTATTTACTTGGAAAAAAATTACAAAAAAATATGCATCACATTGAGACATGAGTCTTGTACTTATATCTAAAATCTTATAAAAAAATATTATTATTTTATTGTGGTTAGGGTGGTCAGACAGACACCTGCTTCTTATTTTTTCCTTGAAATTTAAGTACTACTGCATTGAAATTTCAAATTTTCACCAAATAAATTTTTTTTTTTAATTAAACCTAGTAGTTTAGAAACTAAATTCAATTTTCTACATATTGTATTCCTACATATTTTTGAAATAATATAGATAACTTATTCAAATTTTTATGTCAAGTTGCCTAACTCTGATTTTTTTGAATTTTTTGCCACTTAAGGGCCTATTTTTTCCATGATGATCCTATATATACCCCTCAATAGGATATGACTCCACCTCAATAGAAGTCACGAAATGAGAAAATAGGAAAGAAGTGAGAACCAAACAAGCAGTAGTCATATTAACTAACCACCAACCCACCTGGGTTGCATGACACAACAAAACTTCTAAAGGAGCTCCAAAGCCAACCCCCATCGAACATAACTACAGCAATGGACTAGCAGTACAAAAACACCAACATAGACCAAACTACACCACACAAGTGGTAAACCCCCATCTCCCCTGAAATAGTTAAGAGGAGGCCACACAAACCTTCAGGCCCAACAATACAACAACCTCAAGCAACAAACCAGCCAACCAAAAAAGCCAACTGCCATTCACAAACATAGCCAAAGATCTAAACCATGAATAGACCCCCAAAGAGTCTGAGAGACTCTAATGCAGAGCATGCAGGGAAGGAAAGAACTTTGTTAGGAAGATTCTCTCAAATACTCTAAGTGGACACACCAATTCCACTATTCCTTCACCAAAGAAACCCAACCACTCAACTTGGGCTCTCACATCTAGACATTACCAAAGGGCTTGGACACACTAAACATGGCAGGCTATGACTACACAACATAACTTTGTGCTTAGAAACTCCCAACTATCAATCGCTCCCATATAAGCCTATGCATCCTTGTAGCCCTATCCAGCTGAGACAGTCAAAATGAAACTTTTCTAAGGCTCAAAACTAGGGATAGGAATTTGGAATTAGGCCTCCCTTAAGGACCCCAACAAGTCCCTAAATTCACAAGATAAGATACTAAAAGGAGTTACTCCAATTTACTGAGTTTTAATGCCACCAAGAAGCCTAATTAGGCCTACACAATGAAGGAACCAACCTATCTAGGCACACCCCAACACCCCTAATGCCACTAGTAGGTTCCTTAGGACTCCTTAAGACAAATTTTACACATTTAATGCATCATCCTTGCATGAACACTCAAAATTTTGCAAGACACTCACTTTAAAGATCAATTCTAGGCCTGTCACAAAGAGATGCTAGGCCTAGGACATCATGGATCTCATGCCAAACCCCATTTCTCTCCTTGAAACTTCTTGAAACATGAAGAGTTCTCCTAACCTTACCATTCCACCAAGAAGTAGATTTCCCCCACAGTGGAATGGGAAGTTATAAACATTTTTGTGTTCAAACCCTAGTTTGGTAGGGTTTCAGACCCACTTCTAGAAAAATAGATGTAACTTTCGATTTCCTTTATGAAATTGCTTCAAATCACCACCAAAAGAAAGGTAAATCTCTCCTCTATTAGCCCATGGGTTTTTTGAGCCTATACATTGATGTCATAGTTCATACCAAGCATAAAAACATATAAAAATGCTAGAAATAAGAGAAAATAGAGTTCTTTTGCATTCAATTCTTCAAAAATCCAATCATCAAACTTTCCTTGACCACATGGAGGCTTTTTAAACATGAATCAACCTTTTCCAATGGTCCTCAACTATTTTTTGAATGAGGAGACTATTGGTTAGTGTGTTTACAACTTTACTTTGAAATTACTTAAAATCATTACTTGGTTACACCAAGTTTACATTTAGACTTTAAGAGCTATTAAAACCTATTAAAAATGGTCCATTGGACCTCATTACATCAAGGAAATATTGAAAAAAAAAACCAACAAGACAAAGGCCTCATGGAGGCATGAGAACCCCTGGGTGCCCTTGCACCATACACCCGGGGTTGAAAGATTTCAAGTTCCACCCAAGATCAGTTGTTGTAGAGAAGTACCATGGTCTTTGATATCTTTTTCACTCATCCAAGTTGCATCCTCCGGTCGTAGACCATTCCATTTAACTAGGTATTCATTATACACCCTATTTCTTTTCCTTTCTACCTCCTTGGTGTCTAGGATTGCTTCAAGCTTCAAGGGTTTTGAAGGTGGAAAGTTTTGCACCCAATATTCATCAGCTTTTGAACCTGCACTTGCATCCAAATATCCCTTAAAGGGGTACAATATAGCAACATTAAATATAGGGGAGATAGCCACTCTAGGGGGGAGTGCTATCTCATAGGCATTTTCCCCAAATTTGTGGATTATCTTACAAGGGACTATCTTCTTCATTTGGATCTCAGTGTATATGCCATTGGGTAACCTCTCCTTCAGATGTGAAAGAACCAGATCTCCCACCTTGTATTGGACATTTCTCCTCTTCAAATCTATTCTCTCCTTGTATTTCTCCACACTTTTCTTGAGATTCTCCCTCACTTGGTCATAGATGTCCATTGCTATGGCAAACTCCTCTCCTTCTACACTCTTCCTCTCCATTCCTTTCAAGTCTCTTAATTCAAATATAACCCTTGGGGTCATTCCATACACCACCTTAAAGGGACTTTTTCCTATGCTTTTGTTTATGGAGTCATTAAATGCATATTCCACTTGGGGTATCACTAGATCCCATTATAGACCATGTTCCTTTGTCAAACACCTCAGTAAATTACCAAGTGGCCTATTTACCACCTCTTTTTTCCCATCTGTTTGAGGATGGTAGGTAGAACTATATGTCAAATGTGTGCCTAACTTCTTCCACAAGGTCCTCCAAAAGTGACCTATGAATTTGGCATCCCTGTTTGATACAATGTTCAATGGATGACCATGGATTCTCACAACTTCTTTGAAAAATAGTCCTACAATGTTAGGGGCATCACTAGTGCATTTACAAGGGATAAAATGTGCCATTTTACTAAATCTATCTACCACTACAAAAACACTATCAACCCCTCTTTGTGTCTTGGGTAGTCCTAAGACAAAGTCCATGCTTATGCTTTCCCAAGGTCTATTGGGTATGGGTAGAGGTTAGTAGAGACCTACATTTGAAGTGGTTCCCTTTTTTCTTTGACATATGGTGCAATTCTCCACAAACTTCCTCACATTCACTTGCATTCTAGGAAAAAAATAGAACCTTCTAACCTACTCCAAGGTTTTATCAAATCCAAAGTGCCCTCCAAGACTCCCACTATGCTTCTCCTTTAACAAGTTCTCCCTCATATAACACTTGGGTATGCACAATTGAGCCCCTTTGAACAACAGACCATCTTGAAAAACATGATCAACATATTCATTGTGAAAAGTATCTAAAAATTGAGAGCAAGTATCAAAAACATCCTTGAAATCCTCATCTCCCTTATACATACCTTTGAGGGATTCTATACCCACACTTTGCAATTGTACTTTTTGGACCATCATGACCCTTCTACTAAGGGCATCAAAAACTTTGTTTTCTTGTCCTTTCTTGTGTTTGATGGAGAAAGTGTATGCTTGTAATTATTCAACCCACTTCATGTGCCTTTGGTTCAACTTGTCCTATCCATTCAAGAAACTAAGTGCATGGTTATCAGTAAACACAATAAAATCCTTTGGAAATAAGTAATGTCTTCATTTCTTTAGGGGTTGAACCATGGCATAAAGTTCTAGGTCATATGAAGAGTATTTTCTCTTTTCCTCATTTAGTTCCTCACTAAAGAATGCAACTGGCCTCCCTTCTTGGCTTAGGACAACACCTATAGCTTGACGACTTGCATCACATTCAATGGTAAAGACTTTGTTAAAATCAGGTAAAGTAAGGATAGGTTGTTGAGATACCTTTGTTTTCAAGCATTCAAACCCTTCATTTTCTTATTTGGTCCATAGGAACTTACTCCTCTTGTCTCCCTTAATTGTGTCTAGGATGGGTGCACATATGTGGCTAAAGTTCTTATGAATTTTTTGTAGAAGCTTGCAAGGCCATGGAAGCTCCTCACATCACCCACTGACTTAGGTGGTGGACAATTGAGAATGGCCTCAACCTTTGATGGATCCATCTTCAAACTATCCTTTGATATGACAAACCCAACGTACACCAACTCCTCCTTCATGAACTCACACTTTTGCAAGTTGATCAACAACTTCTCTTCATGCAACCTTCTTAAGACCTTGTCAAGATTCTCCAAATGCTCCTCCTTGGTCCTGCTAAATACAAGAATGTCATCCAAATAAACCACAAAAACATTTCCAATAAAGGGTTTCAATACCTCATTCATTAATCTCATGAAGATATTGGGTGCATTGGATACACCAAAAGGAATCACCATCCACTCATAAAGACCTTCATTAGTCTTAAATTTTGTCTTCCACTCATCACCTTCTTTGATTCTAATTTGATGATACTCACTCTTCAATTCAATCTTTGAAAAATTGTAGGCCCCTCTTAGGTAGTCCATGAGATCCTCCATCCTTGGCATAGGAAACCTATATCTAATGGTTATCCTATTCATGGCTCTTGAGTTAGTACACAACCTACATTTTCCATCCTTCCTAGGAGCCAACATAGTAGGGACTGCACAAGGGCTTAGACTCTTTCTAACTAGGCCTTTATCCAATAGCTCTTGAACTTGTTTTTCTATTTCTTCATTTTGAGCAGGGGTCATCTTATAGGTAGCCTTATTAGGAAATGTGGCACCTGGAATTAGGTCTATATGGTGACTAATATCTTTGATTGGAGGTAGGGAACTAGGTAATTCATCTACCACAATTTCCTTGTACTTCTCCAACAAGGCTTGGACTTCACTAGGAATGGTTTTTCCTCTATTTCTGGAAAAAACTAACCCACATTTTGGCTTAACAATCAAAGAAAACCCATGACATCCCTCTTCCTTTAAGGTCTTCAAAAAATATTTCTCTCCTACTACCATGACACTAGACCTAACTTGTTTGTCTATGCCGTCATCCGACAAAGGGTTCAAAGTGAATGATTCTCCATCTTTGTTTATCTTATAAGTTTTTTTCTTACCATCATGATATGCTTTCCTATCATATTTCCAAGGGTGGCCTAGAAGTATGTGGCAAGCATCCATGGGGATAAAATCACAAAGTATTTTGTCCTTATAGTCTCCAATATGGAACTCTACCCAAGATTGTTCATTGACAAGCACCTGTTGACCTTTGTTCAACCAAGACACCCTATATGGTGTGGGATGAGGAGTTCTTTTTAGTTTTAGTTTCTCAACCATTTCTAGGAACACTAAGTTATCCGTGGAGCCTAAATTTGCAATCACCTTGCATACATTTCCACGGGATTTGCATGGGGTCCTGAACAAAGACTTCCTTTGGGGTGGCTCCTTAGTGCTTGGTACCTTAAGAAGTGTCCTTCTTATCATCAAAATTTCTCCAAACTCAAGGTCAGTAGGTCTGGAAGGTGAGTTCACACTTTGAGCATATTCTTCTTGCACTAATTGGTTCCTCTTATCCCCTCCTTGGGAGTTTGAAACTTGTTTCTCTCAACATTTGAAGACCAGGTGTCCAAATTTATTATAGTTAAAGCACCTACTGGAGAAGGCATTGGAACCTCTTCCATTAGGCCTCCTACCCCTAAATTCACCTCTTGATTCCTGACTTGGTTCTTGGCTTCCACTTGCTTCCCCTTGTGATTTTTGTGATTGATTTCTTCGACCAAAACTGCCTCTTCCTATAAAATTTCTACCTCTTCCCCTTCCTTTTTGCTCTTGCTTCCCCCTCAACATGTGACTTGGAAACACTCTTCCACTTTAATAGGGGTTACTAGGATGATATCATCTTGAATTTCAAACCTTAGGCCATTTATGTACATGGCCACTTTATCCTTTTCATTCTCCACATGACCATGCACCTCATACTAAGTTTTTGAAATTCCTTAGTATAGGTAGCCACATCCATGTCTTTTTGTTTTAGGTTATATAGTTTCCTAAACACTTGCACTTCATAATCTAAAGGAAGGAATTGTGCCTTCAATTTTCTCACCATCCTATCCCATGAGTTAATCATGGAATTACCCATTTTCACCCTCTCTCCTTGGATGTAGTTCCACCATGTTAAAGCAGATCCTTTCAAATTGGTCTTGGAAAACTTGACCTTCTTGTTTTCTACCATTTCCTTATACTCAAAGTAGTTATTTAAAGCGTCCACCCATTCCATCACTTCTTCAACATTCATATTTCCCCCAAACATTGGTAGATCCATCTTCACTTCAGAGGTCTCTCCTCTTATAGATTGCAAAGCACAAAGGAATATCCTTTCCTCAAGATCCATCCCCTCTCCTTGTGGAGGGTCTCCATCTTCACCCTCTACCTCTTCCTCTAAGGTACTCTCTTCATCACTAGCCACTCTCCTTCTATCTTTGGCTTCTAATGCTTCTACCTTCTCTCTCAAGGCTTTCAACTCCTTTGCAATCACAAACCCACCTTTTGGAGGCATTATTTCTTCAACTTTAAACTAATGAAAATATATTTTTTGTCTTCACAATTAGAACTTGGATTTGATACCACTCTAATGTAGAGCATGTAGGGAAGGTGATAAATTTGTTAGAAAACTTCTCTCAAATACTCTAAGTGGACACACCAATCCCACTATTCCTTCATCAAAGCAACCCAACCACTCAACTTGGGATCTCACATATAGACATGACCAAAGGGGTTGGAGGAGGCTTGGAAACACTCAAAATGGTAGGTTATGACCACAAAACATTACTTTGTGCTTAGAAACTCCCAATTACCAATCACTCCCATATAAGCCTATGCATCCTTGTAGCCCTGTCCAATCGGGATAGTCAAAATGAAAGTTTTCTAAGGATCAAAAATAGGGATAGGAAACTAGAATTAGGCATCCATTAAGGACCCCAATAAGTTCCCAAATTCACAAGGTAAGATATTGAAAGGAGTTACTCTAATTTACTGAGTTTTAATTCCATGAAGAAGCCTAATTAGGCCTGCACATTGAAGGAACCAACCCATCTAGGCACACCCAAACACCCCTAATGCAACCAATTGGTTCCTTAGGATTCCCCAATCCAACTTTGACACATTTAATACATCATACTTGCATGAACACTCAACATTCTACAAGACACTCACTTTAAAGATCAATTCTAGGCCTGTCACATAGAGATGTCAAGCCTAGGACATCATGGATTTCACTCCAAACCCCATTTATCTCCCTAAAACCACTTACAACATGAAGAGTTCTCCTAACCCTACCATTCCACCAAGAATTAGATTTCCCCCACGGTGGAATGGGAAGTTATAAGCATTTTTGTGGTCAAACCTTAGTTTGGTAGGGTTTCAAACCCACTTCTAGAAAAATAGATGTAACTTTTGATTTCCTTGATGAAATTGCTTCAAATCACCACAAAAAGAAAGGTAACTCTCTCCTCTATTAGACCATGGGTGTTTAAGCCTACAAAATTATGTCACAGTCCTTACTAAGTAGAAAAATAGAGAAAAATGCTAGAAATCAAAGAAAACATAGTTCTTTTGCATTCAATTCTTCAAAAATACAATCATCAATCTTGCCTCAACCACATGGAGGATTTTTAAACATGAATTAACCTATTCCAATGGTCCTCAACTATTTTTGAAATCAGGAGACTGATAGTTAGTGTGTTTACAACTTTATTTTGAAATTACTTAAAATTATTACTTGGTTACACCAAGTTTACATTTAGACTTTGACACCTATTGCAACCTATTACAAATGGTCCATTGGACCTTATTACATCAAGGACATATTTAAAAACAAAAACCAAGAAGACAAAGGCCTCATGGAGGCATGAGAACCCTTGGGTGCCCCTGCACCAGACTACTTCTATAGAAACCAAAACTACAACTAACAAAGTCATGGAAAACTTTCAGAACCCAAAGAAGCAAAGGAGACCATTGAAGAGAAACACCTCCCCGAACCATCCAGACCACATAAGGAAGATGAAATAAAGTAGTGCCAAGTGTGAACACCGACATCACTGAAAGAAAAATAGTAGCCTCTGTAACCCAGATAGGAATATGCAAAGAAAATGACTTAGCATACTCCAACACTGAAGTCACCCCAGCATAGAGGCAACCCGATAGCAAAACCCCAAGGAAAATGAGATTTATAGGACAAAACAAAGGATAAGAATAGTCTAGAAATCCGCCAAGCACCAAAGCCACAAGACAACTAGGTCTAGGAGAGGCTCCAACAAAGCACCAAACCAAAAAAAAAACACAAACTCCAAACAAGGAGAAATCTATGATTGCCCAAAAAATAGAGAATGCCAACACTGCAACAAAGGGAGGGGTCTCATAGTGTATAAAACTACTTACCAATTGTGTGGTAGAAAGCACAGATATGTCTAGGCCAAAGACAACCTAGGCTTGAAGGGCACACAACACCCCATCACCACCATGAACCAAAGCCACCACAAGCAGTCGGTCGACAACACTAGAGAGGTTGCTAGGGGTAGAAAAAAATTTCCCCAAAGAACACCCACCACATAGCCAATGATCTACAATCTCCAATTAGGATCCTCATCATTGTCAGACTCCCCAACATCCATGCCCTTAGAAAAATTCAAATCGCCCTCTCCAGACCATTTCTTGCTCAACGAAGCCATTCAAGATATAAGAATAATAAAAATAAAGATTTAAGTTAGAAAGGAAAAGAGACCTCAGTTGATAAGGTTGTCTTAGTTACTAAGCATCATCCATCAAATGCATAATATACACATCTAAAATACTAAATTGATGAGTTACATAGATCTACTAGCTAGCAATCTATGTTATGCTATGTTTCCATACAATATGATGGGTTTCACAAGGCTAGAAATTTTTGTTATGCTACGTTACTCATGAAATACATGCCTCCAATGGCAAGAAAGTTGTGTTATGCTAGAAAACCATGTAAAAATAGCTCAAGTTCATAGATCAGAAAGCTTCGTTATGCTAAATCTATGGACTATTTTTCTAATCATGCTTCAAGGAGAACATAAATGTTTGTCATAGGGGGTGAATAAATGCTTAAAATCATAGGGGATGAATTGATAACCACACCTCAGGGGGCATTATAAACAACACCACAAATGGGGTATGCCAATAAGTCAAAACTCATAAGATGTCAATGAAACGGATATGGTGATATGCCCCCATTAAAATGTTGACATGCCTCCTATAATAATATTTTAAGGAAAAGAAGGGGAAGAGGGGATGCTTGAAAAGAATACACACCTCCCAAAACCATTTATCCTTGGCTCTCAAGTATATAGGCAAGGAAAAACATGTGAGATACTATCATATTTCTAAAGTTGATGAAATATGGTTGCACACAAGATTGTACCACCATGAATGGAATTGAGAAAATATATGAATCTACAAATGCCACATAATAAGGATAAAAACCATAGAAGAGAGATTATTATTTAGAATGAGTAGGTGCATCAACACATGGAAAAGTGATAGGACCAAAATCAAAAAGTTGTTATATTTTGTTACTCAAGGCCTAACATTCATTGGTGGAATGATTGGATGCATATGATGATATGCAAAAAAGTGTGTTTTTTATGAAATTTCTTGTATACTGGAGGAGAAAAATTAATCAAGTGTGATTTAATGAGCCTCAATAAAATATTCTCTCAGTCGAATAGAGGATAAGGAGTAGGATACAATCCTTTCTCTTGTGAAGAAAATATTACTCGCTTACTGTGCAAGAAGTTATAAATATAATAGGTGATGGAGGATGTAATGTAGATGAAGGAGAAGGTTAGAATCCTATAACCCCTTTAGTAAGGTACAACATAAACTTCACATGATCCTTGTCTCCTTGACTCCTTTTTTCATATTTTATTATATCCAATTTTAGAAAGAACTTTAAATCCAAGCCGATAACATTTTTCCAACTTAGATGGAGAAGGATTTAAAGTCTTGTTTAAATTTTTATGAGAAGAACTTATTATTTTACAGGAATTCATATCCTTTTTAGGTGTTGGGTAATCCCACAATAGTGGTTTACACTTTTTGGGAGATCCTGATTTTTGTTGAAATTGATTTAAGCCTTGAAAAGTTCCATTTAAAGGATTCCAATTGAAGAGGATTTGATCAAACCACCTTAGATCAAACCCCCTTGGATAGAACCCCACTAGTTTTAAACCATACCTATAATGGAGTCTCCTTTACACCTATCAAAATGTTGATAAAAAACCACTTTTGATTTATATTTTCGGGGATCAAATGAATTCATTTAAAATTTATTTTTTGTAAGCATGTATTCCTTATTATAAGCTTCCCAAAAGGTATAATTTTAAATAAATTTAATTTTATTATTTTATTTATTTTTTATTTCTTGTGAATGTAGGTTTTTCACCGAAAATCACGCTGTCTATTCTTCACATGTGGAAAAATAGAAGATTATAAAAAAAAAAATGAAAAATATCAATGCACTAGATATTGATGTCCATGATCCAACAAAAAAAAAGAATTGAATTTTGATACATACAATTTTTTTTATGTTTTAGCTAGTAAATCATGTCTAAATTATAATTGGTTTGACTTTGAAACTTAATTAAGAAAAATATATTCAATGAAATGCTATGAAACCAATTCCATGCACTAGATATCATAGTTACAAATCTAAATTTGAAAAAAATATAATTTTATCCTTCAAAGAAAAGAGTTATGTCTTAGCCAATAACGCCACTCTTTAAAAATGGTGTTTACTACTAAAAAATAGTTTCAAAGGAGAAGGAAAAAGAAGTGCAATCCGATTCCAAAATTTTTGAAAAAAATATATTTAGAATCTATAGAAAAAATGTCACAAATCACTAGTTTGCATCATCTTGAAATTCCTCATGATATAGCCGTTATAGGTGCCCAAAAGTGAAGTTTTAGTTAAAAAAATCCAGTTCAATGTCCAATTTGGCTAAAAATTGTAAACCAGTATTGTGGGATCACCTTGTTAAAATGCTAGTATTAGATATCACAAACACATGAGGGATGAAAGCTAAAGATCCCCACTCACCATCATGGTATGATGATGTTTTTGTATTTGTTGATGTAGAAGAAGATTAAGTGAATGAAACACAAGAATCCTTAGGTTTAGATTGTGATATTTTGTATAGTACTCCCATAAAGGAGAATGAAAAATCTAATGAACCCAAATCATCACCAAAACATGTATTTGAAGATGAAGAAATATTTGAATCCTTATTTTAAGTTTGAGAAGAGGAATGACCAAGATTATGTTGAAACAATTATCGACTCTATAGGCTTTTATGGTAAGATTTTACACTCCCTAATGAAAGTAGGTGCATAATCTAACGAACACCAATCATCACCCAGAGTGTATTCATATTTTCATTATCATAGGAAAGAAATGGTTCAAATTTTGAAGATGGAATCAAAGTACTAAGAGAGTTGGAAATATTATGTTATGCTTCAACATTACAAATAAATTTCTTCATCTATTTTAATTGTATATATCTTATTATTATATTCATTTTTTATTGTATGGTGAAGATTGGACAAGACTCCCTTCATGACATGAATCCAAAATCTACCTAAAATAGGGTTATATGAGAGAGAATCCAACATGACATGGATAAGGGTAGGTAAAATTGTGGGTGCTACCTTAATAGGTAATGTTATTGTTCCTAATGGTTTCCTACCAAAAGTATCAAAGCCGTAGATAGAATGATTATCAAGTTTCATGATATTCTTATCCATACCCATCTTATCTAAAAGGTTAATGATATAAACATTAAGACACGATCCATTATCAATGAGAGTACTTCTAACCATATAATTTTATCAATAAAAAATATATTAATATTAGTAGAGAATCATGTTGGTTTTGGACTTTGGGAGTAGGTAGTTCATGTTGAGGTAATGTAATATCCAAATTTGTTGCATTCATACTATATAACAAGGTTTCTACATCATTCATTTTAACAAAAGGTGGTCCAACAATCTTCTACAAAGATACTTGGAGCATACCATGGTAGGTAGGTGAATTTTAAATTAAATCCAAAAGAGAGATCTTGGATAGAGTATTATGGAGTTGCTCAACAAGATTAGACTCTTTGTCACTATGTTGAGGAGGATGAGGTGTAGGGGGAATATATGGCTGGGGAAATAGAATGGAGGTTTTCATTTTCTTTGGTTTTTTATTAGTTAAACTATTATATATGTGAACCATTGCATGATAATTTGGTTGCAATAAATTTGGGTGTGTTAGTTGTTTTCTAAAGTTTAAGATATGACTAGGAGGTTTAGACTAGGATTGATGATTGAAAAACTTGCACAAGGGAGAGCCAATCTCCTAAGTTTTGGTCCTTTTGAGTTACAAATATGAAAGTTTTGATGTGTGTTTTAACAATCATATTTGACATAAATCCTAGATCTAAAAATGTAATTTATATCACACATCTACAAAAATGAAAATTGTTTGAACAATTATAGATTTGAGAAGAAAATATAGAGAGGAATCTATGATTGAAATTGGAGTCTAAATTGGGTGGACAAGGGTGGTACCACCCTTGTCTAGAAAATATACCATTTTGAGATTTATAAACTATGAAAGGTAGTTTATAGTTTGTTGTGTTTCTTGTGACCTACTCCTAACGAAACTTTTGAATATATCCTACACAGATAAAAAGAGGGGAAAGGTTTGTGATGGATAGGGGCTTGCCTAATTTAAACCTCGTTTTGGTATTTCTACCTCCACATACAACAAATGATGATGATCAAGATGGAATTCTCTAGGTCAGGAGGAGGCTAAAACAATAATTGATTGAAATGACAAATGATAAATCGATAATGTTACCTTGATATTAAATATTTGTCAAAGTGATGTCCACACTATGAGTTTCCGCCATAGGTTGTTTGATGGATGCTTGAATGGTTTGAAGACCTGCAATAGGTTATTCCATAAAATATAATAGATTATTGTAGCTAGCATATAGAGGATAACTCATACATATTCATAATAATGGCATGGTTGATCAAAATAGCTCCTTGTTCATAATTGCTTCCTTCTTTCTAATTCCCTACAAACATGATCTTGATTGATGGGAGTACTTTAAAATGTTGCTTATTTTTCCCTTGAATTTCCTTGGCTGCTTTCTAGGATGCTCAATTTCTCAAAAGATTTGCTAGGATTTCAAATGGTGAAAAAGACTTGTATTTATATGCATTAATTCATTTTTCCATAAAATTAGTTATGAAAAGCCAACAAATGAAATTCAATTTGTGAATGTTAAAATTCCAAAAAATGACATATTTAAAATTGGGTCAAAATATGTTGGACAAGGGTGGTACTGTCCTTGATCAATTTTTTTGCCTCAAATTTGTTGGGATGTTAAAGAATTTAATGTATTTTGTAGTGCCCCTATGTATTGGTCTTTTTGGACATTTGGGTAAGTGTTTATTTGTGATTTCATGGTTTATTGTGCTATTGTACTATGTGGTAAACTTAATATTTTAAGTGGCTTTGTGTAATTAGTTAATTGAATTAAAATTTGTTACTATGCGATTTAAACGAATTTGGAAATTAAAACAATAATTAAATAAATTATTTTTTATGAAATATAAAGTACATGGTCTATTAATAAATAATTAAATTTAAATTGATTTGTTAAAAGTAAATTTTTTGTTATTAAATAATTAGATTAAATTTTTTTGATAAAAAGTTTTGTTCTAAATGGTATTTAATAATAATTGAAAATTTATTATTGTATGAGGATAATTATTTAAATTTGAAAAATTATTGAGAATTTTAAATAAACTAAGGTGACTATTATTGTAATTGGATTTTGATTAATTAAATGGGAAGGTAATTGAATTTTAAATTAAACAAAAGGGATAAGATTCTCAAACTGAAGTATAAAGCTGAAAAAAGATGGACAAAGATCATGCATGCACATGCATGACTTCAAACAGTTAATCGAGCTGGAAACTTGCCATTATGGTTAATTTTTGGTCTCGAAAGTTTATCTCTTGGATTTTATTGTGGAAAAATAAAACTCCTTGTTTTTTGATATAGGCCCATTTTGTAAAATGTTTTGATCAGTCAATTAAGTTTTCTAAAAGAAAAATTTCAGTTCTATGCTTTTGATATTTTTTTTGAATTGAATTAGTCTCTAGTGATCAAGTTTGAAGGAAGGTTCTATGGCTGTGAAGTAGAGGTCTTCAGTTCATCCTCTTTGTTCTCAGGTGTAGGAACCCAATTCGGTGTTGTATTCGATCTTAATTTTATCTTCTCCTATGTATGTAAATGAATTCTTCTTCTCTTGTCGATAAACAATTTATTGAATTTTGTTTAATAAATTTAAATATTCATTTTATGAATTATGTTGTTCATTCTTCGCAAGTCCATATCTCAGATTGTTTCTTGGGATCGTCTTCAAAAGAGTAAATTAATCGGTGCCTCTCAAGGCTATAGTTGTACATTCTCATGCCTTCACTTCAATCCAATAATAGCTGAGTCATGTGCCATCTATCTCTTCTTCATATCCTGTGGATTTCATGTTGTTTGGCAGCCGATTTGAATAGTTATACTCCCCATTCCTTTGAAATCCATTTGCTTGTAAGTCGGTTGTAGGATAGTTGATAGGGGAAATATTTTGGGTTAGCAACTCCCCACATTTGGTGGATGAGCTTGTAGTTGTTTGGGAAGACTTTTGTTTAGGGTGAGTGGTCTGCTTGTAGTGCCCAGTGCATACTTGATCATTTGATGCTTTGGTTGCTCAATACATTCAAACCCCTATGTTGGATGGCACCTATTAAGCTCTGTAGGATAGGTTTTGGTCTATTTCTTTGGAGTGTAGCGCATGGTTTGATCCGTCGATGCTTATTTTTAATTATTTTTGTGAGTTTCTTATTCTGTTTCAATTGACAAAGTTACTATCCTTTTGAAGGTTCTATTCCTTGAGATTCGATTGCTATAACAGCCATGCTTAGCGCCCAATGTGTGTTAAGAGTGAACTGGTTTTAATGTTGTGTTTTTCCCCCTCCATAGTAACCAATACATGTGTGTCTTGAAAACTATGCTATCTTTTTGTGCATATTTGATGAAATTCTATTTTCTTTGTTATGGTAGTGGTAATTGCTTTGTTTTATATGTTAATCAATCTCTTGTTGTCCTATCTTATTTCTAAGGTAATGTATCATCAATCGGGTGAGACCACTATGATCTACTAAATCATCCTTGGCCAAATCTATTTCTAAATATGCAACCAACATTTTTTTTATATAGAGCCATGCCTTTGTATTTTCCTTTCATTGCATCATACAATGGGTTTCAATCGGCCTTGTCTTTGATATATATTAGATTTTGATTTGTGCCCAGAAGAAAACTACAGAGATGCATATGTCCTTTCAAGTCATTTCATGTAGGATAGACCTCCCTCTCTCCAACCATCCTTGCTACTAAACTTAACAATTTGTTCATCCCATGAAATTTGTGGCATTTCTATCATAAGCGTAGACTTGAGTTGAAATTGTTGCAAGTATGAGCTTGTCTAGTGGTGTTGTCATTAATGTTGTCATTGATGTCAACACTATTCAATATGTTGAAAATTGTACATGTATGGCTGAGATGTTGGTGAGATGTTGTGAGTACATGGAGCTACCCTTATGGTGTTACAGATATGTTGGTATGATGAGTTTCCAAGTGCTTTTGAGAAAATTAATGAAGAAGAGAAATCAAAGTGTTGGAAGTGTTCATATTGTGCTTCGGTATGTGCTCTGCATTTCTCTTGTGGTCATCCTATGTCTATGTGGTTCTAAAGATTTCATTATGGTGATCTGATGATGATATAGTCTGAGTTTCAGTTTTTGGTGAGATGGTATGTGAAAGTTGTGTCCTTTGGTTTGTGTGTTCCACTAGCAGAGTAAGTGTTCTGTGGACTGGGAGAAATATTTTTTCTCCGCATTCCTCCATTGTTTTGTTTCAGATCGTGTGGATCTAGTAGATGTCTTGTGAAGGTCTTTCCTATGCTTTGGCGAAGAGGTTTGGAGTTTTGTAATCTAAAAATCATGTTTTAGTATTTTTGTGTGTATGCACAAACTAGATAGACTAGTGAAAGAAATTTAGTGATTGAAGCCTGTTGTTTTTGTTGTAGATGTATCTGGAAGATTCTAAGATGTATTCTCATGCATAATGAAGTGTGTTGCATCATCTGCATGTCATCTTCTTATTGGGAAGCATGTGCATCATTGATAATTTGTGTTTTCATTAGCTTTGGCTGACCTAGTGTTTACACTTCATTCAAAGAATAAAATTTAATTGAGGAAGCATGTAGAAGATTCAAGAATATTATTTTAATGTTTTTTATTGGTCCACTCTTATTCCTTTCCATCATGGGAATTTAGAGTTTTTGAACTAATTTGAATTTATGAAATGATGTATTGTGCCCAACCGTGGTAAATGTTTCTAAGGTTGAGAATGGTATAAAAGAAAGATGAGTTGTGAAGAATTGTATGACAATGTGATGCAAAGTGAAAAAAGTGTGCCAGTGAGTTGTGATAGTAGTTTTTCAGTGTGTTGAAGGTAGTGAACTAAAGGTTTCTATAATCCTACAAATGTGCTTTAATTGTTGTGGTGGATCTTTTTTTCTCTTTTGTATCTATAGGTAGTGAGCCTCCCTATTGGATAGTGAGTCCTTTGTACTTGGATAGTGAGTCCTCTTTTAGGCAGTGAGCCCTTGGTAGTGAGTCTTTGTATTTAGTTTATA
This sequence comes from Sequoia sempervirens, assembly GCA_007258455.2. Lineage (NCBI taxonomy): Eukaryota > Viridiplantae > Streptophyta > Pinopsida > Cupressales > Cupressaceae > Sequoia > Sequoia sempervirens. Next base: position 401,812,642 of record VDFB02105785.1, read on the forward strand.
ATCTTTATATTGTGAGTTAACCCTCACCATGGTTTTTCCCTTATTGGGTTTTCCACGTAAAAATCTAGTGTTCATTGTGTTGATTTATTTTTTGTTATCTGTGTTTCATGCTCATATTTAATAATAGAATAGTGTGGTTGAAGATTTGATAAGTGATAAAGTTTTAAGTTTGAATTTGTATGACAACTGATTCACTCCCCCTCTCAGTTGTCCTGTGCCTGTTTAACAATTAGTATCAGAACCCTGGTTCCTTGCTGTAGAGCTTAACCGCTTAAGGAAGATCTGATGGCACACAAGTTGTCAATCCCTATGTTTGATGGAACTGACTACAAAGATTGGAAGGGATAGATGAGAGGATATATTATCTCTCTTGGTTTCAAGACCTAGAAGGATGCTGAGAATAAGTATACACTTCCGTCTGGTGGTGTTAATTTTGTAGATGAGATCTCTGCTTATGAAGAAAATGAGAGGGCGAAGTATGCAATTTGTAGTGGTTTATTTAAAAATGAGGGAATCAAGGTAAATTCATTGAACACTGCATATGATGTTTGGAAGAAGCTAGAAGACATGTATGAAGGGAATGAAAAGGTGAAACTGACAAAGAGACTAGGGGAAAATCGTAGATTTGTGAACCTAAAAATGGAAGATGGTGAAGAATTTACAAGTTTCTTTCATAGGGTTGAACAGATTGCAAATAAGGTTAGAAATCAAGGAGGAAAGCTAGTAGATGAAGATAGAATAGAGAAGATCTTGATCACCCTACTGGACTGCTACAACGATAGGAAATTGGTGATTGAAGAAATGTATGATGCTAAGAAGTACACTTTGGAACACTTGTTCGACACCCTAGAACCATTTGAATTGAGAAAGTTTCGGAAAGTTGACAAGATAGAAGAAAAGACAGAAACAACATTTAAGGAAATGAAGATTGAGGAGGAACCAGATAACGATGATGTTGATGAGTTGGAAGCTAACTTCACCAAGAAGTTGAAGAAAGGTACTAGAAAGTATAAAGGTATGTTTCCCTTTAAATGCTTTAGTTGTTGTAATATTGGTCATTATCCTTCAAGATGTCTGAATAGGGTTGCACATAAAAATAAAAAGGATTATAAGGATAAGGATAGGAAGGATAAGAAGTATAAGAAGCTATACTATGTTAAGGAAGAGTTAGGTATTTCTGATGATGAATCTAAAAATGAGGTTGATGATAGTGAATGCTTATTCTTATCTTTCAAAATAAATTTGTATCCACTAACTTTGGAAAATGTGTAAGTAAGAAACCTCTAGAAGTTAAGAAGAATATGATGGAAGGTACTCTGGTTACCACATTTCATGCAAGAAATGATGAAGACTACTGGTTAATTGATAGTAGATGTTCAAATAACATGACCAGAGATAAGAGTAAGTTCATTAAACTTGAAAAATATGATGGTGGTTTAGTTATGTTTGGCGATGATTCAAGAGCTAATATCTCTGGTAAATGTTCAATTAGTTTTGATGAAGTGCATATCACTGATGATGCATATTATGTGAATGGTTTGATATATAATATTTTGAGTGTTGGTCAGATGTGTAGAAATGGCTTTAAGCTTTTGTTTCAGAACAATACCTATGAAATCAGGAAAGGATCCAGAAATGGAGATATGATTTTTCTATTGGAAGAAAAACTCATGGAAACATCTATTAGTTGAAGGGAGTTGATGGTCACTGTCTTGTATCTCAGATCAGTGAAAGTTGGTTATGGCACCGAAGAATGGGACATGTGAACTTTGATAACTTGGTCAAGATAAATAAAAAGGAAATAGTTTGAGGACTTTCTAGAATCACAAGACTTTCTAACGCTATCTATAGAAGTTGTCAACTGGGGAAGTAGACAAGATGTAGCTTTAAAGGAAAAGAATATTCTACTACTGGTATGCTGGAGTTGGTACATATTGATCTCTATGGTTTGACTAAGACTGGAAGCCTGAATGGTGATAGATATTTCATGTTTCTTATTAATGATTACACTCGAATGACATGGGTTGCTTTTCTTAGAGAAAAGAATTAGGCCCTGGATAGGCTTAAGGTATTCAAAGAAAGAGTGGAGAATGAATTAAATCTGAAAATGAAATTTTTAAGATTAGATAGAGGTGGTGAATTCACTTCTAGTGAATTTAATACATTCTATGAGAAGCATGGCATAAAAAGACAATATTCTTCTCCAAGAACCCCACAAAAAAATGGAGTAGTTGAAAGGAAAAACAAGATAGTACAAGAAGTTGCTAGAACTATGGTGAAAGAATCTAATGACCCATATGTATATTGGAGAGAAGCGATACATACTATTTTTTATATTCTTAATAGAGTTCAAATCAGACACAACAACACAAAGACACATTTTGAGTTGTGGATTGGTAAGATTCCTATTGTGAGATGTTTTAAGGTATTTGGAAGAAGATGCTATATTAAACGAGATGATGAAAATCTTGGAAAGTTTGATGCTAGATGTGATGAAGGAATATTTCTTGGATACTATACCACTAGCAAGGCATACAAATGCTTTAACAAAAGATTAAGGAAGATTATTGAAAGTGCTAATGTGAAAGTTGATGAAGATATACACAAACCTATTGAGATAAGTGAAGTTGAGCCTGATGATCCTATCTATGGATATATACCTAAAGAAAATAAGAAGGAAAAAGATGATGAAGAAGAACAAGTAGTAGAAGAAGAAGAGAATGAACCGAAACCTATTGCTGGGACTCCTAAATATGTATAGAAGAATCATCCAAAAGATTAGATAATTGGAGACAAGAGTGAAGGTGTAAAGACAAGAAGAAAAGTTGCAACTAAGGTAAATTTCTGTTTACTCTCTAAAATAGAACTAAAATCTTTAAAGGAAGCATGTGAAGATGAAAGTTGGATGAGAGCTATGAAAGAGGAATTGCAATAAATAGAAAATAATCAGACATGGGAAATAGTCCCTAGGCCTATGAACAAAAATGTGATTGGCTCAAAATGGGTGTTCCTGTATAAGCGAACTGAAAATGGAGAAGTAGCGAGGAATAAAGCAAGATTGGTATGAAAATGATATTCACAAGTTGAAGGAATAGATTTTGAGGAAAAATTTGCTCTTGTGGCCAAAATGGAAGCTATTAGAATGTTTTTTGGCATTTTCTACACACAAGGACTTCAAAGTATATCAAATGGATGTTAATTCAACTTTTCTAAATGGTGAGTTGGAGGAAGAAGTATACATAGAGCAACCTGAAGGGTTTTAGCTGTCTGACAAGCCAAACATGGTTTGTAAATTGAAGAAAGCATTGTAAGGATTGAAACAAGCTCCTAGAGCTTGGTATGCAATACTGGACAAATATTTGACAAAGCAAGGATTCAACAAAGGTTCTACTGACAACAACCTCTACTTCAAAGTGCAAGGTAATAAGATGTTGATTGTAGTTTATGTCGATGATATCATTTTTGGAGGAAATGAAGGAATGTGCAAAAAGTTTGTTGAAGAAATGCAGAAAGAATTTGAGATATCTATGATTGATGAATTGAATTTCTTCCTTGGTCTACAAGTGAATCAGACTGAAAAAGGGATATTCATTTCACAATCTAAGTATGTAAAAGAGTTGTTGAAAAAGTTTGGGATGGAGGATTCTAAGCTGGTTTGTACTCCTACATGGTATCCAGATGTAAACTGAGCAAGGATGATGAATCTGCTAAGACTTATTAGAGAAAATACATATCCATGATTGGTGGACTACTGTATCTCGCTACTACCAGACCAAATAGTATGCATGCAGTGTGTTTAGTTGCTAGATTCCAAGCAGATCCTAGAGAAGCACATCTTATGGCTGTAAAAAGAATATTTAGATATCTTAAAGGCACACTAGATTATGAATTGTGGTATCCTAAGAGTAATGATTTCATCATGAGTGCTTATACAAATGTTGATTGGGATGGATGTGTAGATGACTGAAAGAGTACCAGTGGTGGTGCTTTCTTTCTTGGTAGAAGACTAGTTTCATGGCTGAGTAAAAAGCAGGACTTGGTTTCTTTATCCACTATAAAGGCTAAATATATTGTTGTTGCATCCCGCTATACACAAGTTTTGTGGATGAATCAAACTATGAAAGATATTGGTGTGATATGTGATGAACCTATTCCTATTTTCTATGATAATACAAGTGCAATAAACATTTTGAAGAACCCAGTTATGCATTCAAGAATGAAGCACATATCTATCAAGTATCATTTTCTGAGAGAGAAACTGTTGGAGAATGAGGTCATATTGGAGTATGTAACTACAAAGGAATAGATTGTAGTCATATTTACTAAGGCCCTTCTGAAGGATACTTTTGAGAATCTTTGGGAGAGGTTGGGGGTCACTGGGCCTCCTAACTTAGTGCACATGAAGGTGCACCAGTCTAGTGAATTCATAGATTCTTCATTTATCTAGACTGATTGATGGGTCTACTTTGTAGGGGGAGTAGAAAATATTTTCATTTTTGTAATATGAGTATACTCCTAAGGGGGAGTAATCAGAGTAGTTGTTCTTTTCCATTGATTTCAAAGGGGGAGAAAAGGCTATGTGTTTCCATCAATGATAAAGGGGGAGATTGTTGCAAGTATGAGCTTGTCTGGTGTTGTTGTCATTAATGTTGTCATTGATGTCAACACTATTCAGTATGTTGTAGATTGTACATGTATGGATGAGATGTTGTGAGTACATGGAGCTATCCTTATGGTGTTGTAGATATGTTGGTATGATGAGTTTCCAAATGCTTTTGAGAAAATTAATGAAGAGAAATTAGAGTGTTGGAAGTGTTGAGATTGTGCTTCGGTATGTGATCTACATTTCTCCTATGGTGATCCTATGTCTATGTAGTTATGAAGATTTAATTATGGTGATATGATGATGATATAGCCTGAGTTTCAGTTTTTGATGAGATGGTACGTGAAATTTGTGTCCTTTGGTTTGTGTGTTCCACTGGCAGAGTAAGTGTTCTGTGGACTGGGATAAATCTTTTTTCTCTACATTCCTCCATTGTTTTGTTTCAGATTGTGTGGATCTGGTAGATGCCTTATGAAGGTCTTTCCTATGCTCTGGTGAAGAGGTTTGGAGTTTTGTAATTTGGAAATCATGTTTTAGTACTTTTGTGTGTGTCTACATAGACTGGATAGACTGGTGAAAGAAATTTAGTGATTGAAGCCTGTTGTTTTTGTTGTGGATGTATTTGGAATATTTTGAAATGTATTCTCATGCATAATGAAGCGTGTTGCATTGTCTGTGTGTCATCTTCTTGTTGGGAAGCATGTGCATCATTGATAATTTATGTTTTCATTAGGTTTGGATGACCTAGTGTTTACTCTTCATTCGAAGAATAAAATTTAATTGAGGAAGCATGTAGAAGATTCAAGAATATTATTTTTATGTTTTTATTAGTCCACTCTTATTCCTTTCCACTGCGGGAATTTAGAGTTTCTAACCTAATTTGAATTTATGAAATGATGTATTGTGGTCGACCTTAGTAAATGTTTCTAAAGTTGAGAATGGTATAAAAGTAAGATGAGTTGTGAAGAATTGTATGACAGTGTGATGCAATGTGAAATTTTTTTGCCACAAATCATAAGAGCAGAAACTGTGTGCGAGTGAGTTGTGATAGCATTTTTTTAGTGTGTTGAAGGCAGTGAACTGAAAGTTTCTGTCATCCTGTGAATGTGCTTTAATTGTTGTGGTGGATCTTTTGTTCTCTTTTGTATATGTAGGTAGTGAGCCTCCCTGTTGGATAGTGAGTCCTTTGTAGGCAGTGATCCTTTGTACTTGGATAGTGAGTCCTTGGTAGTGAGCCTTTGTATTTAGTTTATAATATTTATATTGTGAGTTAACCCTCACTGTGGTTTTTCCCTTGTTGTGCTTTCCATGTAAAAATCTGGTCTTCATTGTGTAGATTTACTTTTTGTTATTTGTGTTTCATGCTCATATTTAATAACAAAATAGTGTGGTTGAAGATTTGACAAGTGATAAAGTTTTAAGTTTGAATTTGTGTGACAACTGATTAATCCTCCCTCTCAGTTGTCCTGCACCTGTTTAACATAAATCTTGAAGTCTATTTTTTTTTTAGTGTCGGGAAATATAGCTACCTCTTGCGTAGATTAGTACCTATGAGAGTTTCGGCTTCATGTGAACCATGTTAGATGCTCAACATGGGTTCGTCTAAAGCTTTTGATTTTTTTTGTAGCAGCCAATACCATCATTAGTGTTTGATGTGTATCTCTACTGTCATGGGTTATGTTAGCTTATATAAATATATGTTAGATGAAGTATCTTTCCTTAGGTGTTCAACTATTGCTTTATTCATTTTCCCATGGCAATGCTCTGGTTTCATTATGAGTTATTTTTATGAATATAATATATATATATGTATGTATGTATGTATGTATGTATGCATACATGTGTGTAGTTAAGGTTTTCTATTCACTTTAAATGACAATAAAGAAACTATAGATATCAGATTTAATAGAATTCTAAATGACAACAATGTATTTGAAATAGAAATATATTTATATGTGTGTATATATGTATGTAAGCTACGATTATAATTTAATCAATTGGGTTGTGTCTTATAGGTTATGTTTATATATAGTTCCATAATTAGTTAAAAGTTTCAAATGGATGGGTAAATGAATGTATTCATGGTATATATGTGTGTGTGTGTGTGTGTGTGTGTGTGTATAGATATATCTGTATATCATGATTATAATTAAAGTAATTTTGTTTATATTAAAATATGTGCCAAGATGTTTATCAAATATTTTTATATAAATGCTTTAATTATTTAAAATGAGTTCTTAATGAGTGGAAAGACAAAATGTGAATGATGATCTTATTGCTCTTTGAAGTTTATCACTTGTGATTTTTTAGTGAGGGTAATTTGGGAGTGATAAGATATGTAATGAGATATTGTGAAAATATGATTATTTAACTTAAGTTATTTTAAATGACTTTGTAATGAATGGATTGATAATATGTAGCTAGTTGTTTATTGTTTTTATGATTATTACATTTAATGGATTCGTGCTTTTAAATGTGAATTGGGATGTTTCCCTCTTGACATATCTTCCTCTTGTTATTTTGATTTGAGGAGATTTTATTTATTGAATTCATGATGGAATTTATTTGGAAACTTGTATTATTGTGACTTACCCTCATTTGTGAGTTCTTGGGTAGTCATTTTTTCTTAGGCTTCTAGAGGAGGGGAAAGATATTATTGCTTTATAAATTTTTCTTCTTGTTGGCTCCTTGTGAATGGTTGCTCTTATGCTTGATTTGGTTTTGGTGGGTATAGCCTTGCACTTGAAAGTGGTTTTCTATACTATGAAGTGTTAAGCATGAGATGGTGCATTCCTCATTTTTTGTATTTAATTTTTTCCTTGATACTTTTGTGCAAGTTGGCTTACCCCATTTGTGTTTAAGGGATTTTTTTTCTATTAGGGAGAGTGGCTTCCCACAGGGGTCGGGAGCCTAAGTGGTATCTTGGGTAACTCATGTGGAAGTTGAGTTAATCAAGTGAAAACCTAAGGTAGTAATTCACACTAATAAAACATAATGTATGCCTCTCTCATGGCCCAAGCACTTGTTTAGCCTTGGGATGAGACAAGAAGGCTTGGAATGGAAAATCAACTAGCTTGTCTTCATGAAAGGTGAGTTGATTCTCCATGTGTAAGAATGGGGGCCGAGGATCAGTTGAGGTTGCTAGGGTAACCCAGGATGGGGGCTGGTAAACCTATGAAGATCCACATTGGGTAACCCATGTCGAGCCATGTGATGAAACTCTACCCTTAGCAACCTTGCATGCTTGTTGTTTCCCCTTTATTGCTTTTTGTTTCTCTGGAAGCAAATGTTTCCTTGTGGTTGTTGTTACTCTTGTTTGTTGAGTCTTGTTGCTTGATTGTCTATGCTGTGGGTCCTTCTTGTCAACTCCTAGCATAGGGGGTGGGCCTCAGGGTCCACATGGTTGGGTGGAACGTGCTTTGCACCCTATTGGGTCCCCATTTGAAGATCGAGTTTTTGAAGAGTTGAACCAGTTACGGTGACTTCAAAGATGTGCCAGAGTTGGAACCACTCTTGATGCTTTGTACTCATTCACTTCAGTTGTATTATTCTATGTTATTGTATTATTTCCATTAATGTTGGGAAACACTTTTGTATTAATGTAATTCTTGAATGATGTAACTTCTTATTACAGTGGTAATAAATGTAATCTTTGGCCTTATCTTATGGTCGTTGATGGATGCTTATCTTTTATATAGCGTATGTTGATCTTTGGACTATTATGTGTGTATTATTTCATGGTATGCGATCCTCAATGGCGTTGTTTCTATGGAAATATTTCTATTTAAATTCATAGATGTGATGGATGATTTTCATTTATATAATTTTATGGATGTTCGTTCGTTGATAATTATTTCTATATACTGGTTAAGTGGAATACTCATAATCAGATGATCATCATTATGGAAATTGTGCAATGTTAGATATATTCAGAATGTAATGCAGTCATGCTACCCCGAGGGACTTATTTATATGTTGTTTATGCATGGTTTATTACTAGTGATATATGTAATGCATACTTCATATTAGTTAACTTTAAAAAAAAAAATTGTGTCACAAATGTTAGATGTTTTAGCATCCTTTGGGGTTTGCGTGGTGGGGCATTACATATTTTTATGATCTAGCACCAAAACAAATTATTTTTTTAATATAATTAATGTTATATGAAAATAGGGTGTCCAAGTAGTGTGAAATTATCAGGGGTGACAATTTACTACACTATAGTAGCTCATTTGCATGAAGAATTTTTTTAAAAGCTACTATTTAATACATTTCCTTGGGATTGCAGTTGCATGAGTCACTAAGTAATTATTAGTAAAGTTTATTATTATTGTTTTCATATATGGATGAACAAACATTTTCTATATATATAATATAATATTTTTTTCTTGAGCAATTATGTATTCTTATTTTTTAAGCTCTATATTTTCAAAAAAATCTTTTATGTAGTGTTAGTGATATTTCTCTCCATTTATTTCAATCAATTTTTAAGCTAGGTTTTAGAAATTCTATTGTGCAAGTAGCAGGCATAGGATAATAACTCTCTCTAAATTAATATAATAGCTAATGGAAATAGCTTTCTATTCTAGCTTTCACTATTTATAGGAAACAACTATGAATACTAGAGTATTGAATGAAGACCTTACTATTATCTTTGGAATTTAGTAGAAGTGGGATACATAGAACTTGTAGATCAAAATTCTTTGAATACTTTGACAATAAATTAAAAAAGTTAGTTGAAAGAAGATAGACGTAAGAAAAATCAAGATCTATTCACTATCTAATTTACATTGGATGTTTCTATCAAAATTATTTTACTATTATTTTAGCTCAAATTATGTTGGCTATGAATGAGGGGTTTTAAAAAATGGAAATTAGGGTCAATAAAAAATATTTATTTATCAATTATAATAAATATCCTAACAAAACTTCATCATCATATGCATATTTCCACAAAACGAAACAAAGGAATATTTTTATTTAGGTTAAATTATGTTGGATGTATATACATACATGTTTTTTTTCCTAAAACACACAATTTAAAAAACTACTTTTGTCCTATTAAAAACTAACTTTTATCATCTAGATATCAGAATAAATTATATATTTAAAACTAGAAACAAAAATACTACATTTCATGTTTTTACACTATGTTAACATTATATGTGTAAGTGCTTCAAATTTTTACTACAACCATGAAAAAAATTGTTTTACAATAAAAATATTTCCACTTTTTGAACCCAACTTCTTGCACTTACCCTTAGGTGGTAGTTCAAGCCTAGTATAATTAAATGCAATCTCTTTAAGAAAGGTACAAATTTTAAATAAAATTTAGTAGATGTGTAATAATAAAAATCTAGTTGCTAATTTTCCTTTTCTTAGTAGAATTTAAATTTAACCCTCTCTATATGAAGAAGCAATACAATAAAAATTATGAATTGATGCTATGAATTGAGAGATGGTAACAATTCATAAAAATAATACATAGGAATTAGTACATTTTAAAAATATAAACATGTGATTGGTATCAAATGGATCTATAAAGTGAAATATCATGCTAATGGTTTTGTAAAATGACATAAGGTCAGATTAGCTGGGGATTTACACAAATACTTAAAGTACATTATTTAGAAGCGTTGGCTTGTCACATCTCGATCCTATGCTACATTTATTTTTTTAGTATAATGATGAGACTATTGAATATCATTTATGATTGCTTGATTATCTAGTATCTACATGGGCATGAATGCCAAATTTGATGGTTAATCTAGATGAATTTAAAATGAAATGGAAATTAATTATCATGTTGTTATTATGAGCCTAATTTCTTGTATGTGCTTCAACTATGGTTTTTAAGGTGTGATGCCCCCTCAGTTTACCTTGTTTAGACAACTTCTTAGATATGCATCTAGACTTTATGACATTGTTATACCTTACATTACTACCTATTAGACATTATGACTCTGTGGGATACTATTTAGACATGGTGATATTTTGATGAGTATATTTTGAGACTATTTGATAATATTATGATGCTTAGTTTAGTGTTATTGATGACATTATGATGTTAGTTTGATGATAATGTGATTTCTAATCTTTGTATTTATATCATGTTTAGCAGATTAGCTGATTTCTTGTTGAGTATCATGGATGTGATGATGTTATGTAAGAATTGATGTATGAGCTATCATGTTGTGATATTAGTATTATATTTCGGTGATGGGGATAGTGTCACATCACTTGCTTGTGAGCACCCTGCGACTCTATGATTTCCCCATCACAGTGTGACTGATTATTTCCTTATGCACATGCTTGACACTTTGTTTCACTGTAGGCTACAGGTATAGGGCACCGAATCCACTTGGTTATCAGGTTTGAGCATGCTAGAGCCCAATGGAGCTATTGATTAGAGGTACATTGGGTCCCTTGTGTTGAGCCATCATCCTCGTTGAAGATGAATCCCTATTACCACAATCCTATTTGTGAGGTCTGTTTGTATTGTTTTGCTTCTATTGTCACCATTTTACTTTCATTTTTCTTGTGGTCAGTATTGTTTATTTTTCCATCTTGAGTCATGTGTGAACTTATGCTTTATTCAATTATCTCATTATATTTAAATTGACGAAATGGAAGGTTTAATATAAAAGACTAATTAATTAAAAGAATTAAATTAAATCTAAAATGCAATTTGGTTTTAATAAATTTACATTTATTCTTCTAAAAGAATATTTAAATGATATATATATATATATTTATATATATATGGATATATAAATATATTATTATTATGGTTGCTCAAACAAACTTATATGTGCAAGTTTAATGGAAAAGAAAAAATTGAAAAGAGTGGAGGAATAAAATTAGTTACAAAAATTTAATAAAAGAATTGGAGTTAACTCCATAGAGGCAATTGGTTTTATTGCTCTTAGAGATGAAACTAATTCTGGTATTTTTTTATGGTTTTTGTCGAGAATGTGTTATGGGGTTTTTTGGGGAAAAGTTGCTTTGTAAGTTGAAGATGCAAAATTTTAGAGTGGATACTTGGTAAGAGTGGAAGGGAGTTGTACCTACGGTATGGAGCTTGATTCTGATTCACAATCTAGTTCAACTATGCAACACACTCCAAGTTCCATCATTATTTTTCATTATGCTCTATTCTTGTGAAATTCGTAGAATTTTCAATATTGAGTTTGAAGTTAAAATAAAGTAGTAGAAATTGTTGTCTCTCTGGAAATAGAATTTCTTAGAAATCTTATTTTCTTTGTAATCAATTCTATTCAATTATTAAACGTATTTGAAGCAAACCATTGAAAATTTGATTGTTACAAGAATCTGAGTTCATAACCATTTTGAGTACTTTTTTTTATTTTAGTTTTATTCAATCCTCAGACTTAGATAATTTGTACTCAGAATTTCCCTTTTTACTTCTAAATACGTTATTGGCAGGTCATTCAGGTCTTCAATTCTTTCCCCAATCCGTAAGCAAACTAATTCAATCTTTCATTTATACTGAAACATGCATTTGGACATATGTTATGTACCCTGTTCTAGGTCGATACTCTTTTTATTTTGACATTACCCCTATTTCATTCCTTTTCTTTATTGAGAAAGATAGTCTTGGGCTGCGACCCATTCTTCCTTGACCAAACAAGTAGAATCTTAAAGGTTGGAGTAGAGAGTCGATTTTTTTCTTCTAGTCGGCGTAGAGATTCTTAGGAGGTTCTTTAAAGGTGTTTCTGATTATAACAGTTTGAATGCAACCTTGGGCCTTGCCGCATGTTACACCCCTTACTAATATTGCTACAAATATTATGCGCAATATAATCTTTAACATACAATCATTCTTGGGGATCTTCTTGGCCAAGAGAGTCAACCTATGACAATTTTCTTTAATCTTCCATAGTTTGTGTCTAAACCTATCTTGAGGATCTAATATGTGTAATTATTTAAAAATTAGTTCAATATGTTTAATCGTTTAATTGTACATATATCTGCTAACCACTTCTCTCTTTATACCACTTGAATTATAACTAAAACTGGAGGATATCAATCTTATTATGCCTCCTATGCATTTGACCATTCTCCATGCTGATGTATCTAAGGTCCATGTACAACAAATGCTTAGTAACTGGTAGTTTTTGTGACACAACTTAATTCCATTTTAGATTTATAGAGCCTTCCATATTGCTGCCTGTAGGTAGACATTGTGCAACCTTTGGCAAAAAAAATGTAATTCCTTCATGTCAATTATTGTCATATTAATAAATTAAAATGGTTGTATCATCAATTCATTGCAAATGACTTTACTATCACATTATGTTGATTCAGGTGCACCGTTGAAGTGTTGTATGACAATTAGAATATCACCCTTGTTATGATTGTAGTTCTGGTGATACTATCCTCTTTTGTAGTTTATTGAATTATAGTCTATCGCAACATTCCTCTTTCTACTTACCAATGTCCTTGGCATGGGCGTGGTATTTAGGCATTCCTACCTCTTTAATTTGGAGTTAACCATAATAACTTAAGTGAGAGAAATGCCTGTGTAGCTGGTCACAAAGCAACATGTAAGTTTTGACTTGTGTTAACCTGTGTAATGAGGTTTTTGCATGTGCACTGTAGTTGTTATTGACTTGTTGAGACATGTTTAGTGAGAGTACGAAAGAATGGTATTGGCCATTTCTTAAATAATTAAATATCAGGATTAATTCTTGTACTGAAAGATTGTGAATTTTGATTAAAGGATATATCAATATACTTTATATTAAATCAAAAGTAAACATATACATATGTATATATACATACATATATATATATAAATATATATGTATGTATATGTGTACATATATACATATATGTGTAAATAGTATATTCCATATGTGTTTTATGAATTCTCTATTCTTCAAACCTTTAGTCATATTCTTTTGAACACATATATATGTGCATGATAAATAGGTATTAAGGTTAATTTTTTGCCTATAGCTGAGGCTTAAGCAAAATAAGAAATACTTCTATTTTAGATGAGATTGAGTTATTTGTGTTTAGCTTAGTGTAAATTAGTTTTTGTATAAGAGTGAATTTGCACCCCATGTGCAAATCCCCTTTTTTCCTTTATCTACCTTAGAAAACCAAGTTTGGAGGCTTAATTCCACCTAATCCTACTTCTTGTATCCCAGTTGGCGCCTATTTTGAGTGTCAATGGGGGCATTTTTGTTGGGGATGCCCGCACAACATGTAGATGTCTGTGCAACACGCTTACATCCCTGATAGATTCCCGCGTTTGGAGCCTATAGAGGTTTTACACTTCCCATTAGGGGTCAACTTGTAACACCCTCCTTGGTCGACTGACCGAAATATGGTTGTTTCCTTCATCTCTATATTCAAATTCACCTCTTCATGATCCATTTGGGGACTCCCTAGCTCTCTTTGAGCCTTCTCTTAGCTCTTCACAATACCTCCCACAATCCCCTCACAAGCTCTAAGTAGCTTCTTCACCATCTCTTTAATCTCCAAACACTTTACACTTGATAGCAGAAACATCAACACTCCACCACTTCAGTAGAGCAAGTGTGGAACAAAACAACATTTCAACATAGGCTTGATTTCCTCTCATTTTCTCCCCATCAGCCTTAAGCTTTCTTGCTAGAGGTGGTAAGCTTTCACTCGTCTCTTCTATTACTTGGTTGAGTAGCATAACATTGTTTTGTAGTGCTTTAAGTGCTCTTTACTTCATTTATGCTTTTCTCTCTATCTATCTAGTTGTTTGTGGAGGTGGGAACAAGAAAATAGGGTCTAACTGAGGCAAGCCCCTATATAGCCCCAAAAATTTCTCTCTCCCTCTTGTGTGTAGGTATTGAAGGCACTCACAAGCTAGAAGCTTCATCATTCAGATAGTTGTAAGTATTTCATTCCTTTCTTCTCCTTCTCCTTATCATTTAATCTTTACTTTACCTCAGTTGTACCACTTTATCACATTCTATTAGTTCTTAGTAATCTATTTGCTAGCAGTCGTTTAGGCATTTTTTGTGATAAAATCAGTCTCTGGTCTGTATGAGATGCCAATGTACCTCAGAGATGCTAGTGCGTCGCGATGCTGTTTGCTTCCTGTGCTACTGTCCTTTGGCCGAGAGCTTGTTTAGTTTGTCTAGAGAATCTCTGTGACTTGCTCTTTCAGATTCTGAAACTTTCTCTCTATTCCATTGAGGTAGATTAGGGAATTTCACCCCATGAGGATCTATGAACGAAGAGAACTCGTGAGTAGCGAATCTCCTCTTCTACAGCTTTAAATATAAATTTAATGTTGGATTAAGGAATTAAGTCTAGAGGATTAAATTGAATAACAATAAATGAGCTTATTGTAATCTATTTCAGAATCTAGTTTGTTGTTAGTGTTGGATACATTGAGACAAATTCTATGTGGGGAATGTCATGAAAGTAAACTATTAAGTATGTTCAGTCTATGTATCTTGCAGAAGGGGTCTTAAGTCACCTAGAGAGTAGGATGATTTGTTCTTTTGATGGCTTCAATTGTTTAGCTTGTTATGGTGAACCTTAATGTGACTATGTTATTAAAGGTTGTCCACCTTGCACGTTATTTTTGTCCATGTGGATGATTTTATGGTTTTTGTGAGCATGATGGGTAATGCCTCGCATTGTGATTCAATTGTTTTTTGTGTCATTAAAGTGGCCTTGTTTTCTATTTTTGTGGTTATTTGGTGGTCAGTAGGGGGGATGGTTTCCAATGGGGGCCAGCGTAAAAAGGGACGCCTAGATAACCCATGTGGAAGTTTGCTAAAAATGTATAACATTAAAATAAACAAGGGGGAATGGGTAGTTCAAACATTAAAAAAAATAATTTTGTACCTTGCTCAGCCTCAAGTGCTTGTTTAGGCTTGAGGTGAGATAGGAAGGCCTAGAATGGCATGGCCTACTAATTCATCTCTATGAGAGGTAGGTTGATTCCAGTTAGTTGGCATGAGGGGCCGAAGATTGATAGAGGCTGCCAGGATAACCCAAGATGGGGACTGGGGCCTAGGAAGTTCTACCTGGATAAACTATGTTCGACTAAGTGATGACACTTCCCCTATGACAACCATGAGTTTCCTTATTTGTTGATTTACCTTGAGTCTCTATGTGTCTCTAGGAGTGTTATCTTTGAGGTTATTACTCTTATTGATGTGTTCATCTTGTGTTGTAGGTTATGTCAACCTTGTGATATCTAGTCTTGTCTATCACTTAGTGGGGCCTTTTGTTACCTCCTAGCATTGGGGGTGAACCTTTGGGTTCATGTGGTTGGGTGGAAAGTGTTACGTTCTCCATTGGGTTTCCCTTATGTTTGTGATGTGGCAATTTCAACTAATCCATCGACTTCAGTATTGCTTATACTCTTGGAAGGTTGACCATTGTACTTGTATATGTATTATATTTTTATCATATATCATGTATCTTTTGTAGAACACTCCTCACTAGATTTGAGGAAGTTTCATTGTACAAAATGTAGTTGAAAATTGAAATGATGTATCTCATGTATGTAAGGAAATTTTGTAATCAGTGATATTGTACTTGTTATTTGAAATGAAAGTAATCAGTTATTCCTTATGTTTAAAGAATAGATGTTTCTCATGGTTTATATGTTCATTTGTGATGAGTAAATGTATGCTTAATGATGATTAGTTTTTAATTGTTAATAATTTATTTGGTTTTGTAATTTGGATAATGGAATTTAAGTAATGCAGTCATGCACCCTAGGGGACATAGGGTAATAATTAATGTTATGTTCAAACTCATTCCGCAACTTGCACTTTAAAAAAAAATGTTTGTTTTTCAGTTGTTTAGGCTTTGTCCTTTAGGTTTCTTAGTGGTGGCATTGTAAATGGTATCAGAGCCGGGTTTAAACACTGGGTGGTTTGGGTATGTCAATTAGCTCATTAAGTAGTCTTAGATGTAAAGTTTGAAGTTTAAGTTTTCCCATGTTGACCTTGTCTAATACCCTAAACTTGTATATGTAGGATCATGTCTAGGAGATGGGGTAGAGGTCGAGGGTGAGGAAAAGGTCATGGTGGTGGCCATGGGGCAATCACCAAGATTCACCTCCACAGAGTTCTCATGAGTCAAATCATGAGGAGCATTAGAGTTCATAGAACAACTAGAGTGGTGTAGGCCAGAATCAGGGTTAGCCTGGCATGGAGGGCACATAGTTGTGCCAATCATTAGAGGAGGTTATTTCCTGGCTTGGTCTGAGGTAGGAAGGAGAGCAGTTAGTGATTCGAGAGAGAGAGAGATCTACCAGGTGGCGGGAGTTAGTTGTTGAGTATGATGCCATTTTAGTTGGTCACATGAGGGACCTACTTCAAGCACACCATCTGACATTTGGTGGGTTAGGCAATGGGCTAGAGGCAGAGACTTGGCTTATTGATATGAACCGATGTTTTTCTATGCACCCTTATGGTAGTAATACCAAGGCCAGATGCACCATTATGCATCTTTGTGGGTTTACTTCCATGTGGTGGCATCTTGAGGAGTAGAAGCTCCATCTGGACATAGACTCAATGTCTTGGGAGATGTTCCTTGAGCAATTCAAAGCCCAATTCCTGTATGATAATTGGTGACAGTGCTGAGAAAATGAGTTTTGTGAGATTAGATAGTTGGCTATGTTAGTGGAATAATATGAATGGAAATTCTATGAACTTAAGTAGTACATTGGTATAGGAGATGATGAGGGCATGCTAGTACAACATTTCAATAGGGGATTAAATGCCCACATCAATGGTGGAGTTTGGGTGTTCAAGATGAAAACAATGGAGGTAGCTATGGAAAAGGCTCATATTGTTGAGGAGAATCTAGCCATGGCCTTAGGTGGACAGATGAAGGTTCATATTGGCAATGCAACTCTGACAGGGTTTAGTTCTCGTGGTGGTCATACACAATCAGTGGGTCTATCTAGGAGTCAGCAAGAACCCTCTAAGGGTGGCCAACAATAGCAGCAACAACATCCTTCATAGTTTAAACATAAGAATTCTTGATCTTATCAGGATGATAGATCTCAGCCGAAGAGAGACAGAGAGAAGAACTAGAGGTGAATGAAACGTTACTGTTTTGACTAGCCAACCCAGAGTTCACAGTCTATAGTTAACAAGGGCAGTGTTTAGTAGTCTAGTGCTCCACCTGGTAGGAGAGGCTTTGGTAGAGGTACATGGTGCTTCTCATGTGGACAGTAGGGTCATATTGCTCGTCAGTGTCCTCAGAAGGGAACTATTGGATTTTCTTAGAGACTTGCGGCTTTAGAGCTGATAGTTGGGGATGCTAGTAGATCTCATAGGTTTTTTGTTGCAGTTGAAAACTACTAGGCTGAGCACTAGGGGACAATAGTTGATACATCAGGTGTGTTACAGGTTGGTAGAGTATATGTACTTTTTTACTCTGGTGCTTCAGACTCCTTTATTTCTCCTTCTATCATAGCACAATGTGGACTAGTGGCAACAAAGCGGGACAATAGGTGGTAGGTTGAGTTAACTTTTGGTGCTAAGGTTGCAATTGAATCCTTTGTTTGGGGTTGTAGACTAAGGATTGGACCTCTTGATACCACGGTTGATCTTCAAATCATTCCTCTTAGGTCTTACAACATTGTATTAGGCATGGATTGGTTGAAGGCCCATAGAGCAGTCATAGATTATCACCGCAAGTCAATGAAGTGTGTTGATTCTGGTAGTGAGGTTGAGCTAGTTGGGATTCAAAGACCTATTTCTTTGAGGATGATCTTAGCTATGCAATTGAGAAGGTGTATGTGGCAGGGTTGTCAGTTATTTGTAGTGATATTCAATGATTTGGAGTTAGGAGAGATTCAGGAGGAGGTGACACTTAATAGTTAGCCAATTCTTAGATAGCATGTCGATGTGTTTCCTAGTGAGATTCAAAGGATGCTACCTAAGTGTGACATCAAATTTAATATTGATCTTCTACCTGGAGCTAAGCTCATTTCATGAGCTCCTTACCACATGACCACTCAGAAGCTTAAGGAGCTTGAATGTAGCTTGAGGAGTTGTTAGAGAAGGGATTTATTCATCCTAGTGTGTCTCCTTAGGGAGCACCGGTGATTTTTTTGAAGAAAAGGATGGGTCCCTTCATTTGTGTATAGACTACCAGAAGTTGAACAAGGTGACAATAAGGAATAAATATATGTTGCCAAGGATAGATGACTTATTTGATTAGATTAAGGGTGCTAGGGTATTCTTGAAGATTCATCTTAAATCAAGTTATCACCAACAGTGCATCTTTGAGGTAGATATACATAAAACTGCATTTTGTACTTGATACAGTCACTACGAGTTCATAGTGGTGTCGTTCGGGTTAACAAATGCGCCCTTAGTGTTTATGAGTTTGGTGAACGGGGTGTTTTGTACCTACCTTGACCAGTTTGTCTTGGTGTTTCTAGATGATATATTGATCTATTCTAGGACCATGGAGGAGCATGAGGATCACTTGAGATAGGTGTTGCAGTGCTTGAGAGAGAATTAGTTGTATGCTAACTTCTCGAAGTGTGAATTCTTCAAGATAGAGGTGAAATACCTTGGACATGTTATTTTTGGTGAGGGTATTGTTGTGGATCCTACAAAGATTCAAGCCATCACTGATTGACCTGCACCTACTAATGTGTTAGAGGTTCACAGTTTTATAGGGTTGGCAGGTTACTACTGATGGTTTGTATAGGGGTTTTCGAGGATAGTACACCCCATTACTTCTCTTTAGAGGAAAGGGAAGAAATTTGTTTGGTCAGAGTAGTGTGAGGCAACATTTCAGACTCTCAAGGAGAGATTGACCAGTGCTC
The DNA here is from genome assembly GCA_007258455.2 of Sequoia sempervirens. Lineage (NCBI taxonomy): Eukaryota > Viridiplantae > Streptophyta > Pinopsida > Cupressales > Cupressaceae > Sequoia > Sequoia sempervirens. Next base: position 401,832,069 of record VDFB02105785.1, read on the forward strand.
TGATTTTAGTTGTTCCTGATCCTTTCAGGGATTTTGTACAGTGTGTATGGATGCTTCCTTAGAGGGTATAGGAGCTGTGTTGATGCAAGAGGGATGCATGATTACCTATGAGTCTCACAAAATCAAGGATCACAAATTGAATTACCCTACACATGATCTTGTGTTAGCCCCTATGATACATGCCTTGACGAGATGGAGGCACTTCATTTTGGGGAATATATTTGAGCTGCACACTAATCACCGTAGCTTGCAGTACATCTTTAGGCAGCCAAATTTGAATGCCAGACAGAGACAATGGATGAAGTTTCTATGTGAATATGACTTTGAGGTGAAGTTCATTTAGGGAAAGGAAAATGTGGTAGTAGATGCACTTAGTAGACAGAGAGATGAGTTATCGACAGTGACTCTCGGTGTAGATTTGAGGAGTCGGATACTTGAAACACTTCCTTTGGGTGGCTAGTATCAAGAGGTGAAGTCAGGTAGAGCATTAGAGGGAAGATTTGCAGGATATTCCCTAGAGTCAGATGGCCTTTTGAGGCATTTGGGTTGAATTTATGTACCATCCACTAGTGATCTTTGCTCTTTGATCATGGTAGAGGCACATCGGGCACTGTATTCAGCTCATCCTGGTGTCAAAAAGATGCACACCGATCTTCGACAGTTGTACTTTTGGGCCGGTATGAGGAGAGATATAGCTGATTTTGTGTCGAGGTGTTTGGAGTGTTAGAGAGTGAAGGTAGAACAACAAAATCCTATAGGAATTTTGTAGCCTCAGTTACGAAGTGGAAATGGGACATTATCTCAATAGATTTTATAGTTGGTTTGCCCGTTTCTACATGTCAACATGACACCATTATGGTCACTGTGGATAGGTTGACGAGGGTAGCACGCTTCTCTCTTATTCGTTCCTCTTATAATGCTTCATCAATGGCCAAAGTCTTCATGGAGGACATAGTCAGATTACATGGTATTCCTTGCTAAATTATATCAGACAGAGATCCAGTGTTTACGTCAGCACTCTAGACATCCCTACAACATGCTTTGGGGACTCAGTTGAACTTTAGTTCAACTTATCACCCAGAGATGGATAGGTAGACTGAGAGGGTCAATCAGATTCTCGAGGACATGCTTCAGATGTACGTCATGGATCAACAAACATGATGAGAGGACTACCTATATTTGGTAGAATTTGCATATAATAACAATTATCACAGTTCTATTGGCATACCTCCCTTCCAGGCATTGTATGGTAATCTGTGCCAGACTTCATTGAGTTGGGACCATTTGGAGGATAGGGCTTTCTTGGGTCCAAAGATGCCTCAGGAGATGGAGCAGTAGGTGGTTTGGATTAGGGAGCAATTAGTGGCAACTCAGGATAGACAAAAAAAATATGCTGATGCTCATAGGGTGGATCGTTAATTCTCAATTGGTGACAAGATGTTTCTGTGTGTGCGTCCGCGAAAGATTTTGATCTGTTATGGTAAGGGCTCTAAGCTTGCACCACAATTTGTAGGACCTTTTGAGATCTTGGAGAGGATTGGACCTATAGCATACCATCTTACTTTTCCACCCAATCTCTTGCACATACATGATGTATTTCACATTTCAGTACTTAGGCCATATTATCCTGATATATCTCACATCCTCGATTGGAATGCATTATAGGTAGAGGACGGGTAGCTATCTTTGGATCCCGTAGGCATAATTCAACACTAGAGACTCACACTTAGAGGATAGGACATAGAGCAGGTTAGGGTCCAATGGGATCCGAATGATGAGGCTTCAACTATCTAGGAGGATGCTTCTAGGATGAGGGAGCTCTATCCGTATCTATTTACAAGATTCCAAGAGTAAACTTAGTCCTAGGGGGAGGATGTGATGCCCCCTTAGTTTTCCTTGTTTAGAAAACTTCTTAGATATGCATCTAGACTTTATGATGTTGTTGTTAGACCTTATGTTACTGCCTGCTAGACATTATGACTCTATGGGATACTATTCAGACATGGTGATATTTTGATAAGTAGATGTCGAGACTATTTGATAATATTATGATGCTTAGTTTAGTGTTATTGATGACATTATGGTGTTAGTTCGATGATAATGTGATTTTTGATGTTCGTATCTATATCATGTTTAGTTGATTAGTTTATTTCTTATTGAGTATCATGGATGTGATGATGTTATGTAAGAATTGATGTATGAGCTATCATGTTGTGATATTAGTATTATGTGTCGATGATGGGGACATCGTTGCATCACTCGCTTGTGAGCACCCTGCGACTCTATGATTTCCCCATCACAGTGTGATTGATTATTTCCTTATGCATATGCTCAAAACTTTGTTTCATTGTAGGTTGCAGGTACAAGGCACCAACTCCACCTGCTTATCAAGTCTGAGTGTGCTAGAGCCCAATGGAGCTATTGATTGAAGGTACACTGGGTTCCCTATGTTGATCCATCGTCCTCATCGAGGATGAATCCCTGTTACCACAATCCTATTTGTGAAGTTTTTTTGTATAATTTTTCTTCCATTGTCATCATTTTACTTTCATTTTCCTTGTGGTCGGTATCGTTGATTTTTCCATCTTTAGTCATGCGTGAACTAATTCTTTATTCAATTATCTCATTATATTTAAATTGACAAAATGAAATGTTTAATATAAAGACTAATTAAATTAAAGAATTAAATTAAATCTAAAATGAAATTTGGTTTTATTAAATTTAGATTTAATGTTCTAAAAGAATATTTAAATGATAAATAAATAAATAAATATATATGGATATATAAATATATTATTATTATGGTTGCTAAAAGAAACTTATATGCAATTTGAAATAATAAACTATAAGTAAATGGCTTGATGTGTGCAAGTTTAATGGAAAAGAAAAATTAAATAAAGAGTTGAAAAGAAGGAAATTTTGAAAAGAGTGGAGGAATAAAATTAGTTACAAAAACTAAATAAAGGAAGTGGAGTTAACTCCAGAGGGGCAATTGGTTTTATTGCTCTCGGAGAAGAAACTAATTCTGCTATTTTTTTATTGTTTTTGCTAAGAATGTATTCTGGGGTTTTCTAGGGAAAAGTTGTTCTATAAGTTGAAGCTGCAAAATTTCAGAGTGGATACTTGGTAAGAGTGGAATGGAGTTATAGCTACAGTCTGGAGCTTGATTCCAGTTCACAATCTAGTTCAACTGTGCAAAACACTCTAGGTTCCATCGTTATTTTTCATTATGCTCCGTTCCTGTGAAATTTGTAGAATTATGAATATTGAGTTTGAAGTTAAAATAAAGTAGTAGAAATTGTTGTCTCTTTGGAAATAGAATGTCTTATAAATCTTGTTTTCTTTGTAATCAATTCTATTCAATTATTAAACTTATCTAAAGCAAACCGTTGAAAATTTGACTGTTACAAGAATCTGAGTTCATAATCTTTTTGAGTACTTTTTTTTATTTCAGTTTTATTCAATCCTCGGACTTCGATAATTTGTACTTAGAATTTCCCTTTTTACTTTTGAAGACATTATTGGCAGGTCATTCAAGTCTTATATTCTTTCCCCAATCCATAAGAAAACTAATTGAATCTTTGATTTATATTGAAACATGCATTTGGACAGATGTTATGTACCTTGTTCTAGGTCGATACTCCTTTTATTTTGACATTACCCCTATTTCATTCCTTTTCTTTCTTGGGAAAGATAGTCTTTGGTTGCGGCCCATTCTTCCTTGACCAAACAAGTAGACTCTTAAAGGTTGGAGTAGAGAGTCAATGTTTTGCTTCTAGCCGGCGTAGAGATTCGTAGGAGGTTCTTTAAAGGTGTTTCTGATTATAACAGTTTGAATGCAACCTTGGGCCTCAACGCATGTTACAGCCCTTGCTAATATTTCTAGAAATATTATGCGCAATATAATCTTTAACATACAATAATTCTTGGGGATCTTCTTGGCCAAGAGAGTCAACCTATGACAATTTTCTTCAATCTTCCATATTTTGTGTCTAAACATGTCCTAAAGATCTAATATGTGTAATTCTTTAAAATTAGTTCTGTATGTTTCATCGTTTAACCGTACATATATCTACTAGTCGCTTCTCTCTTTATACCACTTGGGTTATAGTTGTAACTAGAGGATATCCATCTTATTATGCCTTCTATGCATTTGACCATCCTCCATGCTGATGTATCTAAGGTCCATGTACAAAAGATGCTTGGTAACTAGTAGTTTTTGTGAAACACTTTAATTCCATTCTAGATTTATAGAGCCTTCCATATTGGTTCATGTAGGTAGACATTGTGCAACCTTTGGCAATTAAAATGTATTTCCTTCATGACAATTATTGTCATATTAATAAATTCAAATGGTTGTATCATGCGTTCCTTCCAAATGATTTTACCATCACATTATGTTGATTTAGGTGCACCGTTGAAGTGTTGTATGACAATTAGAATATCGCCTTTGTTATGATTGTAGTTTTAGTGATACTATCCTCTTTTGTAAATTATTGAATTATAGTCTATCTCAACATCCCTCTTTTTTCTTACCAATGTCCTTGGCATGGGTGTGGTATTCAAACATTCCTACCTCTTTAATTTGGAGTAAACCATAATAACTTAAGTGAGAGAAATGCCTATGTAGTCGGTCACAAAGCAACATGTAGGTTTCAACTTGTGTTAACCTATGTAATGAGGTTTGTGCATGTTCATTGCAGCTATGATTGACTTGTTGAGACATGTTTAGTGGGAGTGTGAAAGAATGGTATTGGCCTTTTCTTAAATAGTTAAATATCAGGATTAATTCTTGTACTGAAAGATTGTGAATTTTGATTAAAGGATATATCAACATACTTTATATTAAATCAGAAGTAAACATATAAATATGTATATATATAAATATATATATATATATAAATATATATGTATGTATATGTGTACATATATACATATATGTGTAAATAGTATATTCCATATGTGTTTTATGAATTTTCTATTCTTTAAACCTTTAGTCATATTCTTTTGAACACATATATATGTGCATGATAAATAGGTATTAAGGTTAATTTGATGCCTATAGTTGAGGCTTAAGCGAAATAGGAAATAGTTCTATTTTAGACGAGATTGAGTTATTTGTGTTTAGCTTAGTGTAAATTAGTTTTTTTATAAGAGTGAATTTGCACCCCATGTGAAAATCCCTTTTTTTCCTTTATACACCTTAGAAAACCAAGTTCAGAGGCTTAATTCCACCTAAGCATACTGCTTGCATCCCACTTGGCACCTGTTTTGAGCATTAGTGGGGGAATTTCTATCAGGGACGCCTGCACAACATGTAGATGTCTGTGCAATGTGCTTACGTCCCTAATAGATTCTTGCATTTGGAGCCTATAGAGGTGTTACACTTCCCATTGGGGGTCGACTTGTAATGTCCTTGGCCAACCGACCTGAATATGGTCGTTTCCTTCATCTCTATCTTCAAATTCAAATCTTCATGATCCATTCGGGGACTCTCTAGCTCTCTCTGAGCCTTCTCTTAGCTCTTCACAATATCTCCCACAATCCCCTCACAAGATCTAAGCAGCTTCTTCACCATATCTTCAATCTCCAAACACTTTAAACTTCACAGCAACAACATCAACACTCCACCACTTTAGTAGAGCAAGTGTGGAACAAAACACCATTGCAGTAGAGGTTTGAGTTCCTCTCATTTTCTCCTTGATCAGCCTTGAGCGCTCTTGCTGGAGGTGGTAAGATTTCACTCCTCTCCTCTATTACTTGGTTGAGTAGCATAACATTGTTTTGTAGTGCTTTAATTTCTCTTTACTTTATTTCTACTTTTCTCTTCATCTATCTGGTTGTTTGTGGAGGTGGGAACACAAAAACGGGGTCTAACTAAGGCACACCCCTATATAGCCCCAAAAATTTCTCTCTCCCTCTTGTGTGCAGGTATTGAAGGCACTCATGAGCTAGAAGCTTCATCATTCACATAGTTGTAAGTATTTCCTTCCTTTCTTCTCCTTCTCCTTATAATTTATTCTTTACTTTACCTCAGTTCTACCACTTTATCACATTCTGTTAGTTCTTAGTAATCTATTTGCTAGCTGTTGTTTAGGCATTTTCTATGATAAACTCAGTCTCTGGTCCATACAAGATGCCAACACACCTCCGAGACGCTAGCGCGCCACATTGTTGTTTGCTTCCTGCGCTACCATCCTTTGATCGAGAGCCTATTTAGTTTGTCCAGAGAATCTCTGTAATTTGCTCTTTTAGATTTTGAAACTTCTGTGTTGTTCCATTGAGGTAGATTAGGGAATTTCACCCCGTGAGGATCTTTGAATGAAGAGAAATCGTGAGTAGTGAATCCCCTCTTCTACAATTTTAAATATAAATTTAATGTTGGATTAAGGAATTAAGTCTAGAGGATTAAATTGAATGCCAATAAATGAGCTTATTGTAATCTATTTCAGAATCTAGTTTGTTGTTAGTGTTGGATATATTGAGATGAATTCTATGTGGGGAATGTCGTGAAAGTAAATCGTTAAGTATGTTCAGTCTATGTATCTTGCAGAAGCAGTCTTAAGTCATCTAGAGGTTAGGATAGTTTGTTCTTTTGATGGCTTCAATGTTTTAGCTTGTTATGGTGAATCTTAATGTGACTATGTTATTAAAGGTCGCCCACCTTGCATGTTATTTTTGTCCATGTGGATGATTTTATGGTTTTTGTGAGCGGGATGGGTAATGCCTCACATTGTGATTCAATTGTGTTTTGTTTCATTCAAGTGGCCTTGTTTTCTATTTCTGTCGTTATTTAGTGGTCAGTAGGGGGGATGGCTTCCAATGGTGGTCGACGCACAAAGGGACGCCTGGATAACCCATGTGGAAGTTTGCTAAAAATTGATAACATTAAAATAAACAAGGGGGAAAGGGTAGTTCAAACATTAAAAAAGATAAGTTTGTACCTTGCTCAGCCTCAAGTGCTTGTTTAGGCTTAAGGTGAGACAAGAAGGCCTGGAATGGCATGATCTACTACTTCATCTCCACAAGAGGTAGGTTGATTCCAATTAGTTGGCATGAGGGGTCGAAGATCAGTAGAGGCTGCTAGGATAACCCAAGATGGGGACTAGGGCCTAGGAATTTATACCTGGATAAACTATGTCCAACTAAGTGATGACTCTTCCCCTACAACAACCATGAGTTTCCTTAATTTTGGATTTACCTTGAGTCTCTATGTACCTCTGGGAGTGTTCTCTTTGAGTTTATTACTCTTATTGATGTGTTCATATTGTGTTGTAGGTTATGTCAACCTTTTGATATCTAGTCTTGTCTATCAGTTAGTGGGGCCCTTTGTTACCTCCTAACATTGGGGGTGAACCTTTGGGTTCATGTGGTTGGGTGGAACGTGTTACGTTCTCCATTGGGTTTCCCTTATGTTCGTGATGTGGAGATTTCAACTGATTCATCGACTTCAGTATTGCTTATACTCTTGGAAGGTTGACCATTGTACTTGTATATGTATTGTATCTTGATCATGTTCCATGTATCTTTTACAGAGCACTCCTCACTAGATTCAAGGAAGTTTCATTGTACAAAATGTAGTTGTAAACTAAATTGACGTATCTCATGTATGTAAGGAAATTTTTTAATCAGTGTTATTGTACTTGTTATTTGAAATGAAAGTAATCAGTTATTCCTTATGTTTAAATAATAGATGTTTCTCATGGTATATATGTTCATTTGTGATGAGTAATTGTATGCTTAATGATCATTAGTGTTTAATTGTTAATAGTTTATTTAGTTTTGTAATTTGGATAATGGAATTTAAGCAATGCAGTCATCCACCCTAGGGGATGTAGGTTAATAATTAATGCTATGTTCAAATTCATTATGCAACTTGCACTTTAAAAAAAATGTTCATTTTTCAGTTGTTTAGGCTTTGTCCTTTAGGGTTCTCGGTGGTGGCGTTGCAAATGGTATCAGATCCAGGTTTAAACACTGGGTGCTCTAGGTATGTCAATTAGCCCATTAAGTAGTCTTAGATGTAAAGTTTGAAGTTTAAGTTTTCCCTTGTTGACCTCATCAAATACCCTTAACTTGTGTATCTAAACTTGTCCTTAAGATCTAATATGTGTAATTCTTTAAAAATAAGTTCTGTATGTTTCATTGTTTAACCATACATATATATCTGCTAGTTGCTTCTCTCTTTATACCACTTGGGTTATAACTGAAATTGGAGGATATCAATCTTATTATGCCTCTTATGCATTTGACCATCCTCCATGCTGATGTATCTAAGTTCCATGTACAACAAATGCTTAGTAACTGGTAGTTTTTGTGACACACTTTAACTCCATTCTGGATTTATCAAGTCTTCCATATTGCTACCTGTAGGTAGACATTGTGCAACCTTCGACAGTAAAAATTTATTTCCTTCATGAAAATTATTGTCATATTAATAAATTCAAATGGTTGTACATGTGTTCATTGCAAATGACTTTATTATCACATTATGCTGATTGGGGTGCACTATTGAAGTGTTGTATGACAATTAGAATATCACCCTTGTTATGATTGTAGTTCTAGTGATACTGTTCTCTTATGTAGTTTACTAAATTATAGTCTATCTCAATGTTCCACTTTCTGCTTACCAATGTCCTTGGCAAGGGCATGGTATTTAGGCATTCCTACCCCTTTAATCTGGAGTTAATTTTAATAACTTAAGTGAGAGAAACACCTATGTAGTCAATCAGAGAGCAACATGTAAGTTTTGACTTGTGTTAACCTGTGTAATGAGGTTTGTGCATGCGCACTGCAACTGTGATTGACTTGTTGAGACATGTTTAGTGGGAGTGTGAAATAATGGTATTGGCCATTTCTTAAATTGTTAAATATCTAGATTAATTCTTTTACCGAAAGATTGTGAGTTTTGATTAAAGGATATATCAATATACTTTGTATTAAATCAGAAGCAAACATATACATATGTGTATATATATATACATATTTTTATATATATAAATATATAAAAATATATATGTATGTATATGTGTGTGTGTAATTAATATATTCCATATGCGTTTTATGAATTCTCTATTCTTCAAACCTTTAGTCATATTCTTTTGAACACACACACACACACACACACACACACACACACACATATATGTGCATGATAAATAGGTATTAAGGCTAATTTGCTTCCTATAGCTGAGGCTTAAGAAAAATAGGAAATAATTCTACTATAGACAAGATTGAGTTATTTGTGTTTAGCTTAGTGTAAATTAATTTTAAATATAAATTTAATGTTGGATTAATGAATTAATTCTAGAGGATTAAATTGAATACCAATAAATGAGCTTATTGTAATTTGTTTTAGAATCTAGTTTTTTATTAGTGTTGGATATGTTGAGATGAATTATATGTGGGGAATGTCATGAAAGTAAATTGTTAAGTATGTTCAATCTATGTATCTTGCGGAAGGGTTCTTAAGTCATCCAGAGGCTAGGCTGATTTGTTCTTTTGATGGCTTTAATTGTTTATCTTTTTATGGTGAACCTTAATGTGACTATGTTTATAAAGGTTGTCCACCATGCACGTTATTTTTGTCCATGTGAATTATTTTATGGTTTTTGTGAGCAGGATGGTTAATGCCTCACATTGTGATTCAATTGTGTTTTGTGTCATGCAAGTGGCCTTGTTTTCTATTTCTGTGGTTTTTCTGTTGTCAGTAAGGGGGGTGGCTTCCAATGGGGGTTGATATAACCCATGTGGAAGTTTGCTAAAAAGTGATAACATTAAAATAAACTAGGGGGAATGGGTAGTTCAAACATTAAACAAGCTAAGTTTGTACCTCACTTAGCCTCAAGTGCTCGTTTAGGCCTGAGGTGAGATGGGAAGGCCTAGAATGGCATGATCGACTAGTTCATCTCCACAAGAGGTAAGTCGATTACACTTAGTTGGCATGAGGGGCCGAAGATCGGTAGAGGTTGCCAGGATAACCCAAGATGGGGGCTGGGGTCTAGGAAGTTCTACCTAGATAACCTATGTCTGACTAAGTGATGACACTTCCCCAATGACAACCATGAGTTTCCTTGTTGATTTACCTTGAGTCTCTATGTGTCTTTGGGAGTGTTCTCTTTGATGTTATTTCTCTTGTTGATGTGTTCATCTTGTGTTGTGGGTTATGTCAACCTTGTGATATCTAGTCTTGTCTATTAATTAGTGGGGCCCTTTGTTACCTCCTAGCACGAGGGGTGAACCTTTGGGTTCACATGGTTGGGTGGAACATGTTACATTCTCCATTGGGTTTCCCTTATGTTTGTGATGTGGCGATTTCAACTGACCCATTGACTTTAGTATTGCTTATGCTCTTGGAAGGTTGACCATTGTACTTGTATATGTATTGTATCTTGATCATGTATCTTTTGTAGAGCACTCTTCACTAGATTTGAGGTAGTTTCATTGTACAAAATGTACTTGTAAACTAAATTGATGCATCTCATGTATGTAAGGAAATTTTGTAATTAGTGATATTGTACTTGTTATTTGAAATGAAACTAATTAGTTATTCCTTATGTTTACAGAATAGATGTTTCTCATGGTTTATATGTTCATTTGTGATGAGTAAATATATGGTTAATGATGATTAGTGTTTAATTGTTATTAAGTTATTTGTTTTGTAATTTGGATAATGTAATTTAAGTAATGCAGTCATGCACCCTAGGGGATGTAGGTTAATAATTAATGTTATTTTCAAATTCATTGCACAACTTGCACTTAAAAAAAAAATGTTCATTTTTTAGTTGTTTAGGCTTTGTACTCTAGGGTTCTCGATGGTGGCGTTAAATAAGGACTAACCTATTAATGTGCAACTGAGTGTGATTGAGCGTAGGAATATGAATGGGTAATTGTCAAAGGTGAGAACATGGTTGAGGTAGGGTTATCCTAGTCATTTGATAAATGAATGGTAGGATGGAATGCCAAGGCATTCACACACTCATGTATTCATATTCCATAGCATTGTATGATTGTATTGTGTTAATGTTGGTTGTGATATTGTTGTACGTAATGAGTACATTTATTTATGTTTTGAAAGTTAAATTATTGGGAAAATAATTTATTGCCTTATGATTTTTGTTAGTGTTTATGAAAATATCATTAAGTGGAAATTAAAAAGAATCTTTTCAAATATTTATTTTAAATTTTTTAATTAATTGATTTTATAGTGTAATAAATTATAAATTATATTTATATAAATTAATAATAATAATATAATAAAAGTATTATTATTAATATATATATATAAATATGTAAATATATATATGGCTATTATTAAAGAAAAATAATAGTTATCTACTTGAATTATATTTATATATATATAATAATAATTTAATATTATATATATATAATATAGCTAAATAAATTGCATGACCTTTATTAATTTAAAAAGCTTTAAATATAATAATAATTTTTATTTTTAATTAAGTCCAATCATATACCCCAAGTCAGCGGAGTAGGTCACTGGCACACTTGTAACTGACCCCCTTAACCATTCACACTACGAAGTAGGAGTCGAACCTAATACCTCGAGGAAGCAAATCCCAAGCCCTAGCCAAGTCCGCTACAAGTGGTGGCTAAATATAATAATAATTATTAAAAGTTGAAAATAAATTAATAAATAAAATAAATAAATAAAATAAAGAAACATGAAATAAAAGAAAATGAATTAACTTTAGGGAAATCATGTAGTTTCCCTCCATTTCAGTCATCCTTGACACCGAGTAAGTTGGTTATTGGTGAACTTAATAGTTATATAGCTTTGTTTAAATCAATTAATTAAATTAAATATGATTTACTATGGTAATTCAAATGAATTTGGAAAAATTAAATTAATAATTGAATCAATTATTGTTATGAAATATAAGGATGTGGTTGTTAATAAATAATTAAATTAAATTTCTATGTTAAGAGTAAATGTTTTATTAAATAATTAGATTAAGTCACAGTTTTAAATTATATTATAATTATTGATAAGTTATAATCATGAAAAGATAAATATAATAATGAGGAAAATAATTTGATTTTTTTAAGTAAAGGTGAATATTATTAGCATTTGATTTTAAATAATTATGTGGAGAAGTAATTTGATTTTTAAACTAAATATAAGAGATAAGATTTACAAACTAAAATGTAAAGCTGGAAAAAGATGAAAAAGATCATGTGTGCACATGCATGACTTAAAACGGTCTGTTGAATTGGGAACTTGTTTTATTATGAGATTGTTGCCTAATTTTGTCTTTGAAAAATCAAAATCTCTCTTTATCTTGTTTTAATATTGATCAACTTGGAAAAAAAAGCTTTATCAGTGGATTTTTCTCTCGAATCAAATTTGGGTGTTTGCAACATAATCCAAAAAAATATATATATTCATTTTCAAAGTAGAAAATTTAGCTCTGAGAATTAGTTTTGGAAAAAGAATTCAGTAGGTTTGTGGAAAATTGTGTTTGAAAGTGTCAATCTCTATAAGTGATCAAGTTGTTGGGAAGAATTTTCTAGTTGCGAATGGTTGATCTCCAGCATGACCATTCCATCATTGAAGTGTTAAATTCAGGTTCCTCTTCTCATTTGAAAATTACTCATGTGATTGGAATCAAATATCTGTTTGCTTGAATTTGGTTGAATTGGGGTTTTCCATTTATTTAATTTTCATTCAATAATAATTTAATAGAAAGCAATTTTTATGTGCAGCATATAATTTAGGTATTTGTTATTTATGTACATAGTATATATGTATGTTTTTATATGGGCTAGATATTGTATGCATTTATTTGTATGCTCCTGTTTAAAAATTGAAGTAACAATATTTAGGCTATTCTGAAAATTGAATATCATTGTTAGTTTCAGAATCAGAATGTTCATATGCTGAGTCAAACTCTATATTATTGCTAAGACCATTCATGCATATGTTAGGCATATAAGGTTCCTAGGGAATTCGATTTTCTTATAGATTTAAGAAAATGTTATAAGTTGGAATATGGCGCTACTTTGCTTTTCAAAGAACTTTGTATTAGTTTTGACCTTGATCATTTGATATTTGCTGCCTGGCATTAGAGGATTTTCCAAATCTTTTATGTCTTTTGGAGTCTTGAAGACCTTGATCATTTGATATTTGCTGCCTGGCATTAGAGGATTTTCCAAATCTTTTATGTCTTTTGGAGTCTTGAAGTTTCCCCACTCCCTACGTGGTTCCTTGTCATTTTTTTGTTGGTCTGCATATTTTGCTTCTAATCCCTTAGATATCAGCATAATGGTTGATGTATTAGAGGCAAATTTTTAGGAGGTATGAGCTGTGTGTTTAGGGGTAAGATATTTTCTTTAAGCTTTCAACTGATTTTAAACTCTAAGTTAACACCCATCGGGTCTGCTCCAAACGTCCTACTTGTCATAGGTTGCTTATTGGTTTAGCTTTCCTGAATTGTATCTTCTCCTACTTTTATTCATAGATGATAAGTATTAAGATCAAATAAAATGGATATTAAATATTATTGGATCTGTTGGCTGTAAACAACCATCTATTAATATGAAAAGCCATAATGTTGATATTAAGCATCAATATATAGATGTATATATGGATTTATATTTTGGCTACTTGAATGGTGCTTTGTTCCCTATTGATATCATTTACATTTGTGCAATCAAATAATCTATGATGGTTGACCCACCTTTCCATGAGGGAATCGATTCTTATGCTTTCCCTTGGTGGCTTGATTTATGCATTTGAAATGGTGGGCTATGAGTTATACCTGGCTGTAGATTGCAATGTTTGCAAGTATTAACCCTTGCCAAGCTGCGCCCCTTCCCTATCTCTCTCTCCTTTCGTTGATGATGGGTCTGAGTGTTGGGGTGTCACCCCACAGGAGGTACCTATCATCTTTTGCATCATGCAAATGGTCAACCACGTTGGCAGCCAGTCTCCCTTCCTTGGTGTTCAGTGCAATGACAAGGCAATTCAATCTTTATTGAATGATTAATCTTTTAATCTTTGAAATATGGGTTCTCTTGTATAGTCGGCTACTTTATAATCTTATATGTATTTTGACCTAGATTTTATGCTTTGCAATCTATATATACATCTTCACTTTTGATTTAATTTAACTATCTTGGTTATGATTTTAAATAAGGAATTATATATATAGATATTTGAATGTGCAAGTACATGCATATAATTATTTAATATGACTGCATTTTGAAAAGAATAATTTATAGTAGATGTAAGTCTAATGAATATATATATGTATGAGTATAAATGTATGTATATTGATTATTATTTAAAAACAAATGGTTCATATTTTATATAATATGTTTATAAAATATGTTTTCTTTAATTATTTTAAATGGCCTTGTAGTGATTGATTGATACTTTGAAGTAAAATGTCAATGTCCTTCTTAATCATTTAATAGTTGATTTGATTTGGGTATAGATGTGTATATATAATATGATTTAAAATGAAAGAAAATTCGTTGTGATAATATATGTATCGAGATATTTATATAATATATCTATATAATTTCTTAATTATTTAAAATGACTTCGTAATGAGCAAGCAAACATAATGTGGCGTTTATTGTAATTGAATTAATTGATAGATGAATAGGAAACTATGTTAGTTAAGTGAGATCTAAGTAATTGAATTGGTTGATTAGATTCACTAAATTCAGTTAATTTAAAGAATTGACTTCTATCTTACTAGGGTAAATTAAGTGGGGATTAAATAAAAATACAATAAAATAGAATCATTATATCCAACTCATGGGTAATTCTATTAGAAAAGAAAAGAACGTGACATGTTAGCGAATATATATCTATATATATATATATATATATATATATATAATTGGCAAGTAGTCTGAAACCTATAATAATATATATGAATAGATTAGTGGGTTGTGGAGCGAAAATGTTATCGGATTATAAAATTTAAAAGGGAATATATTGCATAGGAATATCGACTAAAAAGTAGATTGTGGTTAGGGTTTTACTTTTGGTTATCATTATTTGCGATACATGGTCTTTATGTTTATTTGATATTGGAAGTTTCTTATTTATGGATTACTATCTATAACTCTTTAATTTTTCTAATAGTTTCTTAATGGGTGTGTAAATGAATCATTAATGATGACTTAAATGTTCGTTATAACTTATCACTTGAATGTAATTGATTATTAAAATATTTCCTAATAGTTTATCTTTAGAAAAAAGTAATGATGATTCAAACATTCTTTGAAACTTATTGCTCTTGGTGTCCTAGTGAAACTTAAGAGATGATTTAAATGTTCTAAAATATTTATCGGAATATTTAGGAAATATGCATAGATAACTTCTTTATTTATTTTAAATTACTTCTTAATGAATGAATGGATAAAATGTATTTGATTGTTTATTATTATTTAGGGTTTATTCATTGAGCATGTGTATTAAGATGTATTTGAATTGCATGGTGTTAGATGGTAGTATAAATAGATATAACCACTATAGGAGTTTCTCTTTAAGATCTACTAAATGGAATATGTTTGGATTCTAGTATGTTACTTGAATGAGAAATGAGGATTAAGTTGGATGTTTATGTTTCTTTGTTGAGTGTGATTTTTTTCCCTTTGAATCATTTTCAATTTTATGTACTTTGTTATTTAGTCTTGTGGGAACTGATAGCATTGAGACTTTTCCTGTTGAGAGTCATGGGTAGTTTGTTCAATAGGCTTCCAGAGGTAGTGGGAAAGTTGTGCTATTGGAATTTCATGATTTGACGTTTGTTTCAATTCTTGTGGGTGTCACCTTGTGTTGTTTATTTTCCTTCGTTATGATTCTTGGGTGAGATGGTTCATGCCTCTCATGGGCACTTATTTTGTGGCTTTAATGTTTGGTACACCTCTTGTTGTTGTGAGCTTTAGTTTAGAGCTATTAGGGAGAGTGGCTCATCATGGGGGCCAATGTGCAAAGGGGCAGCCTGGATAACCCATGGAAGAGTTGGTTAAATAAGTGAAAATCTAATAAAACAAATAGTGGGTTTGGGTAGGAACACATTAACTAAAGATAAGTAAGATACCTCACCCACACCATTAGTGCTTTTGGAGACTAAGGGTGGGATGAGAAGGCCATGGTCAACAAGATCGCTACCTTGCCCTCATGAGAGGCTAGTGGTCTTGTACGTGTCACCCTATGTGGTCGGAACCTAGTGAGAGGAAGCCAGGATAACCATAGATGGGGGTCGACACCTGTTGAGAGGCAACCAGGATAACCCATGATAGGGTCGTGTGATGACACTCTCCTGTAGTATCCCTTGTTATTTCCTTTGTGTGCCTTTAGAAGCAATCATCTTGTAAGTACTCGTTGGTGTGGTTGGGTCTTGTTGGTGAACATATTTGTCCTTCAAAAAATAAATGCAGAAAATGATTCAAAATTCCTGTATAGAAAAAAAAATATCATCAACAATTGAGTCACTTGCAATGGTATTTGTAAGTGCTCTCTACTTATTTTATAGGGCACAACTACTTTCTAATGATATGCAATGAATGAGAAAATTGGGTATGCTTTTAACCTGAAAGCAGAAAAGGTACACTAACATTTACCCATAACCATGAAAGTAAATGCAATGGATTGATTCAGAATGAAGTGGATGTAGAAAAATTATACAAAGCCCATTTATCCCACACCCATGATGAGAAAAAAGAGAAGAATGAGCAACAAATCCCTTTCAATAGATGAATTATTTTGAATTCAAAGTCTCAGAAATAATCACATACATAGCTTGATATAATAGATAAACATTGAAAAAGATTACAAGGAAGCACAATTCAGTTGCAACGAAAAGAAAATATTAATAAATACAAAGATTCAAAATATCTCTTTATTTCTTCAATGCCCATTAGTGAGTTCAAAGTCTCCACATTCTATATAATAAAATTATGTTGAAAACCCCAAAAATTGCTACTCTACTTTCCTCATTCTCCAAAAAGATAAAAAGATCCCCCTTTCCTTAATTTGGAGGTTTATGTATATACACACCAAAATTGTTACATTATAAAAGTAACAGTCTTGAAAATGACTGGAAGGAAAAAAGACTCTGAGACGGGAATAGTTTCAGAAAAGTCGTTATCATTACGTGTCGTAAAAGATCCATGCATGCTACTAAAATGCTAGAAGGGTCAGAACCTTGAAAATTTCTAATTGCATCTCCATGAGTAAATTATGAAATTCAACACGTTCTTCTTCTTCTAAAACATAGATCACCTAATTGTACTCGGTATAGCTGATTTTCTCTTTCCATGCTAGTGAATGCTGTTCAAAAATGATGTCGACCGAGTTGTTCTTGTTTTGGCCAATTCAAATTAGGCTGCATGATAGGCATAGGTTCATCTTCCCATTCTCTAACCTCACCAAGAAGTACCATCTTGAGGAAATTCTGGAATTGAAAAATGTTACCTTTCCTTTCATGTAGGCTTGTTTAATTTTGGTGGCAAGAAGTGATCATTTATTGGCCAAAGAGAAACATGTTAATCTGCTATGAAATGTATTTCACCAACTTCCTCATTTAAGAGTTGTCCTTTCAAATGATTTTAAATATTACATTATATTTCAATTTGACGTTTCAAAGTATTTGAATAGACATAACTTGAAATTTGTGCATCCTGACGAAGTCACTCGGTCGCTAAGAAGTAGAACTTTATAACCATCAGTTGGGAGTTCTAGAGTTTTATGAACTTTCGATATTTCTGGCTACATAGAATATTACTCCAAAGATTACGAAATAGTTTGGGTGATTTTGGAATTTCAGAACTTGGAGGCTAGGTTAGGGAACTCAGCAGGGCCACGATAGTTACAAAATTTGTTAGAACTATGATTTGAATATACATGAAGTTAATGAAGCCATGAGTTTAAGGATTTTTATGGACTTTGGAAGTTAAAATTTAAAATTTCATGGGTAACAGGTCTTGAGGTTGTTCTGCTAGACTATTTTGGATCGTGGGTCTTTCTTGTCATCTCCTATGCTTACCCGGGGGAGGGCCTTAGGCTCCCGTGTGGTTGGTGAAACGTGCTCGCCACCCCTATTTGGGTCCCCAGCAGAAGATTGAATGTGCAGGAGTTGAAATCAAAGAAATCAAACCTTAGCTTCTTTAGAGATGGTTCCATTGTCCCTCTATCTCGATTGATTGGCTTGGAGGCTGCTGCTCGGATTGTGTAAACAAAGCTTCTCGGAGATAACAACCTCTAGAATGAGTATGCAAAGGGAAGTACTTCTCTATCTTATATCTTTGGTGGAGTGAAATGTTGATATACAGATATGCACAGGGGCTGTAGATTATGCACAAGGGCTATGGATTATGGATGTTATTGAAGCTATGATATGAGGATGATAAGCCATGATATGGATTACTAATATGCTAAGCTATGCTATGCTATGATTCTAAAGGCTATGGATGCTTGAAGGCTGATTGACTATAGTTTTCATGTATGAAAGCTTCTCTTTTTTTTTCAAAGACCCGGTAGTCCTTTTTATAGCTTTT
>VDFB02105785.1:401850711-401864539 GCA_007258455.2 Sequoia sempervirens
CACCTTCAGGGTAGTGACGATAAAACATAATGTCAACATGAAATGCAATAATATTTCTCAAAGATCACCTTATTCATCATCCACCATATGTCTAATCATTAATTTGAGAAAATCATATAACAAATTAGGGTGGTACTACGTACATACAAGGCGAGGTATTACAATGTTCTTGTAGTGGGTAGAGGAGGAATTACTATTCATCGTGGGGAGAGACAATGTGTGGAGATAATTGTAGAGCAGCTTTCTAGGGCTTGACAGGATGGTTCCTAGGGTGATCCTATGCAGGTGGATTAGGGATAGGTTCCAGGTCCTCCAAACCTGGAGATGGAGGTGTATAGTTGGCAGTAGAGGTAGGGTGGCGACAGGCCGGAAAGGCTCAAATTGCCACATTGACAGTGAAGAAAGACATTGCTCAACAAGAGAGAGATGGCTTTAGGGAGGAGTGAGATAAAAATATTGGTTGTCATCTTGTTGCCAAGACCCAGTTGTGGGCTATTACCATTGAGAGGGATAGCTTGAGGACAAAGTGTGATAGCCTATGTGTTGAGCAAGATTAGTTGCTACAGAGGGATACATATTACCAAACCATGTATGATGCCTTTATTCCTCGAGCACAACGACGATTGTAGTTTGGAGATCCGAGTATTGCTACAGAGGCTATGTTTGGTGGAAATTCCATTAGATAGATTGATCTTGATGCATATCCTGATCCTTAGAGTCCTCCTCTAGTTGGGAAACATTTTATTTCTACTTGATCTTTATGATGTTTACTATTTAGAGACTTATATTTTCTTTTGATGATGGATAGAAATTTGATGTTGTTAGTAATTTGATGATTATTTCTTTTGATTTTCTTGGAGGCTTCACATTTTTAACAATTCTTTTTGATGTAGCAAATAGATATGATGCACCAGGGTATTAATAACCAAGGTGACTTTGTATCCATTGTGTGGAATTTGACTCAACATACAAAGAATATTCTTGCTCATACCAGACATACACAAACTTTGTTTCAAATATATGGTTGGGTTGTGTTAAAATTTTTTGGTCCTGTTACACAGAGAGGTATGAAATAGCTAACATGCAACTACTACATGGATTGTTTCAAAAAAACTTCCATGCACTTAATAAAGCAAGTATTCACCATGGTAGTATCACAAAAAAATCTTACAAATAGAAAACCAAAATGACACTCAATTTCCTCAATTCCTTCTTCTCTAAATCCTTATGGACATCCTCGAGAGATCTTGGGAATGAGTCAATAAAATAAATCATAAAGATAAGACTATAAAAAGATTAAAAAAAATATAGTATCACTTGCCATATTTGTTTTGAGGTTTCAGGATATTATCTGTTGTTGATCATGTCTATCGTAGGAATGAATCTATTAAGGCATATCTTAGGATGTTGTTGGTTAATTGTCGAAAGATAGGTAGTTAACACTTTGTCATTGTTTGTGTCTATTTGTAATCAAGGCTTTTTGATTGCTTTCTTGAAAGTTCTAGCTTTTGATGTTTGTTTTGTTTGTTTGTTTGTTTTGTCAAAGGGTGGATGTGATGATTTTTTTATTATGGGTGGAAAGTTTATTGTGGATGGCCTTGGGGGCTCATCAAAGATAAGCCTTGCCTATGTTATACACGTAGAGGCTCGTAGTTCGCTTGGTTTGACAAGAACATGTTTTTGATCTTTTTTGATTTTTAAATGTTGTTGAATTTTGAACTTTTGTAAATGTTTTTGGATTTTAATTTTTTTGACTAAGTTGAAAGAAAGCTTGATAAATACCTAAGGGGACTGACCTAGGGCCTTGGGGGCTATTAATCCTTCCCTACATTGTACATGCAGAGACCACGTAGTTCAGCCAGTTGACTCAAAGCGTAACATGTTTTTGGGATTCAAACAACTTTAATAACTTGGATTAATATTCCACTTCTATTTCTAAAGGATATGTTGTGGGAAATCTACTTGAACTAGTCGTGAGGTTCAAGCAAATGTTGATATCTTAGAATATTGAGGGAAGGAATAATCCAAATTTGTTGCTTTTCATATGTTTTTGATTTTTTGATAGTTTTGACCATGATAGGATGGAAAAATATCTCATCAACTACCTATTTTCAAGAAGTTTCCCCTAGTTTGAGACAAGAAATACCTTCTCTAGGAGATTGATGTTAATGGTGCAACAAGGTTCAATACTAAATTAGTTACCAAGCTATGGTTGGACATGTTTTATTATGGGACGAATGGGTGAATGCTTTAGATAGTACCGATAGATAATGATGTAAGTCTTATTCAAACATAGTGCCTGTTTGCTAGGTTTTCACTATGGTGCCTATTCTAGAAGCACCACAAAGTGGTTTTCACTAAAAGAACATTTTATTTCTCTTTATTATTTTTCTTGCTTTTTGATTTTTTTTTGTATTTTTTATCCTTTTGATTTTTTTGGATTTTTATCCTTTTTCTTGGGGCATTCTAATGTGTTTCATGTATATAAATTCTTGAGGTGACTGTTGTTCAGAAGTTCGGCTAAGGGTTCTCCTTTAGGAGTACAACCAACTGGTAAGCTCCAAAATCGTAGTTTGTTGTGATGATAAATAGGCCTAACCAATTAGGTTCAAATTTTCCTTTTCCATCTTAATTCAGTTGTACCTTCTAATTCTCTTTGAGTACCAAGTCACCAACTTGAAAGTTTATGTCCTTAATCTTTTTATCATAGCTTCGTTTGAGCTGATTCTGATAAACTTGAAGATGGTTTAATGCACTCAAATGTTTTTCATCTAGAAGTTCCAACACATTTAATCTAGACACCTGATACTCTTCATTGTTGACCATGCCTTGTAGTGAGATTTGCTATAAGGGGATTTTGACTTCGATAGGTAAGACAACTTTCGTTCTGTAGACCAAGGAGAAAGGTGTGGCACTTGTAGGTGTTCAGATGTTGGCTTGGTAAGCCCATAGGTCTGGGTTCAATTACAAATGCCAATCATGGAAAACTTCATTAATAGCCTTCTTTAGTATCTTCAGGATGGTTTTGTTAGACACTTCAACTTGGTCATTTCCTTGTGGGTAATAGGGTGTGGAGAATCTATGTTAGATAGAGAATTTGGAAAAAAATTCTTGGAAATCTTGATTCTTGAATGGGGTTCCATTGTCTGTTATGATTGTCTAGGGAATTACATACCTACAAATTAGATAATTCAAAATAAATTTTGATATCTATTTTCTAGTGATGTAGGTCAATGGAACTGCTTCTATCCATTTGGTGAAGTACTCAGTTGTAGTAATAATAAACCTATTCCCCTTAGAGGAAGTAGGAAAAATATTACCTACCAAGTCTAATCCCCATTGTGAGAAAGGACATGGTGTTGTGATGGGTCTCAACTCCTATGCTGGTGCATGAACAAGGTCACTATGCTACTGGCATTGACAACATTTTTGGGAATACTGAATACATTCTTGTTCTATGGAGGGCCAATAGTACCCTATTCTTAGTAACTTTTGGACTAGGTTAGGTTTGTTAGAGTGGGACCCAAAAACACCTTTGTGTACCTCTTGTAAGGAAGTTTGTGCTTATTCTACACTAAGACATTAGAGTAACATACCATCTAAACTGTGATGGTATAGAGTATCTCCTAGGATCATAAATTGGGAAGTCCTACAGGTAAAGGTCTTCTTTTGGGCAGGTGTTAAGTAAAGTGGAATGATACCATGTTGGATGTAATCAAATGTGTCTTGGTACCATGGTGAATTAGGACCAACAACAACACACACTAGTTCTGATTCCAGGATATCAAATGCTTGTATGAGTAATTACTCCACAAGGAACTCATACTTAGGAATGTTTTGTAGACTATCAAGAAGTGAACCTATTGTTGCCATGGCATCGACTGCTCTGTTGTTGATCCAAGGAATCTATTTAAAGGTTATTTTGAAAAAATATTCCTTGAAGCTACCCACCATCCTTTTATATGGAATCAATTTGTTGTCTTTTGTTTGGTACTCATCCTTCACTTGCCTCATCGCTAGTTGAGAGTCTTCGAAGACTTGTAGTTATTTTATCCTCCATTCAATAGCCATCTTGAGCTCTGTAATTAGAGCTTCATAATTTGAGATATTGTTTGTGCATGGGAAATAAATTTTTTATGCCTTGGCTATATTATCTCCCTATGGTGTGAGAAATAGGATACCTACTCCAGAGCCATGTTGAGTGTGGTACCTATCAAAGTATAGGGTCTAATGGCTTGTCCGTCTTGTCAGTAATATG
This sequence comes from Sequoia sempervirens, assembly GCA_007258455.2. Taxonomy (NCBI): domain Eukaryota; kingdom Viridiplantae; phylum Streptophyta; class Pinopsida; order Cupressales; family Cupressaceae; genus Sequoia; species Sequoia sempervirens. Next base: position 401,854,970 of record VDFB02105785.1, read on the forward strand.
CTTTCATCTGGGAAGTCTACTGTAAGAGCCTTGTGATATTCTATTGGTGCATCAACTAGCTGGTCTGCTATGATCTGTCCCTTGATGGCTCTTCTATCCACATACTCTATATGAAACTCACTTAGAATCATTACCCATTTAGCAATTCTACCTGTTAGAGCTACCTTTACTAATAGATATTTTAGTGGATCTACATTTGAAATCAACTTTACTTGCCTATTTAAGATATAGTGTCTCAAATTTTGTGTCACAAATACAACTGAGAGACACACTCTTTCTATGGGAAAGTATTTCAAATCGTATCCCACCAGTGTTCAACTAATGTAGTAAACTGCTCTTTCTTTGTTATGATCATCTAGCTGTGCTAGGAGAGCTCCCAACATTGCTTGTGTTGTAGATACATAGAGTATCATTTCTTTGTCTAGAATAGGTGGCATGAGTACAGGAGGAGTAAGTAGGTACTCTTTGACTTGCTAGAATGCTTGATCACATCTCCCATCCCACTTGAATGTGATGTATTTGTGTAATAGATTGGTGAATGGGTGACATTTTTCTACCAGTTGCACAATAAATCACTTGATAGATTATAGCTTTCCTTGTAAAATTCTTAGTTGCTTCAATTTCTTTGGTGGAGACATTTATAATATGGCCTTCACTTTCACAAGATCTACTTCAATGCCCCTTCTTGACACTATGTATCCTAGTAGTTTTCCAGATGTTACTTTGAACATACACTTTTTTAGGTTGAGTCTCAAGTTATACTATTCTAGCCTATTAAACACTTTTGCAAGATTGGTCAAGTGATCTTCCCTTTTGACAAAATTTAATAGAATGCCATCCACAAGTCTTCCATGATTGTTTGTAGTTGTGGACAGACAAAAAGTGACCCTTCTACTTTTTCTTCCTGTTTAGGCCCTCCTTGTGATTTGGCTTGATTTTGGCTTGATTTAATGTTGTAATGTGGTCAACACATTCACATTAGATCTTGGGTCCTTGTGAATCATTAAGAACTTTTTGATGCCTTGTAAAAGTGTTGTAACCTACTTTCACATTTTTATAGGACCTTTTTATTATAATTCACCTAAGTAACCTCTTTTTATCACTTACCAAGCCTTATTTCAAAGTGTTGTAACAAACTTTCACACTTTTATAGGCTTGTCATCAATAATTTGACACTTTCTTATGTTTAAATGACCCCTTAATACACCTACAAGACCTACTTAAGTGTGTTTCAGAGAATAATCCTGTTAAACATCATTAAATACAATTTAATTCCTAACACTCATTAAAATTTCCCTAGTGAGACCAAGTCGCCACTAGGGGTGACTTAGTCCCACTTGGCACAAAAATCAAAATTATTTCAAAATTCTGGTGGGATATTATTTTCTAGACCTTGAGGTCAGCTTGTGATGTGGTATTTTTTGGAAATTTTGTATAATCAAGTATAAATAAAGGGTTTTCCCTTCATTTTTCATCTTCTAATATCCTAATTTCCTTAATACTCTAATTCATTCACTTAATCATTCTCAAGCATTCTAGGCATTATCAAGTCTACATTAGAGCATCTACTTGCATATATTCAGATTTCTACATCAAGGGTTTGGTGAGTTGTATAATTGCATGTTCATTCATCATTCTCTTTTCATTTCATTTCATTTTCAAGGGTTTAATTACCAAACTGAGGTTTGACTAAGGCATACCCCTATTCACTAACCCTTAACCCTTTTACCCCTCTTTGCATGTGTGTTTTGCAGGTCTTGTATGAATATTTTTCAAAGAGTAAGGTGTTAAAAGGTGTTATCATTTCATAAAAGTCATTCAAAGTCAACAAATCCGTAAAAGAAGCTTGGAGATCACTTATAGACCGAATTCTGTAGATTTAGATCTAGACACTTGTCAGGAACCAAAGTGCAAACTGAGAGTTATATATTGCATCTTGGAAATTATTGAAAGCTAAAGGTAGACTAAGTCACCATCAGTGGAAAATTAGCCACTTCCAAGCCTGAAAAGTTTTTTCTGTATATCTAGATACCTATTCTGACATAATCTCCTTGAAATAGGACTAAGTCGCCTAGCTTGGCGTAAGTGTCCCAGATGGCTTCAATAGAAAATTTTGTAGGATTCCAGAGCCTCTCTACATCACATTCCAGTTTCTAGGTGCACCTCTCCAGTCTCCCTCATTTCTGTTACAATTTGTTTGCATTCTTAGGTCATTTTGCATACAACATTGTGTTTTCAAACATCTTGCATTCCATTAGTTTTGCATTAATAATCAATATCTTTTATTAGTTTATTGAATTTAGGACATTACATTTAGGCATATCTCATTCATATTTGCATTAGTCTTGAGTGGGGACATTGGACATTTTGGTCTACCTCTCTCCTTTTAGGTGAAAAACCCTAGAAGTGTTAGAGAGCCTCGTGGTGCCAAAATCTTTGTCCACATTTTGGTGAACCCGACTTTAAAACATTCTACTTTTGATTTCAAGTGCATTTACATCCTTTAAATAGCTTGAATTGGAATTGCATTACATTTTTCATTGTTTAAATTGTATCCTATGGTTTTAAAAATTGCATTAGTGAAAAGCTCATAAAGCTTGCATTTTTACATTGCATTTCATTGAAACTCAACAAAATTCTACATGTTCATATTATATTTGCATCTAAAAACCTAAAAATCATAAAATCTAATTTAAAAATTTAGAAAATTTTCAAAAAAATTACTACCTGGACTAATTCGCCACATTGGGTGACTTAGTCCAGTTGCACATTCTGCATTGTAATTTCTGTCATTTCTAGATCATTTTCTATATTTCTATTTTCTGTTATTGCATTTCTGTTACTGTTTCCAAATTTTTTGTTTATTTAATTTCTTGCACTTAGTTTGCTTTCATTCCTTTGCATCATGGCTATGTTTTTTAATAAGCTTTGGATGTCATTAAAATCCTTATCTGACATGTCAAGTTGTGCCTTTGGAACTGATACTAATGACATTGAACTTCCTCATGCTCCTTCAAATCCTCATGAATGTCCTCCTCATGATGTTGATATCATTGGAGAAGATGATGACAACATGAATAAGTTCCTAAATGAATGCCTTGACACAATCAAAGCTAATGCATCCTTTTATCCATCCATGAAACAAAATGACCTTCCTATAGTACAACCTCCTGATATGTTTGGTTACTTACATCCTGAAACAAATGAAGGACCTAAGTTCCCTCCAATAGGTGAACCTAGTTCTTCTAAACAAGTAAACCCTCAACCATTTTATGATAACAAAGTCACCAATACTCCAATCAACCTTGAAGAAACCTATGGCAAAGGTTTTATCATTTTAAGCAAACAAGGATGTGACATAACAACTGAACATGACATTCATCAACTCTTAGAGAAAACTCCAAAAGATGATAACACAATAGGATTAGGATATCATGATCCCTCTCATGATAGCAAGCCTCCTAGAGAATATTGGAAACTTCATGATGATGGCATGGTGATCTTTGATTCCCCTCATGATCTGAATGTCCTTCTTCCTCGGGAGCAACCCTTACCTGATAAAAATGAAAAGGATGAGAGGATCACTTTAGTCCCCCCTCCTTCCATTCGAGAAAAGGGTGAATCTAGCAAACGCAAAAGACCTTACAAGTTACAAAAACTCAAGTTTCCTCTTCACCTATCACCTAAATGTGAAAGGAAATTGCAAATACTTTTAAACAAAGGACTCATACTATTACCACCTATGAATAGGTTGGTGATATATCCTAAAGATGCTAACATTCCATATTGTGCATATCATCACATTCTTGGACATAGATGCGATGAGTGTTGTCAATTGAAAGAAATATTGAGCAAGTATCAATTCGATGGCGATAGTTGCTATCCAATAGTCCCATAAAATAATTTCCCACACCTTATCATATAATAGTTGTAGAACATTCTCTTCTCACTATTACATGACCCTTCCCATCACCTACCTCAGCTCATTCTTGTCTTGCACTTAGTGGGGGAAAGAAGTTGCTAGCCTTGTCCTAGTAATGCATTTTCCGTTGTCCCTTAGCTTGCGTTATTCACCTTCTGCTTATACCGATTGAGATTGGGAGGCAGATGACTTGCTTGATGGTTGACTCACATTTTCCTTACTAGTCTTTTACATGTTCTTTTTCTTTTTCTTTTGTGTGTTTGTATGTGCCTAAAATGTTCCCCCATGATGTTCCATTTGATGTTCCCTCTCTTTGTGACATTCCTCTATTTGTACCTTTATTCTTCTATATGTCTATGATATAAGAGGAATTCGATGCACACGGGTCTCTCCTTTCTCAAGAGATCACCAGGGAATGAATTTCCCTTATACACCTCAGAATAAAAAAATGGTAAAAGGTTAACACCTAGTTACACTTCAGAGAAAATAATCAGAGGTCTTCAGAGAGCCAGATTGAAAGATTCCTATCCCAGAAGAGGAAGCTCTCAGCTAGAAGACGTCAGCGTAGTTCTAGGACACTAGCATGATGCCCTGTTATCTGAAAGATGTGATAGCATCTTGAGCAACAGAGAACTCATGAGCGCTTCATACATAAACAAATCCTATTCTTATAGACTTGTGGCGACCACGAGGCTGCTTTAACCCGACTAAAACCGCAAACACGCGCGGAAGATGAGGATGTTTGGAGAAAGTTTTACCTTTTTCTAGACACTGAATCTTTCACTCCAAGCTCCTCCTTTCTGCAGACCGGCAATGCCACTTGGCGGGCGAGCTGCTGCTATAGCCCCCGCTTCGGCCATACCTTTATTTTGGTGTTCACACCCCATGGACAAACTTAAGTTGGTGCGATGCCATGAAAATAGCGGTGTGGTGCTAACACCTTCAGAAACACACCACAGCGGGTGAAAGAACATCACCGGGTAGAAACCCCACACCATGATATGCTGTGAAAATGAGGGTACGGAGAAGAGGAGAGAGAGAGTATACCACTGCTAAGGCCCTTCCAAAGCACGAGGATGCATCAAGAGTGCCTGGTTTGAGAGTCAGCTGCCACTGTGGACCTCACCGACATGGCTGCCTTTGCACACCAAAGGAGGAAGCAACTGCCACGCATAGAAAGAGAGCTTAGTAAGGTCTTCTAGTCTTCCAACCTTCAAATGAGGGGAAGAAAGAGGTTTTTACACTTGCAAGGGTGCCAAAGATCTGTTACTTTTGGAGTGTAACCACCAAGACACATGTCTCAAGGGTTAACCTTCTTGATTCTGGATTTTCAACTAAGGAAACAGACATAACACTAGTGTGCCACGGATTCGTCCAAGACCTATATTCTCAGAAAATGTGTCGAGGCTTTTGTTGCTCAGCCAGTTGTCCACATGGAGTCAGAATCATGAAATTCTGAACCATGTAATTTTTTCATTAATGTCTTAGGGTGTCATAAATTCTAGGCATAAATGCAAAAATATGGAATTGCCCCTATGTGCAATTTTGTGATATTACATTTTCTAATTTTTAGTGGCCTAATTTTGAAAAAAATCAGCCTCTTACTAAAGTAGAAAGAAAATTTCACCCAATTCTTTGAATTTTGCAGACTGAGTGTCAATGAAAGGACCCATAGTGCAGCCAATACTACAAATGTGAGCTAACCGAACTCGCGGTGCCCCTGGCCTCGAGCTCAACAAATAACATCTGAGCAATCATCAAAAACTATTGAAGGTCCTAACCTACAAAACTCAAATTTTAGGTCAGTCTTGAAAAATTAGAAGAAAGCTACCATGAAGAGAGGAATGATCAAGAAAAAGGTCGTTGATTCATAAGAAAAATATGATCAAGAGACAACCTTATTCCCCCTCCCGAGTTTTCCCCAACTCAGTGGGGAAAATTTAGGCATGGAAACGCAAGTCAGCCAAGCCTAGGAAAAATGGGCCCGAGGGGCCTATATATCTAGGTGGGCCCTTAGAAGGGTCATTTTCACTATTCACCACAAGAAAATTGTTGACTTTTGTGAGAGAAAAGTCAACAAAATTCCTAGTAGGAGAGAGTATGAGGAGTTGAGTCTGGAGCAGCTAGACTAGGACATCGCCGAGGGTCACGAGGTGGACCAGGTAGGCCACAAATGCTTGTTTTTTGTATTTTTTGTGCATTTTTAAAGATTTTTCCATTGGCAAGGTGTGCATGCATCTTTTTTTTTCACCTGTGTCCTAAAAATGTGCTATCATCCTCAATAAGTGTTGTGGTCTCCTGTGCATGCTATCATCTTAGAGACGCGTTGTCATCTCAAAGGTGACCATGGTGGCAGGGGATGTATGCACAACACACAAATGTCTGCGCGTCGCACATAGGTCTTAGTTGTTTTTCTCACTTCTGATGTAAGATGTTGATGTTCTAATTCAAAATTTTTGTTACTTTTTGGTAGGAGTACCTAGAGACTCGGGAGCATCCTGGAGGGCGAGAATTCTTGCTAGTTCACGAGTAGAGGGACTGCCTATTTGAGAATGAGGTCACACTCTTGGAGCGGGTTGGTCTTTGGCATGTGTTCACCATGCCAGAGATGAGATATCAAGAGTAGATACTGATGGCCTTCATGGAGCGGTGGGACGCCACTACATCATCATTCCAACTGCCATGTGGAGAGATGATGGTCACTCTCAATGATGTCTATTGGATCCTCAGACTACCCATCCGTGGATGACAAGTGGCCCTAGACGATACACAATTGACACATGAGTGGTCAGAGAGTGTCTAATACTGCATAAGGAGGATGGACAATGATGATATCATAAGCTACATTTATACGCTATGGTATGAGTAGGCGAGGGCCATAACACCCTTGATCCCCTGGGTTATGGTCGTGACCATTTCCTTCTAGATCACAATTGATGGGTGAGGATCACACTTGCATGAGGGCCTCATCCATACTATCAGAGAGATGGTAGAGCATAGAACCATCTTCATGGGGGTGCAAAATACTTGTGCACCTCTACCAGGAGCTAGGATGGTATGTGCACTATGAGTACCATAGCTTGACAACATGCACACTTTTGTAGGTGTGGGATTTCACTCACATCATGTGCAGTCGGCTGGTTGGATTTTTGTAGTGACGACCATATCAGGTCCCCATGGCCCACTGGTATGACATGACATGCTAGTGGAGATTTAGAGACCTATAGTTTGGTGGCTATAGTTTGAAACCCTTATGATAGATAGGGTCCTATGGAGACCCTATCAATTTTTTAGGTGGGTGGATGACAATAGGTATTTGAGGAACCTACAGTGACATTGATTTTTTATTGGATGTAGGGATTTTGTTATTGTACCCTACTACTGGAGCCGGGTCATGCGACAACATGGCTGACCACAGACTATACCACCAGATGTGCCCACCTATACTAGGGCCCATAGGAGTGCGGTGACGGTTGGGGACCGCCCTCACCTGACTATTACAGATATTGTCCCTTCTGATGATGATGAGCCTAACCATGATCTACCATCCATATCGGTGGGGGATAATGTTGGTGTGGCAGTGGAATTCCCACAGTGGTGGGAGAGGCATCACCTTGCCCCTGTGTTTGGAGATGGTTATCTGGGAGGGGACCCTAGTCTATAGGGGGATTTACTAGCCCCACCACTGTAGGATAGGACGAGAGGCCAACAACAGGCCAGGGAGGAGGAGGAGGTAGTGCCACCGAGGCCGAGGTGATGAAGGAGGTCATATCCCCCACCGATTACCCCCATCTCTTGAGCACCATCATCTTCCACTGTGGATTGGTTGCTTGTGGCACCAAGAGCGACCACCTAGATAGGTAGCGTGGGTCCTAACATTGACCCTCACCTTGACTAGACATGGCAACTAGGGGATCCAAGTATACATGATTTGTTTTTTTATGTTTTGTACTTCCATTTTTTTGATATATGTATCTTATATATGCCATGTGATAATGATGCGTTTCCTTTTTCTGTGGTTACAGAGGAAACACAGGGATGGATTGGGCTTATACATTAGTGTATTTTAGATGTCACCCCTACTATATAGATTTAAGGATTAGTCCTTGAGGTTTATAGGCTAGTGTCTTTGGGATGTCATTCCCCCAACTTCGAGCTGATCATATGCTTGAGGACTGCATATGAGGAGCGGGGTGCAACAATCATTCAACTTACTACAGAGCTAACGACTATGCGAGGGAAGCGTGACCAACTATTGGGGGAGCTGTAGACAATGCTCACTAAGTGAGAGATGACAGTGAGGAGGGATGATGCCACTGAGTATGCACGTGATGCCCTTCAGAGTTGTCTCAATGACCTCGGTGGGCAACTGATGACCATGATCTCGATAGATGTTCAACAACTGTGGGATCAGTTGCGGCAATAAAAGCTAATGATATCCTCCTTATAGGGGGAGATTAGAGGGATGTGGGTAGTGCTATCTACATCACACTCTCATCGTTCACATTTGATGACCACCATTCAACCCCTCCCACATCTTCCAGAGTAGCCGCTAGAGCTAGAGGGCTCCGAGAGCCACACGCCACAGTGATCAGGGGTCATCATCAGTATTTGTGCATATTATTTTTGTACTGAGATACATATATGTTCATATATAATTGTAGATATTTCTGTATAGACATATATTTAGCAGCCACTAATTTTTTGTAGTAGTGGCCTGATACATGTACACAACATTGGATACATACATTTTCATAAATATATATACATATATGGATACATCGATTTTGATTTCATGGCATTTCATATCTGGATGTGTATGTTTTTTATTTATTTCTCACATGTTTATGCTATGGATGTTATATTCGCATGTGGATGTATGTTTGCATTAGATCCTAATATGATTTAATAAACACACATGAATGTATGTTAATTAAATACAATGATGATCTAATGGACATGCACACACACACATGCGCATGGTCATTCATAACACAAAAGACTCTCGTAATGTGTTAATGAACAATGTCAACATATGTAGTACTACTAGTTTTCCTTATAGAGAGAGAGCACCACATGGGTGACACATAGGACACTATGCGTAATAACGATGGAGGTGTATCACATTAACGGGTTCCTTTAAATGCGTTCCATTCATAGATGCTAATCCATAAGCGCTTGAACCATATACAAAAATCACAATGTAAGGGCCTAACCAGTTAGGGATGAATTTTCCTCTCTGGTTGAGCGATGCATTTACATTTCTCTAGTTTTCAAAAAGAACCAAATCTCTTACTTTAAAGGTTCTAGGAAGCACACTTTGATTGTAATGTCTAGATAAACATCGACGATAAGCTTTAAGATGTTTGAGAGGCCATAAACGACACTCATCGAACATATCTAGTTGATGCAATCAATTAAATCGATAGGTCTCATTATCAATTAGCCCCTTAAGGGAAACTCGTAGAGATGGAATTTCCAACTCCAAAGGCATAATAGCTTTGGCACCATACACGAGATTATAGGGCATTGTTCTCGTAGTCATACAAACACTTGTGCGATAGCCCATAAAGTGTATGTTAGTTGAATGTGCCAATCTTTACCATGTTTGTTCACTGTTTTACGGAGAATAAGTTCAAGAGTTTTAT
>VDFB02105785.1:401864639-402066873 GCA_007258455.2 Sequoia sempervirens
ATTGTCCAATGATATAGTGCACCATCTATGTAAACCTCAAATAGAACCTATCCTCTAATCTTAGTGGATATCCAATCTTAAATGGCCTTCATGTGATATCTATAATTACTAGATCACCTACTACCCTCCTACAGTAGTTGATCTACCCAAGGTATCATTTTTGCCCACCCTACACTATCTACCACCCTTGTATCAAAGGCTCCTCTATGTCTCACACTGCGCACACTCTCTCTAGCCATTCTATGGCTATATGGTCCCAAACCGACTCCTATAGCAATATTAACATTTTTATATTGCTCCCCTTATAATAAATAAAATGCAAATCCCTATACAAGTTTGTCAACACACACAGGATCCATATGAAAATTATGCCCATCTAACCATCTCCACCACCATGTATATGAAGACAATCATAAAATATCAACTAGTCTTGTTAGCTAGTAACATGTCATTGATGAATTCCATTAGAACCATAGGTACCGAATATACCATCCCAACGCATATATCTATGTCCAATGCCATCCCCTAGATAGGTAGTCACATTCTCCCTACCAACCACCATAGTGCTTATAGAATCTTTATATCATGCAAGAATACATCAACTGATCACAAATAGGGATTTGTAGAATACACCACACATCCTCCAATATCACCATCATCTCCCCTATCAAGATATGGAAATTTGATGTCACTAAGTTCCAATGTTCTACTAGGGCCATCAATAGCACTTTATTTTCCCTAATCTAAAGCATTCACATAAAATAAAACAAACATACTACCTCCATAAATCCTCAATTATCCTTGTTAAATATTTGCATTATTTATAGTGCTACAAACCATCTCTCTTTCACTACCACCACAAGAAATCTCTACACACATGAACACACTCATATTGGCCTCTTTCTATAACTCAATCCATCCCATTGAATCATTTCTAACTTGTTTCCTCTCCCATTTAACTATATTCCTACTTGGTTCCTATCCCATTTTTCAACATATTTTATCTCTTGTTTACCCATTTTTTGACCCATATTTTATCCCGTTTAACCATTTTCCCACCTATTTACAATCTCATTTAAAAAAAAAAACCATCTATTCCAATCCTATTTAACCATTTTTCTTCTCAGGTATCATCCTATTTTCTCCTTTCCCGTCCCATTTTATCATTTTCCCATCCCATTCCCCACTTATTTAACCATTTTCTATCCCCTTTCCTCTCTCATTTAATAGTATTCGTACCCATTTTCTAACTCATGTCCTCTCCCATTTTCCCACCCATTTCCTATCTTTTTAAACCATTTTCCCATCCATTTCTAATCTTGTTTAACTATTTTTTCACCTATTTCTAATCAAGTTTGACTATTTTCCTCTCATATTCCATTCTATTTTATTTTTTCCCATCTCATTTTATCAATTCTCATCCTATTTTATTGTTTTCCCATGTCACTTAATCATTTTTATACCCATTTTCTATCATATTTACCTACCCACCCACCTATTTCCTATCCATTTTCTCATTTCTTAATCTATTTTTCCCTCCACAATTGTTTTCCTAGTTCTTTCACCCATCCTCCCATTTCAATACCTCATTTTTCAACCAAATCATAACCCTACCCTACCCAACCCAAACACTACCTTTTCCCCTAACCCTTGTAACCCATGTGCTTGCACCACCAATTAGTGTGTTTGCACAGGTAGTTCGCATGCTTGTACCACCCTCTTACACAAGCACTAGCCATTGTGCCTATCCCACACCTTCTTCCACTTGCACCACAACATTTTCATGCTTGTGTTGAAACCCTCTACACCCATGCTTCACCATATGATTGTTCCACCCATGTGGTCATTTGTATTGCTTGTGCATGTGCCACATTGTCTGCACATACACCACATATGCACGTGTTATGGAAGCATACACAAACCTACCTTTTTGACCTTAATAAATTCTCAAAACACTCTAATAAATACAAAAACAACAAACTCATGTGAGATTGGGTAAAATCACATTTTTGTGTCATACTTTCATCCAATAAAATAGTTTCTAGTGAAATAGTTTTTCCCTAAACAATTTCGCCCAAAACCATGTGGCATATATGAGGCACATACAATTTTGAGTGAAATCCTTTCGACTGAAACTAAAAAGATATTGTTTTCCTTATGAAAATTTGAATTGCGGTCATATTTACATTTAAGGTTTTAGCAAAAACTATTTCAATCGAAAGTGTTTCGACCGAAACTATTTCACCCAAAATTATCTATGTGGCAGTTTAACCCCTCTTTTGAGATAAATTCAAAAAAAAAAACTTCAACTCTAAATTCATCCAACTAGAGGTACTTTCATAAAAATCTAAAAAATACCCTTTTGTAGAGATCTCAAAGTCTAGAATCTAAAAAAATGATATTTTGATTAGTTTTGTTATGATTTTTTTAAAGTTTATTATAAGTAGGTTTTTATAATAAAAAATGAGACTAATTAGCAATTAAAAAAATACCAAAACAAATTTGAAAAATATACGGTGCACTAGAGGAGAGAATCTTTTACAAAAGGGTATAAATTTTTTTAATGATAAAAAAATAGACAAAAGTTCACATCCCATGAAAACTATCATGTTCTTGTAAATTTTGACTTTTAAATGTTATTACAAAAAATGTATTCATGATTTTTTTTCATGCACTAGATATTGAAGTTAGCTATTTGGGGGGGAAATCAAAAAATAATTTTTTTGCTCTTTTTTGTGATGTCCCATCGACCTCACTTTATTTTTAAATTTTTAGCAATTCAAATTCTTCTCTTATATTTATAAAAAATATATATCAAACCAATTTATAAAATAAATAAATCAAATCATAAATTTCATCAAGATTTCTACATATTATTAGTTTGTCATTTTGAAATTCAAAACATAAAGGCCACTTTTATGTAGAAGTTGAAATTTTGTATAAATTGTGTTGGTCATTTCCTTTATAAAAGTGTGACACATGTTTGTGCTTTTACCTAAATATTCGCCACTCACCATTGGTACTCCAAAACTCAATTGATTCAATGCTAATCAATAGGTGCATGTTCCATTTCTCCTCAACTTATTCCTCACTCTAAAGTTTAAAATCATCTTTTCACCAAAATCCAGATAAATTTTTACCCCCTCCCTCCTAACTCCTATTAGCAGGTTTTCACTCCAATTTTTTTATTTTCCAATTCTAATATTACCCTACCTCATTTTTTCACCCCCCAAACTATGTTTCTCATATTAAGAACCCATCCAATCCCCATGGTCTTTCCTTCCCTTTCCATGAGGCATCCCTACCTCATATCTATTCACCAAATCTTTTCCTAGCGACTGGAGCACCCATTTCAAAAAATTGGTATACTTTATTTTTTCTTTAAAATGACATTATATAACATCACCTCAAAGAGGGTAAAATGTACACACATAAAATTCATTCTTGTATTTATGCCATCACACCAAGTGTATCTACAAATCTATTGCCAACATTAATTAAATGTGTTTTGACTATTTAATTAACAAAACTAATAGACCATTTAGCATTGATTTGATAAATTTATTTAACTCATTTTAAATTTTCTTCTAATGTTCCCACCATAATTGAATAAATCATATTTATTTAATTAATTCAAATATTTCCCCAACATTCTCCCGTAAATTAAATAAATACATAATATTTATTTAATTCCTTTAAAATCTTCCTCATAATTAGTGAAATAAACAAATTTTATTTAGTATACTAATTAATCATTTACGCATTCCTCCACCAAAAATTGATTAAAATAATCAAAGTTCAACCTTGGAGAAGGCTCCAAAATATTGCACATGGATTCAAGTGCACGCGGCTCCAAAAAGAACCTTTTCAATCTCCACCATCCACCAATATTTTTTTAAATGTACACCCTTCATTTCTATTCCATCATTTCCCTAATCATTTGCACCGATCACATGATGCCACTTGTCATCTTTCCATTCTCTCCTACATGAGAATTAAGCCTAACCCTTCATCTCATGAGATCTAATTTCATTTGTTCATTCACCCAACCCAAAATATAAAAATTAAAACATTCACAAGCCATTTTCAAGGAAGAAATTTAGATGCAAAAGGTCATGTTATAGGCTTGGGCATCCACACTCTACTTCAAATATCAGCTATCGCATGGAGAAAATAACCTAAGTTCATCAAAGGTTTGTAATGGTATGAGATTTCATGCTTTTTGTTATTCTTGCATTTATTTTTCTCTAATCCAAGGTGTATAATTAATATAAGATATGATTCACATTTTATTTGAGTTTCTTATTATTTTAGTGGTAGCAATTAAAATTGGTAATATCATTGATAAAAGGGATTATGATGGCCAAAATTTTAAACCAAACTATATTGTTTTGTATATGGTTAAAGAAGATGTTAGAAATGGCACTTACCTTTTATGCATAGTGGAAGGTGAAGTATTTGGTGAAACTGTCAATGTTTCCCATCTCAAAAAGTATTATTTAGAAAATATAAAATCAAATCAAAATCAAACATTTCAAACAAAAGAACCAAGACATGCATTCCATTATATTTCACTCCATCCTTCCACCTAGTCATGGTTTGATATTTTCCTATTTTCATCTTTGTAGGAGTCTTAAGTTTCTCAACATAGTTTTCCTTTACTAAATAGTATATTCTAAAAATCATTATTGCCATCATCCCTTTCATTCCAAATAATTTTTAAAAATGTACTTAAAGCTTAAAATTGATCCTAGTCCTAGTTGTCATCAAACTTAGTCTAAGATAAAAAGTAAGTCTTGAAGCCTACAATACCCAATAGAAGTTAATAGACAAGTATCCCTAATTCTCCTCAGTGGGGATCCCTTACTCATCTTACCTATCCTTTAGAGGAAAGTCCTATGCTTCTTACTAGTATTTTGGGGTCAAGTTAAAAGAGTCAAAACCCTAATTCTAAAAAAACCATATCCACATCCACCTAGTTTGATCTTCAATGATGATTCCTTGCATCTTACTAATTGTATGGGATCAAATCATGGAGGTGTCAAAAATTAAAAGATAAAATAATATAACTATTGCTCAAAATATTCATACTCATGAGTTGAGGATCAAAAGGTTGAAGCTACAAGAGTGACTTTCAAAAAGAAAAATGATTCAATATCCAAAGCACACACATAAATTAGGTGAAACAACCAAGAGTATAGTTTACCTTCAAAAAAAAATCCTTAGAGATTATGTTCCCTTTACCCAAGGTTTGAACCATTGGCTATCTTTTGGTTTGATTCTAGAAAGTACCAATAAAATATGTTTCTTGTAAAATGTCTAAAGCTAATCTAAGTGGTGAATTTAGATCAGGATTAGTCTTTAGCCTTCTAAAAAAATCATAATACATTATTTCCTAGCATATTCTTGTTCCCACTTGAATCCTGGAAAATATATCTCAAAAAATTAATGATTCATCCTATGTTGTGTCAACCCATAATCCTCCTAAGTCAACAATCACATAAAGAGCGACCACATGTGAGTACCATTTGTATGGAATGTAAATAAATTTAATAGTGAATGGAATCAGCAAAAATAAAACATGTGTTCATTTTCCATTTCATATCCATCAAACCATCTACAATTATTCATACATACTACACATTACATACATATCAAAAAACTTTAAAATGATACAAAAATGTAAGACTAACACAATATCTATGTCAACATACATCCATTAAATAAAAAACTAAATTATAAGATAACCATGTGCATAATGTTGGGAAAATGTGTCTCAACCTTGCAAAAACATAAGTACTATTAATACGTCAGCACAGGGAGTGTAGGGGTGTACCCACCTATGGGGGTCCAAGAGGTCTGGGGGCTATGTGCCCTAGTAGGGGTTTAGGGGTAGCACCTCCGAAAGCCACTTTTTATGTATATTTTATTATTGTAAATTTGGACCATTCATCATTAGGTCTTAGATCTAACAGTTGGAATTTTGTTGGCTTGACTTGCCCTAGAAGGAAACCCTATTTTATGAGGGTGTTCTATTATGCTATGTATTGTGATGTATTCAGATATTCTAATAGTGGTTGTGTTGCCCCTGGATCTCTGGTTGGTGATACTCTTGTGAGAAGCTTCCTTTGCAAGTATATTGTAATCTTTGTGATTTTTGAATAATATATTGGGCAGCTTTTGAAGTGTGTGGTTTTTCTCTCGAAAGGTTTCTCCACATGTAAATCACTATGTTGTGGTATGCATGATATTTATGGTTATTTTTGTTTAAGTTTGTG
This sequence comes from Sequoia sempervirens, assembly GCA_007258455.2. Lineage (NCBI taxonomy): Eukaryota > Viridiplantae > Streptophyta > Pinopsida > Cupressales > Cupressaceae > Sequoia > Sequoia sempervirens. The sequence goes on from VDFB02105785.1 coordinate 401,870,918, forward strand.
TAACTATCAAAGATATGTAAATTTTTGCATTATTCTCCTCTCAAGATTAGTGTAGGAAGTTGTTCGCTACCTTAGCTTCCTTACAAGTGGCATCAGAGCCTGATTGATGCAAGAGAATCCCTGGTTCTTGGCAATCTTGCATCAACCAAAAATATTTTCTTTCAGTTTTGTTCTTATTTTGTTCTTGCTCAGTTCATGTTGGTGGACTCATCATATTTTCTCTCCAGACCCTATGGATATTTGTGTACATCGTGGACATGTTCATTTTCCTTATTCCAAGATTTGAGAATGATTGGATCTTTTTCCAGCAAGTTATCACTTTCGGAGTTCATGACAGTTTCTTGAACAGGCACCAGAATAGTTTCCAAGCCTAACAATTAATTTGATCATTCGTGGATCATCCCCGTGACTTGCAAATCTCGATGGTGTGATATTAAATGTTTCTTGGAGTGTCCCCGACATTCATTATAGGTCCACACTTCATTCTATGCACTTGTTGATGGAGTAATTAAAATTTGAGGCCGACCTATTCATGTGTACGTTACATTTTCTTTCCTTGGAGAATGTGATGATCTTTGGCCGACGCTGATGTTTCCAAAATTGTAGATATGATATAAAGCTTGTAATTGATCATTAGAAGAGGCAGTGGTAGTAGTAATTGATTGAGTAGATAAAGATTGATCTGAATTGTAAGATTTTAGGTTGCATATAGGAGCATATTGGAATGTTGTAATTAGGACATGTTATATTAGGCTTGTGAGCCGAATCTGTAAGCCCAGATGTTTCCTGCTGAATGTAATTGAGATTTCTATTAATGAGAATATTTTCATCTGCATTTGCCTCCATATTTTGTGTTTATTTTTTTTTGTTACTCTTGTTGCATGGTATGAATTGTTCTCCTTGAGGACCCTCCTATAGTGGTTGCGCCAAATTGGTATCAGAGCAAGATTTGTTCCTTGTGCGGTCGTCAGAGTTTGTGAAGTCCTATTGAAGATTTTTTGTGGGGTGGAGAATTGAGGATTCAACCTACAACTGTAGAGGACTTATGTAAAGATGGAAAGAAGAAGAAATGTTAGAGGAAATGGAGCGCATGGAAATGAAAACCTAGCTTTAATGGATATGTTGAGAGGAATTGTTGCCAGATTAGATGTAGTCGAAACAACCCAGAGAAGAGGTTGATCAGTTGATGATGTGAGTGATGAAGAGGTAGAAGTTCAGGATGAAAAAGGAAGAGAAGAGCAACCTGGACTATATTAGGGAGAAGAGAGGTTCATAAGAGCCCTAACTAGAGCGAATACAAAACCACATTTCAATCCACCGGATTATAATGGTAATCTGGATTCAGAAGAATTGCTTGATTGGATTATAGAGATGGAAAATTATTTTGAATTTGAAGGTACTACTAAAGATAAGAAGGTGAATTTTTCTTGTATAAAGTTGAGAGGACATGCATCCCTTTGGTGGGAAAATTTGCAGACATATAGGAAAAGAAGAGGAAAGGAGAAAATCAAATCATGGGATTGGATGGTGAACAAGTTGAAAACAAAGTTTATGCCTGTAGATTATCAAATTAGTTTGTTCTGAAAGTTACAAAATTTGAAGCAGAAAGAATCTAGTGTGATAGAGTATACTGAGGAATACTATAAGTTGAATATCAGATTTGGACATTTGAAGGATGAGATTGAGCAAGTATCTAGATATGTGAATGGTTTGAGGTTGTCTATATAGGATGAAATCAGTTTGATCAAGTTGGTGAGTGTGGAAGATGCATATCAGTGTGCCCTAAAGGAAGAAGGGAAGTTGAACAAAATACATGAGCAAAGACAGAGAGGAAGAACTTCTACTGGAGGAGGAAGAGGCTCTTTTATAGATCAGAATAAAGATAAGGAGGTCAGTAAGAATGATAACTCGAACCATAGAGGTGATGGAAACTCTTACAGAAGAGTAGGTTATGGTGATTACCGAAATGAAGGTTATAGAAGAGATGATAGATGATAGGAGAAAATAATATTCAAGGGAACTTGCTTCAAATGTGGTGGAGAAGGACATAGAGAATTTGAATGTAATTAGGGAGAGACAAGCAGGAAGACAGAGAACAATAGAAGGACAGCCTTTGTTGAGGAAGAACATATTGGATCATCTAATAAACTGAAAGATGGAGAAGTGTTGGTGAACATAAGAGTATTATATCAAAGTGAGTTAGAAAAGGAGTCATTGCAGAGAAAGAACTTATTTCGAACCAGATACAAGGTGATTGTTGACAATGGAAGTTCTGAGAAACTGGTTTCTGAAGAGATGGTGACTAAACTAAAGTTGGAAAGGTTGAAACACCCAAAGCCCTATCAGATTGCTTGGATTCAGGATGAGCATAAGATACTAGTAAGTGAACAATGTTTGGTGAAATTAAAGATAGGAAATTACCATGATGAAGTTTTGTGTGATATTATGCCTATGGATGTATGTTATGTTTTTTTGGGAAGACCTTGGCAGTATGATAGATAGGCTATTCATGATGGGAAGAAGAACATATATACCATTGTTGCTAATGGGATGAAGTAGATTTTTTTCCATTGGAAGATGTTCCTACAGTTGAGGTTTTTACGAGTACTAGAGTTTTTTTGGTTGATGGATGGAGATTCCTGGATGGGTTGAGACATGAGAACATGTGTTATGCCTTAGTTCCTAACAAGACTGAAGATTTGAAGCATGTACAAGAACAACCAGAAGAGATAAAGGAATTGTTGACGGAGTATGAAGAGATCATTTCAGATAATGTACCTGATGGATTACCACCTGTGAGGAGTATTAGTCATTACATGGATCTGATTCCTGGAGCTAGTTTTCCTAATAAAGCAGCACACCAAATGACACCAACAAAGAATGAGTTGAATAGACAAGTGCAAGAGTTGTTGAGGAAGGGTTTGATAAGAGAAAGCTTAAGTCCATGTGCAGTACCTATTGTGTTAGCACCTAAGAAGGATGGAGAATGGAGGATGTGTACAGATTCTAGAGCCATAAACAAGATCATGATGAAGTATAGATTTCCTTTTCCCCGAATGGATGACATAATGGATTTTTTGAGTGGAGCTAAATACTTTACAAAGATAGATTTGAAAAATGGATATCATCATATCAAAATCAGAGAAGGGGATGAGTGGAAAAAAACATTCAAGATGAATGAAGGATTGTATGAGTGGTTGGTGAATTGACAAATGCATCGAGTACTTTCATGAGGTTGATGCATGGTTAATTGACTCGGGTGTATCTTTCTATATGACCTTTAATAGAGATTGGTTTTCTAAATATGAAGAATTTGATGGAGGTAAGGTGTACTTGGGTGATGATTCTTATTTGAACATTTTTGGCCATGGTAAATTTAGAATCAGGTTTCTTGATGGTAGAATAAAAAGGATTAATGGTGTGTTGCATATCCCTAGTTTAGCATGAAATTTGTTATATGTAAGCAAACTAATAGATGCGGGTGTGCAGGTAGTATTTTCTGATGCAGGATGCAAGATGGTTAGAGGTGCTATGGTGATTACTAGAAGTGTCAGATATGGTACATTGTATAAGATTGATGCATGTACTTTTTAGTGCAATAGTACTTCTGTGAAAAGAAATTCTATGGAAGAGGTGAGGGTTTCACCTTCAACTAGTCATGGATTTTGGGTACCTAAGGGTGGTCTTTCTTTTGAATCAAAGTTACCTATAGAGAAAACTATGTTATGGCACTAGAGACTTGGCCACATTAGAGAAAAGAGTCCAAGGACCTTGAAAAATAAAAACCTCCTTGAAGGTTTGTCTAATTGTAATCTTGAATTTGATTTATGTGAGCATTGCATTTATGGAAAAAAAAATTGCATTCAGTTTTACTTGAGTTCTCATAAATCTTGTGGTCTATTGGATCTTATTCATTCTAACATGTTTGGTCCTATAGATGTTCCATCAATTGGTAAATCTACATATTATATTTTATTTAGTAATGATTATAGTAGAAGGGCAGGGGTATACTTCAAAAAGAGTAAATCTAAAGTTTTCAGTCGTTTTAAAGAATTTAAAGTAATGGTTGAGTTGCAGACTGGCAAGAAAATAAAATGTTTGAGGACTAATAATGGTAGTGAATTTTGATCCAATGATTTTGATATATTTTGTAAAAAATTTGATATTCATAGATAAAAGACAACTCTGTATTCTCCACAACATAATGGAGTTGTAGAAAGAATGAACGAGACATTGATGGAGAAGGCTAGGAGTATGTTTAGTGGTGTTGGTCTAGAATAAAGGTTTTGGGCTGAAGTTGTTGCCACTACTTGTTACCTAATTAGCAGATCTCCTACATCAGCTTTTGTTGATAAGACATCTATAGAGGCATGGTCGGGCCACAAGCCTTAATTAAGAAATCTTAGAGTTTTTGGTTGTGAGACATATGCACATGTGCCAAAGGAGAAGCAAACAAAGTTGGAGAACAAGGTTGTGAAATTTATCTTCATTAGATACAATTATGGTGTGAAAGAATACAAGGTTTGGGATCCTATTGCACAAAAGGTAATACATAGTAGAAATGTTATTTTTAGAGAAACTAAGCCTTCTTTTGTTACATTGCAGCTAAAACAAAGAAAATAGGAAGATGTGATTCAATTTCCTTCTACACTGAGAAAATTGAATCGAGGCCCATGGATAGACAAGAAGTTAAGGAGATCTCATCTAGCTCTGAATCTTTAGAAGAGGGGGAAGAACCTCCAACTCAACTTTTTTATAGGTATGCAAGGCATGGACAACCACCTGAAAGGTATTCACCTAATGATTGGAGATGTATTTTTTCTTTGAATACTAACATGCATGAATCTAGATCAGTAGAAGAGGCATTAAGTATGAATGATGCAAAATCCTGGAAGATTGCTATGGATGAAGAAATGGTAGCTTTAAAAAAGAATGATACATGGGATCTTGTACCATTGCCTAAAGGAAGAAAAATTGTTGGTTGCAAATGGGTGTTCAAGAAAAATATTGGTTCAAATGGAGGTATTGAGAAGTACAAAGCAAGGTCGGTTGCAAAAGGTTACTCTCAAGTTGAGGGTGTTGATTATGGTGAGATATTTTCTCCTGTTGCAAAAATGACATCCATTAGATTTTTGCTTTCTATTGCTATTGCTTATGATTTAGAGATTGAGAAAAAGGATTTGAAAATTGCTTTCCTTCATGGTGACTTGGAGGAGGATAATTATAGGACACAACCAAATCACTAAGCGGTGAAAGGTAAAATTACATTGGTTTGCAAATTGAAGAAATATTTGTATGGCTTAAAATAGAGTTCTAAGATGACCAAAAATTTGTTACATATGTGTTCAGTATGGGATTTGAGTGTTCTAAGTAAGATCATTGTGTTTATTAAAACTAATGGTGATCATTTCCTGTTTATTGTATTATATATTGATGATGTTATTTATTGGTAAAGGGAAAGGTATGATTTCAAAATTGAAATCTCAACTCACTGCTAAATTTGAAATGAAAGATCTTGGTGTAGCTAAACACATTATTGGGATGGAAATTAGAAGAAATAGAGTGAACAAAAAGCTATGGCTTGGCCAAAGTAAGTATGTCAATTCAATTTTACAAAGGTTTGATATGTAGGATTGTAGACCATTGTGTGTTCTTGTTTCAGCTAGAACAAAGTTATCTATTTCATATTGCCTAGCATCCCCATCAGAGATGGAAGACATGAAAGTTACTTACCAAAGTGCAGTTGAAATTTTGATGTATGTTATGGTATGTACAAGATTAGACATTTCCCAAGCAGTGGGAGTTCTTTCCAGATATAGGTTTAATTCTAGTAGAGTTCATTGGGATGCAATTAAAAGAGTCTTCAAATATTTGAGCGGTGCCTCAGATTATTCCTTATGTTATCATAGTAATATGACTGAAGATGAGATTTCCCTTGGTATTCATGGTTATGTGGATTCAGACTAGGCAAGTGATATTGATAGTAGATGTTCCACCAATGCTTATGTGTTTACTTTATTTGGTGGTGTGATTATTTGGATGAGTAAGCGATAAGTTTTTGTTGCTTTGTCCACTACTCAAACAAAGTATATGGTATCTATTCATGCTTGTAAAGAAGCCATTTGGCTTAAGAGACTATGTTCAAATATTGGAATAAAATAAGATGCAATGATAATTTATTGCAACAGTTAGAGTGTGATATGTCTAGCCAAGAACCTGATATTTCATGCCAATACCAAGCACATTGATGTATAGTATCATTTTGTTAGAGATATGGTCGAAGATGGCAGGGTAAAGTTGGTTAAGGTAGAGACTTTGATGAATGTTGTTGATTCTTTAACTAAACCTATGAGCACAAAGAAGTTCAAATGATATTCAGAGACTATGGGACTTTTGGCCCCTAGCAATTAAGAGATGATGTTTATACACCCTCCCATTGCTTTTGTAAGGTGTTCGACAAGTGGGAGATTTGTTGGGAAAATGTGTCTCAACCTTGTAAATACATAAGGTATTGTTGATACATTAGCAGGAGGGGGTGCAGGGGGTACCCCCTGTGGGGGTCTGAGGGGGCTCATCCCCCCGATGGGGGTTTGGGGGTTGTACACCTTGACTGGGGATCGATGGTAGTGCCCCTGAAAGCCATATTTATGTATGTTTTATTAATATAAATCTAGACTATTCATCATTAGGTCTAAGATCTAACAGTTGATATTTTTTAGGCTTGACTTTCCCTAGAAGGAAACCCTATTTTATGAGGGTGTTGTATTATAGTTGTGTACTGTGATGTATTCTGAGAGTCTAATAGTGGTCATGTTTCCTCTAGATCTCTAGTTGGTGATACTCCTGTTGGATCTCAAAAATATAGGTTACAAATCCTAAGAGGATGTCAAGATCTATGATCAAATTGCAACATTTTTGAACCAATGAATGGAGTTGACCTAGATGGTTGATGACTCCCTGCACTTCAGGCTCTACTAGACCTAGGCGGGTGGACCTTGATAGTTGTAGTAGATTGTATGACTTGCTTGAATTTTATGGATCTATCCATAGTGGCATAGAATGTGGGATAGATGATGGCTTGTAACTACTACTCCTAGTGTGATAGTTGAACATTATAATATGAAAGTGGATAAGTAATGTATGAATGAAGTGGACCAGTGCTTTATTGGGTAAGCGGAGTCAATGAAATTCTATGACAGGTGGCTAGTATTGGTTATAATTATGATTGCTTGACACTTAGGTTTGTTTATACCTTGTATAAACATGCAAGAATATGATTGACAGACTCTTCTTATCGATCCAATTGATCCTACCAGGTTACTGTGATTTATTAAAATGATTTTAATCCTTCCTTGAAGGAACCAATTAACATAATCACATAATGACAACAAATGTGTATTGACAAATAAAGTATATCCTTAATTTGAATAACAAGATAACATCAATGTGGAGATAGTATGACAATCTTATCAATTACCTAACTCTTGTTACTGATCCAAATGTTACTCCCAAGTTACTGTAATAAATTAAATGGATTTTAATTCTTTAATTGAAACTAATCAACTTGATTACACAATAACAACAAATGTGCATTGATGAAATTGGATATCAACTTGGATATAAAAATTCAAATAACAGAGAAATAACAATGTGGAGATAACCAGATAATTGTTTAAATCAACAAAAAATAGACACCAATATTTAGAAATAAACAATTAAAGATCTTCCATTGATTCTCTACCAAAATTTTAAAATGCATCATGGTCCATACAGTATAATCTATATGATAAACATTTTGAAAGTATCTTCTATATATCTCCTATTCTCTCCCTATTCGCTCTTACCATTCAATCGTTACATGTCCACCTTATATATCAATATTTTTGAAGAGGGTGCACCTCTTCATAAGTGTCTTTTGAAATTAACAACACTTAAAAATTAACAATTAAGCTCTAGTGAGCCACAAATGAACTTGTGTTAGATGCTCTAAATAATCTTGACCCAAATGTGTATCATCATCCTCTTAAGCATTCCTTGCAACTATCTCCATGATGACCATCTTCTCCAAATGATCACATGCCTTCTCCAGTGTTGATTCCTTGTTCTTGGCTGCTTCCAAGCCTCCATGCAATATCGATCTACATTTTTTCATCCATTAGCTCTAGTATTTCCACTCTCCATTATCTTTGAACAATGTAGGCAACCCTACCTTTGTAGTATAAATGAACTCCTTTGCATCTGCTTGAAGCTCCTTATAGTAATCCTTGTGTTTCCTCATAATATCCTCAGCAGCTGTGATGGTGCCAATACTTCTTTTTTGTATTTCCTAGAATTTTTCCTGAATTTGGTCATTTATTCTCTTATGTTCATGAATTGCAGTGTAACTCTTGGAATGGGTCACCCAAAACTTGTCCATCCAAACCATTAAGTTAGTGTTCCTTTAATGAAATATTGTAGAGAGTGCATCAAATCTGGCTTTACTCACTTGAATATGTACATTTGATTCTTCACTCTTATTCTTTGATTGGGAACCTTCTCCTTGAGTTAGCAACCTAGTAGATCCTTTGAGTGTACCTTTGGCCATGTCTTTCAAAAATCCATTTTCTTTGAGCATCTTTTCATTATTCATTTTGTACATGTCTTGTTCCTTGATCAACATCTAAATCCGTGCTTTATTTATTTTGGCTACATTAATTCCAATGTCAGTTGTGCCCACAAGATCACCTTCCCCTACTTTCAGTGTCATCACATGGCCAAATACCTTCTCAGTATCAATAATCACAGATTTCTTATGTGGGGGATACAAGGCCCAAATCATGAGAGAATACTCATCAAGATTATATCTTGTTCTAGTGTACACTTTTGTAACTCCTTTCGGACTGAGCTTATGTGTAGCACCATTATTATGTAGAAAACTATCAAAAACAAGAGCAAAATTCAAATCTAAACCAGGGAAGATCATTACACCAGACTCCTCCAACAATTTCCTTCCTCTCTGGAGTCATACTCTTCATCTCATTCTCCACATCTAGTTTCGAAGTGTTCAAAAATTGGCCTTCATTGCTAGGTGTGATATCTATGACAAATTCCATTATTTCTTTCCATTTTTGCTTGTACAAGAATGATCTAAATTTAGGAGACCTTATAAACTGATCATCAAAAACAAAAGATTTATAGGCTAACTACCTAGTATCTATATCAGATGCTTCTTGAACTTCTTATTCTCTATTGGGAAGTTGATACTCCTTAATTCTCAGTTTAGATATTTTTTGAGTTTGACCTTGGGGTTCTCTTTCATCAGAAGATTCCTCACCAAAGGATAACATCTATACTTCTTTTATTTCTTTTATCCTTTGTTCAACTTCTCTATTATAGTTATCAATGGAAAATTCAACCTCCCTTTCTTCCATGTTCTTGATTATATCATTATGTGGATAGAGTATATGAACATATCCACCCAAGTTTGCTTTCTTTCTAGAAAAATTAATATAACCCTCAGGATCAAATCCCTTTCTTGGCAGAGCCTTCTTCATATTGAAATGTGATAACTTATCTAAGATAATATCATACCCTTCCTTTGACAACACAGTAATATCATACCCTTCCTTTGACAACACAGTAAAGTCTGCAAAGCACAATGTGCTTTGCATGAATGACTGTTTCTCATAGGCACTCAAGTTCATAACATTGGAATAATCCATTTTTCTGACAATCTCAAAATATGCAAATCCTATTTGGCACAACTTTTGGTAAATGGAAAAGTGTATTCTCAAAACCATATACCCTAATCATGGTGGCATCAACATAACAATACCAGTTTCCCCAATTATGACCAACAGTATTGGGTCCATTGAAATATTTGGGCCTTAGAAATCTTTTAATCTCATCAGTCAATGAATAATCATAGGGGTGATTAAAAAAACCTATAAAGTATCTTGACAAAATATTCTTCAAAATAAACATAGTTGGAGTTGATAAACCTATTGTCCCAAATAGCAGTCCATAATTGCATTGGGAGTGGTTGATTCTCCTTATCAAATTGTGTAATTCTCAGTTCCTATGGCCACATTCCAACTCTTGACCATAGTATAATATTATGTGCATTAGAGGGGAGTAGTGTTTGAAATGCAATGTAGGAGATCCATTCTTGATGGCCATTAACCCTGAATCTATCCCTCTTGAAATGTGTGTGTCATAATCAAAAGGCCTTGCATTGTGGCATTGTATATCTGTTGCAATCACCATTGGCCCTATAGACATGAATTCAAAGGATTCAGTTCCTAATACTTGACACACTGAGAAATATGTGTGTTTTAGGTAGGGTTCCAACAAATCAACATGAAAAGGAGGCCCATCATTATCTTCAAGTGGAACAAGGTTTCCATCCTTCCTAGGTCTGTGTAATGGAAATATCCATCCTTTATAGGTTGTATCCATTCTCCAATACTCCTTTTCAAAATCCTCATGTACAATTGGCTCGTCACATGTGTCACTTAGGTTAAAAACTTCACAAAGTGTGGCCTTGGACACATGTATGAAGGGTTCACCTTGCAAGTTGAAAATAGCTTTAAGGTCTGGGTTGTAATGCTTAGCTAGAAGTTTCACAAGTTCTACATTCACAAATACATTTGGAACAACCAATTTTCCCAAATTGAAATTCTAGGGATTGCACACTGGTTCAAACCTATCTCTTCGACAATAGTGGAACATGAACAACTCATATCCTCTAACGAGAGTCCACACATCTCCTATATGTTTGCATTTGTCTTCAAAATTTTCTACATCGACCCTTAATTGTGCAGACCTTCTGGCTTTAGGACCTGATCTGGGCAATTGATTAATAAGGTCCTAGTTCAACTTTCATTCTTTTGTTTTGGATTCCACCCCTATTTCAATTTTTGTTTTTTTTAATTTTGGGTTGGCTAGTCTCGCCCTGTTGCTTCCTACTCTTTATTTTTGCAGAACTTGAACTTTCCATTTTAATCCCCTAAGGTGACAAAATTTGAATTAAAATTTACCAATTACAGGGGTTTCGTATGCTTACTTGTGAATTTCTGGTAGCACTGAATTCTTTGAGTCCAATTCGATCTCCCATCCTTTCCACTGCAAATTTTTAAAATTATTTTGGTTTATTCTCCTTTCAATCAAAGAATATTTACATAATGTTCATTTGTGTGGCCATTAATGTCCATCTCTGAGAATGAATGCAATAGGTTTTTTGAATTTTGTAATGTCAGAGTGACACAAAATATTACATCGGTGAAACCTTTCTTGTCTTAGGCTGATCTATGTATCTAACTTGATGCCACCTTTGTTTATACATTCACAACAGATCACCAAGACATAACTAAATGTCTTTTCGATGAGAAATTTCCCTTTGATTCTCATACTTAGTCGGGAAGACAACCAAATAATCTTATCGACACTATACAACTGCCCCTTTTCTTATATTTCAACTTTCATTACTTCAGGGAGAAAATGTGTAGTTTTCTCGATGTCCAGATGGTCTAGACCACTAAAAACCTTTTGATCATCGCCCAGAGTTCTTCTGATGAATTGTGTTTACTTCATGTTACCATCAGGATGACATGAACCATCACTAAGAAAATAGAATGCTCTACCAATGTACTTGGTCTCCCGGACATGTTTCTTCTACTACTTCATTTATTTGGGTAGGTCGGTGAGACTCTCCCCGAGACCCCTTCATCGGTGTAACCCATGCAGTTGAAGAGATATGAGGGACTCGCTCTGATTGTATATGTCTCTTTGATAGTCATTCTCTTGTTTCGTTGGAAAAAGAAAATATTTTTCTTGTCGATGAAGTTTCCATCGGTGTAAGTCAAGAGCTTGGCATGATTTGAAAACTTCACTCTGATTACTTTGTTCTTGTCAATAAGCTTTCATCGGTGAAATGGCAGGCATTGTCTTCCCAATTATGTAATATCTAGGGTCTTTGATCATTGTGAATTGATTCACTTCTTGTCGATATGCAGAAAATGTTCAAATTGAAAGGCTATGACTTGTTGATTGGAAAGACTTACACATGATCTTCCCAATATGAACAAGTTTCTTTTAAGGATTTTTCTCAATGATGACCAAAGGAATGCTTGTGTTTCAAAGGCCAAATTAATGGGACTATTGATTAACATGGTTTATTTAATGGATCTTGTCACACATATCTCAATAATTTGTATTATTTATAAAATTAAAGTGTGACAAATTTTTGTGGTACATGGGAGATAGATGGGTCAAGGCCAGAAAAATGTGAGATTTTTTCAATTCTAACAGTGGCTCTATCTAGGGATGTATACCCCTTGTGGGTGTAGCAAGAATCTAGGTCTCTAGGGTAGCAGACCAAGTGTCTTATTGATATGGTATGGAAATGGAAGTGAATTTAGGAATTGTGGGAAATGGAAGTGAAATGAAGTCCTATAGTACTATGCATGGAAGAAGATCATTTTAAAAGGTTCCTCAAGAATTTTCCATGCACTAGAAATTCTTGACCTTCTCCTAGACTACTGTGCATGGAAAATTAAGAAAAGAAATGTTTCAGGAATTCTCCATGCACTGGAAATTCTTGTTCTTCTCCTGTCATGTTCTGGAGATAATATGAATCTTCACCAGCTTTGCTAACAATGACAAATGGTCCCAACCATAAAGCTTCAAATTTCCCATGCTTTCCTTTGTCCTAGCTCCTAGCATTCCACATGAGAACCATGTCATTTACTTCAATTTTTTTTCTTTTAGCCCTTTTTTCATATAAGTATTTCATCTATAGTTTTTTCTTTATATTGTGTTGTTGAGCTTGGTTCCTGACTTCATCAAGTTCCATTAACTCTTCCATACTCTCCTCCATAGGTTTAGGAATGTCTAAATCTTCCTGTAAGATGAACTTACATACTGGAAACAAATTGTGTAAAGGGAGCCTGGCTTGAGTCCCATACACAAGTTCAAAGGGTGATTTTCCAATGGCCTTCTTTACAGTGATTTTGTCTACCCATAAGGTTAATCTCAACTTGGAATCCCAAGATTTTTTGTTATTATCCAACATTCTTTTTATGATCTTCAAAATGCTCTTGTTGTTGGATTTAACTTTCCCATTCGCTTGTGGATGATATGGTGAAGAATATGAGATTGCTATTCCATAAGATTGGAAAAATCCATTAGATTCATCTGATCTAAAGCACATCCCATTTTCAGTTATGATTCTTGCTAGCACCCTGAACATGGTGATGATGTTTTCCAATAGAAATTTTGTTACTACCTTACTAGTTGCTTTTTTGGTAGGTATAACTTCCACCCATTTTGTAAATTAATCTATGGATACCAATATCCATATGTGTCCTCCACTAGATTTTTCTGCAATTACTCCTATGAAATCAATTCCCCATTGATGGAATGGAGCCTTAACTTGCAAAGGTCTCAAATTCAATGCCCCTTGATACTTCAATTTCCCAAAAAACTTCTGGCATGCTTCACATTTCCTGGTATAATCATAGGCATCATTGAAAACTTTAGGCCAATAGTAGCCTTCCCTTAACACCTTATGTGCAATGGTCTTTGCTGAAAAATTCCCCCCACATACTCGTTCATGCATTTCCTTTAGAACATGCCTTGCTTGATCTTCATCTAGGCACAACAACAAAACACCATCCCTATTTTTTCAATATAGGTCCCCTTTCATGAATACATACCTTGAAGCCTACAGTTTGAGTGTCCTTCTCCTGTTATCATTAAATCCTTCAGGACATTTCATATGCTGAAGATAATACACAATATCAGTGTACCATGGTGTGTGTTCAATACTAGTGATCATGTTATCCTCATCATTCAAATTGCACACTTGGGCAGCTTCAGTATTCATTTCTTCCATTAATTTGGCTAATCCCTGTCCTCTTACAAGCTTGGTGATTTGAAAATCGATGTCAAATTCTTGAACTCTATTTATCCACCTGCACCTACAGGAAGTTGCTTCAGATTGTACAAATACATCTTTTACTGCAGCATTCAGTACATAGGCTATCACTTTTTCTCTCACCAAATATGATCTAAATGCTTTGACAAATTTTACTAATGCATATGCCTACTTTTCTACAATGTCATATTTCAACTTGGCATTTTGGAGGGATTTGCTAAAAAAGGAAATAGGTTGTTCGTACCCCTCATCATTCTTCTGTAACATGACTGTTGCAATTGTGTGATAAGATGTAAATGAAAAAATTTGAAAAGGCTTACTGAAATCAGGGGACTTCAACATTGGGGCTTCCTTTATTGCTCTCTTGATGGATATAAATGCATCAAGGGTCTCAACTATCCAGTCAATATTTGCACCTTTCTTTAACATTTTTGAAATTGGCTTCACTATCTCAACAAAATTTGATATGAATCTCCTCACGAAATTTATTTTCCCAAAGAAGGATTGGATGGCTTTAACTGTCTTAGGAATAGGAATCATGTCAATGGCTTCCACCTTTTCTAGACCAATCCTTACGCCTTCTTTGGATACTATATGCCCTAGTAACTTTCCCTTTGTTACTGCAAAATGAAATTTCTTAGGATTTAAAGAAATGCCATATTCAATGACTTTGATGAAATTTTTTTCTAGATGCTCAACATGATCTTCAGCCTTCTTTGAATACCCAGTTAAGTCATCTTGGTACACCACCATTATTACATTGATTAGATCAGCAAATGCAACATCCATGGCTCTTTGGAAAGTTTCCCCAGCATTTGTGAGTCCAAATGGCATTCTAATATACACATATGTTCCCCATGGTGTGGTGAAGGTTGTTTTGTACTGCTCTGACTCCTTAAATTTCTCCTAGTTATAACCAGAAAATCCATCCATCATAGATAACAGTTCACATCCAGTGACCCTTTGCAACATGGCCTCCATGTTTGGGAGTGGGTAGTTGTCCTTAAGAGAGGACACATTCAAGTTTATGAAGTCTACACAGAGCCTTATATTTCAATTTTTCTTTCTAATAGGCACCAAATTAGAGACCCAAGATGAATGTCTAATAGGCTTGATGATACCCCCCTCCCTAACCTTCACAAGTCCCTCATGCATTTTAGGTTCTAAGGTAGGAATTATGGGCCTTTTTTTTGTCTAAAAGGTTTTGCACCTAATTTCAATGGGATCTCATGTTGGAACAAATCTTCTCTATATACCTTGAGATCATCATAAGACCATGCAAAGACATGCTTATACTTCCTCAATAGTGCAATCAATATCTTCCTGATTGTTGGGATTATCTTTTTCCCAATGTACACCCTTTTAGGGGCTAATTCAGTCCCAAGGTTGACTTCTTCAACGTCCTCCTATTTTACTGGTGTTTGTTTCATAAAGGCTTGGTCATTTCCATCAAACACCCTCTCTAATGCCACAAGTCTCTTAGGAAGCTTATTAGTCTTAAGTTGAATAACTTCTTTTCCAAATACAGTCTACTTGCCATCTACTTCTTCCAAAAATGCATTAAAATCAATTTCTTGGGCTTCATACTGATCAATGCAATGTAATAATTTGATGTAAATATTATCAAGGATGGCAAGTCTTGTTTTGAACTCTACTTGTGAAATTATTGCTAGAGTGACATCATCTCTCTTTAAAGCCACATTCACCAAGAAGTCTGCCATCAAATTCTTGGACCTATCTATCCATTCAACAGAGAAAGCATCAAACAACTCAATGGTGTCCCATATAGAATTTCTATACTATTTTAGCCTTTTGTTTTTTGTAGAATATTTTGATCTTATGAAATAACCAACTTAGAATCTCCAAACATAGTCAATTGTTTTATTTTGTGTTTGATAGCCATGTTCAATCCAATCAGCAGGGCCTCATACTCTGCTATGTTATTTGTACACTCAAATGTCAATAAGAATGAATATTTGAATGTAGTACCTTCAGGTGAGATGAAGACTACTCTTGCTCCATTATCCTCTCTACTACATGCTCCATCAAAATACATTCATCATACACCATGTTCATTCTTGGAGACATCCCTATCAATTAGATTAGTGTTCAACAATTCAGGTTGTGAACTCTCTATTGTAAAACTTCACAATTCCATATCATAGAAGCAGTTGATCTAATTTTGATCAACATACTCCACAATTTGGTTCACCCTTGGTTCTTGGTACAATTTAACTTCTTCACTGTTTATTGGTATTGTGACATAGGAAAAATCAAATTGAACATTCCCTCCTACTAAAGCAGTCCATTGTCTTGAAAAAAGCATCCCAAAGTGAGGGGGTGTGTCTATCATAGTTATGTCAATTATATATGTTGCTTGTGGTTAAGCGGCCAACTTTACTTCTACATCTTTCATGATTCCTACCACTAGGAAAGGCCTACTATCCATAGCATAGAATTTTCTACCAATGGTGTTTACCCACATGCCCAGTTGTTTCATGACTCCTACTGGCATGATGTTAATAGCAGCTCTTGAATCAATCATACAATTCCTCACCAACTTGTTGTTTATGAGCAATATAGTGAAAAATGGATCGACCTGTGGAGGATTCATTATTGTATCTCCCAAACAAACTTCAGGGACTTTTATATCTCCTTGCCTGACATTACTGATTTTGGTGATTTCTTTATTCTCCAAACTTGTACTTTTATTGGTTCCACTGGATATTAGTTGAATTGCACTGTCTTTATATTCTTTTATCTTCATCATTTCCAGTAGAGGTACAAACATCTTTTCCTGACACAATGCTTGTGTGAAATCAAATGAGGAAGCATTGTTTACCTTGGCTATCTTCCTTTGTTCTAGTGGTTCTCCTTTATTTTCTTCTTTCTCCTTTTTATTTGTTTCATCATGCTTCTATTTTCTTTTGTATAATTCCTTATCTTCCTCTTTGGGAACATGCTTCTGCTCATTCTTATAGGTTATTTATTTTCTACCTTCTTTGGTTTTTCCTATGTTTTTTCTTTATCTTTCACAAACAATCCCCTTGGAGTACCATCATTTTCATTTTTTGTTCTATTCCTCAGCCTATAATTGATTTTTTCTTGCTCTACTACAACAATAGTTAACTCTTTAATCTCCTTCTCAGTTGGCCTCCTCAACTTATACTTATTTGACTTAGGTAGTGTATAAGGAGGTTGTGACTCTTCATTGCTTTCATTCTCTTGATCATAGAAGACTTGTTGGTCTGCCATGTGAATGTTGTATCTTTGATTGTTTACAACATACTCATAACCTTCATCTCCTCAGAATTAATATTCTTGTTCAATTGGATGCAGGGTATGTGAAGCTAGATATATTGTAGTATATTCTTCTTCATTGTCATATGACAACTCTTCTTCTTGTATTGATTGTGCTACAACACAATGATCTTGGGAATGGGGAAAATTGTAAACTTGACACCAAGGGTTGTTATTGACCATGTAGGCTCCTTTTTTCTTTATGGGATCAGGAGTTACTTTATACTTAGGTTTTTCAATGATGGATTTTCCATCCTTCCAAATTGTGTTGTATGGCATATCATGCAACCTTGGTCTTTCATTTTTGTATGAATTCTCCTACTTATTCTAGGAATTGTTAAAGTTTTGGGGAACTCTAAGATTATCTCTTTTTCCAGCCATCCCTGCATCCTTTTTGTTGTTTTCAATTGCCAATATTGTCTTTTGTGCTTCAGTTAAGCTTTTAGGGAATCTGTTTCTGAGTTCATACCCCGTTTTTGGATCAAAGGCTTTCAAATAAATACTTAAGGCTACTGGATCAATCAGTTTGGACCTATTTGGTATTTTATTGTACAATTTGGAAAAACTCTGATTGAAGTCATAAACTGTCTCATTTTGGTATTTCTAAATACTTATTAATTCATGAAGGGAAAATTCAGGGGCACACTGATTCCCATATTGCTCTATAAATTGATTGTGAAATTCTTCTATAGAATCAATTGAAGCATCAGGTAAACCATTGAACCAATCCCTTTCTTCTTCAATTAGTGAAATCATGAATAATCTCATGTTTACATCCTTGTATTCCATAGCAATATCCTAAAAGAAGGCATTAAAATTTCTGATATGTTCTTCAACTGATATCACATTATTTCCAGTAAATTTGGGAACCATATTTTTCCAATTGTTGTCCATTGGGTATGGATATAATTGGTGTCCTATTAAATCAAATTGCCTACATGTGCTCATGGGGTTCTGTGGATGAAAATTCAGAGGTGGTGGATTGTGATGGTATTGATATCCATATTGAGGCTGATGGTAGACATTTTGTTGGATGTGTTGTTAAGGGTATATATTTTGATGTGTCACATGCTACTAATGTGGTGGAGCATATTGTTGGCCTAGTGGTGGATAATGTTGGGGAACATTGCCAGTATTTGGAGGCTGGGATCTTTGTGGTGGAACATTATGTTAGGTGTACTATCTTGAGTTACTACCTACATTGTGAGGTACTTTTGAAGTACCTGGAGCACCTGTGTTCTAAGATGTTCCCTGTGAATTGACATTACCACCCTATTTATGTGGAGGGACATACTTTTGTGGTTTTGGTGCCTGGATGTTTAATTGTGCCATTTCTCGGTCTATCTCTTGGGATTCTTGTATCATTTGTTGTCTCTCTCTAAGTTGTTGTCTTTTCCATTCCAAATGTATTTGAAATTCTTGGTTAGTCATACCCTCAAAATCACTAACAATGTAATCAATAGACCCCTCATGCTTTTGTTCTCCTTGCTATGATAACATTTTGTAATCATATTCATTTTGTGCTGAATTCATTTTGCTTCAAATCGGGCTTTGAAATCATCCATCTTCTTAAGGTCCTCATTCCATCTAAAACCAAGACAACTAGTATTTTCCTATTCAAAAGGGGTGCAAGGATCCTTGCTCAAGTCATAACCATGGGATTTTGATCCATGCAATTGATCAAAACTATTATTAATTGTAAGGAATCATTCTGCATATTTTTCCCTACCTTCATTAGTTCCATCTATTGCTTTTTCTTTGTTCTTATTTGTATCAGGATTTGAAGGGGAGGACCCACATTTATCTGTCCACCTAACATTGTTTTTCTTTAGGTTATCTTGGTGTAAATATCTCCTACCATTCATCTCATAGGATGATTTAATACTCTAACTTCTAGAGTTTGTATTTGTTGATGTGTATTTGTACTTCCCAGTCATGCACTTTTTCTTACAAAGTCACCACACACTTCTAAGAAAAGCAATAAAAGTTTACAATTTCTTGTTCTAAGCGGATTCTTGTACAAGGTGTTGACTCTATGTTGAAGGCATAGATTCATAATTGACTTCTCCCCAACAAAGTCGCCAATCTGTTGGATCTCAAAAATGCAGGTTACAAATCCTAAGAGGATGTCAATCTCTATGATCATACTTTCAATATTTTTGAACCAATGAATGGAGTTGACCTAGATGGTTAATGACTCCCTGCACTTCAAGGTTTGCTAGACCTAGGTGGGTGGAACTTGATAGTTGTAGAAAATTGTATGACTTGCTTGAATTTTAGGGATCTATCCATAGTGGCATAGAATGTGGGATAGATGATGGCTTGTAACTACTCCTAATCCTAGTGTGATAGTTAAAAATTATAATATGAATGTGGATAAGTAATTTATGAATGAAGTGGACAAGTGCTTTATTGGGAAAGTAGAGTTAATGAAATTCTATGACAAGTAGCTAGTATTGGTTATAATTATGATTGCTTGCCACTTAGGTTTGTTTATACTTTGTAAAACGTGCAAGAATGTGGCTGATGGACTCTTCTTATCGATCCAATACAATAGACATCAATATTGAGTCACAAAGAATTAAAGATCTTCCATTGATTCTCTACCAAAATCTATGCATGCATCACGGTCCATATAATATAATCTATATGATAAAAATTTTGAAAGTATCTTCTATATATCTCTTATTCTCTCCCTATTCGCTTTTACCATTCAATCGTTACATGTCCAACTTATATATCAATATTTTTGCAAAGGATGCACCTCTTCATAAGTGTCTTTTGAAATTAACAACAATTAAAAATTAACAATTAAGCTCTAGTGAGCCACAAAGGAACTTGTGTTAGATGCTCTAAATAATCTTGACCCAAATGTGTATCAGCATCCTCTTAAGCATTCCTTACAACTATCTCCATGATGACCATCTTCCCAAAATTCTCACATGCCTCCTCCACTGTTGATTCCTCGTTCTTGGCTACTTCCAAGGCTCCATGCAATATCAATCTACATTCTTTCATCCATTCACTTTGGTCTTTCAACTATCCGTTATCTTTGAACAATGTAGGCACCCCTTCCTTTGCAGCATTAATGAACTCCTTTGCATCTGATTCAAGCTCCTTATAGTAATCCTTGTGTTTCCTCATAATATCCTCAATAGTTGTGATGGCTCCAGTACTTCCTTTTTGTATTTCCTGAATTCGATCATCTATTCTCTTATGTTCCTCAATTGCAATGTAACTCTTGGAATGGGTCACCTAGAACGTATTCATCAAAACCATTAAGTTAGTGTTCCTTTTCTAAAATATTGTAGACAGTGCATCAAATATGGCTTTACTCACTTGAGTATGTACATTTGATTCTTCACTCTTATTCTTTGATTGGGAACCTTCTCCTTGAGTTACCAATCTAGTAGATCCCTTGAGTGTACCTTTGACCATGTCTTTCAAAAAATCATTTTCTTTGAGCATCTTTTCATTATTCATTTTGTACATGTCTCATTCCTTGATCAACATCTGAATCTATGCTTTATTTAATTTGGCTACATTAATGCCAATTTCATTCATGGCCACAGGATCAGCTTCCCCTACTTTCAGTGTCATCACATGGCCAAATGCCTTCTCAGTATCAATAATCACAGATTTCTTATCTAGGGGATACAGGGCCCAAATCATGAGAGAATTCTCATTAGGATTATATCTTGATATGGTGTATACTTTTGTAACTCCTTCTAGACTGAGCTTATGTGTAGCACCATTATTATGTAGAAAACTATAAAAAAAGAGCAGAATTCAAATCTAAACTAGGGAAAATCATTACACCAGAATCCTCCAACAATTTCCTTCCTCTCTCTAGAGTCATACTCTTCATCTCATTCTCCACATCTAGTTTCAAAGTGTTCAACAATTGGCCTTCATTGCTAGGTGTGATATCTATGACAGATTCCCTTATTTCTTTTCATTTTTGCTTGTACAAGAATGATCTAATTTTTTTTTTTTGAATTTTGTAATGTTAGAGTGACACAAAATATTACATCAGTGAAACCTTTCTTGTCTTAGGTCGATCTATGTATCTAACTTGACGCCACCTTTGTTTATACATTCACAATAGATTGCCAAGACATAACTAAATGTACTTTCACTGAGAAATGTCCATTTGATTCTCATACTTAGTTGGGAAGACAACCAAATAATCTTACTAACACTATATAACTGCCCCTTTCTTATATTTCAACTTTCATTACTTTGGGGAGAAAATATGTAGTTTTCGCAATGTCAAGATGGTTTGGACCACTAAAACCCTTTTGATCATCGCCCAAATTTCTTCTGATGAATTGTATTTACTTCATGTTACCATCGAGCTGACATGAACCATCGCTAAGAGAATAGAATTCTCTACCAATGTACTTGGTTTTGCCAACATGTTTCTTCTACTACTTCATTTATTTGGGTAGGTTGGTGAGAATCTCCTCGAAACCCCTTCATCGGTGTAACTCATGCGGTTGGAGAGATATGAGGGACTCACTCCAATTGTATATGCCTCTTCGATAGTAATTCTCTTGTTTTATCAGTGAAAGAAAATATGTTTCTTGCTGATGAAGTTTCCATCGGTATAAGTCAAGAGCTCGACATGATTTGAAAACTTCGCTTTGATTACTTTATTCTTGTCAATAAGCTTTCATCAGTGAAATGATATGAATTTTCTTCCCGATTATGTAATCTCTAGGGTCTTTGATCGCTGTGACTTGATTCACTTCTCTTCGATATGCAGAGAACGTTCAAATTAAAAGGCTATGACATGTTGATCGGAAAGACTTACACATGATCTTCCCGATATGGACAAGTTGATTTTAAGGCTTTTGCTCAATGATGACCAGAGGAATGCTTATGTGTCAAAGGCCAAATTAATGGGACTATTGGTTAACATGGTTTATGAAATGGATCTTGTCACACATATCTCAATAATTTGTATTATTTATAAAATTAGGTGTGACAAATTTCTACGGTACATGGGAGACAGGTGGTTGAAGGCCAGAAAAATGTGAGATTTTTTTAGATCTAACAACTCCTATGAGAAGCTTGCTTTGCAAGTATGTTGTAATCTTTGTGATTTCTAAATAATATATTGGGCAGCTTTTGGAGTGTGGGGTTTTTTTTCTCAGAATGGTTTTCCCCATGTAAATCACTATGTTTTGGTATGTATGATATTTATGGTTTTTTTTTTTTTGAGTTTTTGTAATTGTCAAAGATCTGTAAATTTTTGCATTATTCTCCTCTCAATATTAATGTAGGAATTTTTTCCCCTACCTTGGCTTCCTTACACATAATATATAGAAAAATAAGGTTCAATAACTTAAATATAGATCAAATACCAAGTCTCAAAAACCAAAAGTTACATAAAATACATGATAATATCAATACATTGAGTACACAAGCTTCATCAAGGGAGAGTATAATATTAAGTATATTAACTATAAAATATTCCCAAACAAGGGAGGAAAGTGAGCTACTTGAATTCTTGAGGTCATAAGGCACCAACAAAATCCTCAAGGTCAACTATAAGGCACATAACCTCTAAGACTCTTGATTCATTGTCTCCTCTTGCTATTTATTGTGTTTGACTATAATTGAGTCCTCTAAGATTGTCCTTGAGAAGGGAACAATGTGAGAACATGAGTGTGAGAATGGCTTGATGCCCTATCTTGTGCATGAGTATGCAATTTTCAACCAATATCTTGATACTACATATCTATTTAAGTAAAGCATTTAGTAACTCCAATACAATGATTGTCCAACACAGACATTTTATGTTAGTTGGCATGAAATGCAAGAGAAAAAGGATCAATATGTTATCATGCTACTATAACCTTTGTGTATCAACTAAAAATGTCTTTTTCTCTTTCATGGCTAGAGAAAAATATAGGGATACAATCCTAATCATGTCTCTCCATCTCTTAGTATTACCTATGTGATTAAAAGGAAAATAAACAAAAAGATAGTTTGATATTAGAGCACAATCAAAATAGAAGCAATGATAAGGAAATTAAAGAGTCAAGAAGTGAATTGCTTAGGTGGATCTCCTAACTATCATGTGGGGTCAAGAGCCCTCATTTTCTCCTCTATCATCTAAATAGTAGAATAAGCCTAAGATGTTCCTATGGCCTCCTCACCCTTTAATGATTCCCCCTCCTCTCTATCCTCAACGATATTGTTAGGATAGGTGACATTATAATTGCTATCCTAAGTTGATAATTGTGTTTCTCCACATTCTTTGGAAAGTGTTCTAGCGGACATGAGGGATAAAATGTTTATTATTTATTTTCCTATGACAAATTGTAATTGCATTCAAAGAGGTGGACCCACTATGGTGACAGTAATAGAACATCCCGGGAGTATATTCCCTTTGGAAATCCAAATTTTGGCTGGGGACCACTTTGCAATGCATGTCCTTGCATGTTATTTGCATGTTTTGTATGATGGGGTGCCCAAGTTTGCATGTTGGTGCATGTTCTTGCATGAAGCTATTAGAGCCGTTAGAGAGTTATGGAGCACCCAATATTGACCAATTTTGATTGGTTGTGGGTTAGGCACCCATGTGAAGGCCATGTGATCATTTAATAATTTTCACTATGCTTATGGGTTGTCCGCTAAGGGGAGCATGAGTTTTTCTAGGTGGTTTTGCTTGTTTTTTTGGGATGCCATTTGTGGTGTTTTCTCCCACAAACTTCTATATATTGGAACTTTGAGATGGAGGTTTGAAGAGTTTGTTTGCAAGTTTCCAAAGTAATGAAGTGCTATTGAAATTCAAAGAGGAGTGTTGTATTGGTGTATCTCATTTGAATATTAATACAAACATTGCATCTCTTTGGGTGTGCAATTTTTTTCTCCAAGGGTTTCTCCACATATATCTTGTGTAACTTGTGTTTCTCAACTTGTGGTATTGTTGTTTTTTCTTGCAAGTTTGGAATTGTTAATCGCATAATCACTTTATTGATGAGGGCGCAGCCCAAGACTTAGAAAATAACCCACAAACAAAAGAATAATTCTATTATTCAGAAAATGGAGCTTCTTACATGCAGAGGATCTCAAATCCCCAAGTTCTACATCACATGCAAGTTACAAAAAGCTACAGAATCACCCTTTCGCAATATGCAAGCTTGCCCCTAAAAAGTTACCCAAAAATTAGAAACCCGCCCATAAATAGAGCTCCTCTTTAGTTTGGAGCCAAAACAACATTCAAATTTGAGTTTAGGCAGTTTTGCGCCGAAAAATTACAACTTGAAGTTCAAATTTCAAAAGAACATTTGCAATTGTATCTTCTAGAAAGTGCGCCAACTTCCGAGGCCATAACTTTTGATCCGGGACTACGATTCGCGAACCGTTTGAACCGTTGGAAAGGTCATAAAGTCAATAACGCACTAAAAATCAGCTACGCCAATTCTAGAAAGTTTCAGGTCTGATCTGGGAGCTCTAAGTGCCTCAAATCTAACTCAAAAGATTTTCAGGTGCAAATCTGGGAAACTAAAATTGTAATATCTTTCCACCCAGGAATAGAAAATAAAAACCGTAAATTGGGAATTTCATTATGACAAAAAGGGTATCCAAAAATGTAAAAACATCTAAAAACTAAGAAACTTAAAATTTAACTATTTTTGGGTGATGCAAGATTGCCCTTACACCACTGGATGCTCCTGCATCATTTATGGTAATCTTGGATACGCATTTCATATTTACAAACACATTAGTTAGTTATATTGTTGTAAGTTTCACCTTGGATTTCCAACAAATATAATTATTAACATCCTCCTCCTCATGGTCACTATTTGCATCATAAACTAAGGTGGATCCTATTTGGTTGACATTATCTTTGAACCTATCCTCATAAAGGTCATGTAGTAGGTGTATTTGGAGTGAGAGGGGTCCATGTTGATGTGTTTTTTATGCACTTATCAACATAGGTAATGCATAGGTGCATCACCTCTCTTGAAAGGCAATCGCCTACAAACAAGTTGCAAAAAACTACCCCAAGGTCTCTTGGGTGTCAAGTCATGACTTGCATGGAATTCCTCAATTATAATTGATGTGATTTTGCTGGTAATCATAGGGAAGACTTACGAATCTGGATTGAATGAAGTGGACCTTGTAAATTAAAGTTTCTAGGATGGTAATTGATGTGCAGTTTACTGTAGGTTCGAACAACAATCTGGAACTCCAATGTTTTTTTTAGGTTTTGGCTTTACAATGTGCAATGAACCTTAGCATAGGCTATTTCTAAACGAAAAAGAAAAAGGGAAACAAAGAGGAGAGGTTCCTGGATCCGCAACTAGCCATGAATAGTGATCATGGAGGATTCTACTATGGACAACTTCCTTAAAACAAAATTTCAGTTAACTAGAAAATTCACAGTATCATGAAATTTGTGCTATCTTCTAAGGTCTGCAAATGTTTTACCATTCATCCACCATATACATGCATGAACAAAGATAAAATTTTGAGGCAGCTTTAAATTTAAGTCCAAACTAACTTTAAACAACCATCTACCAGCAACAAATAGCAAAAATTATGGACTAGGAAGGCATCTACACAACATAAATCTTCACAACCACAGAAAAACAACTATCAAAGCAAGCTATAACTAACTAAACAACAATGTAAATCTAACTAGATCAGCTAACTATTGGAGATGAATCATGAAACATGCAAAGAAACTCAGAAATCCACCAAATTCAATGTATTTCTATTAAAATTTATGCAGCATGTCATTACAACAACTCAACTCTCTCTTGAAAATGAGAGGAGACCCCCTATTTATAGTGTCCAAAAAGTAGAAAGAATGGCCAAGATTAATTTGCATTATGTGGCCAAGATTCACTATAAATTGGGGTTCTACCTACCCCACAATATATTACATTTTAAAATACATCTTTGTCCTTATCCCTATTTTGTGTTCCAGTGGAAGCACTGTAGCATTTTGTCTTTTTGTTGATTTATCTTTGTTGCAACTATTCTATGAGGAACTCTTCACCAATAATAGGGTTTCCTTCCTGCTTCTTCAAAGCAGCATACTCCATGAACTTTAGAATTAGCGGTTGGAGCTTATCAATTTCCAAAATTTTAGATCGCGACACTTGATAACTCCATTCTGTGGATTGGTCGATGAGCTTTTCCCAATCTTCCTCATACTTAGCAATGTGGTCTCTGAACAGTTTTGACTGGGTGAAGGCTCGGGCCACAAAACTCATGAAATTGGTGGTGACAATTTTGGTTCATGAAATCCCGCCTCCATACATCCACTAGCCAGTGATCATCCCTCTTGAATGTAAGCTCTTTTTCCCAAGTTAAGCTCGAATATCTAAGAATAGCCTCAATCTTTAGGTAAGTGGACTCATATATCCTCAGGAAGTCAGTACAAAGTTTTTGTGTACCCTCAAGATACTTTTGTACATCTAAGAACTTGTTTGTTGTCCTAATAACACAACTGATGCCCATATTTCCTACGTACAAGACCTGCTAGAACCAGCTCTCTGTGGTATTATCCAAGTTCTTTCTCTTCTCGAGCTTGTCTATTTTTTCCTTTGACAACAATTGCGACAAGGCCAAAGATTTGGTAGGTATTTCTTCTTTTGATGACCACTACTAGATGTAGGTTGTCAGATCAACCACTTGTGCCTTAAGCTCTCCCTTTAAAATTTTATCCTGCTATATCAAGTGTACTATTGTGGCGACATACTCCTATAGATGCTCCACTTTTTTCTCTCTAGTAGTTTTTCCTAAATCAATAGTGGAGACATTATAGCTTACCCCCTCTTTGCCCACCATGAGTGTAGCTACTTGCACAGTTCTAGATCCCGAAGCATCCATTTTCACCTTGGATCTGACATTGGGCTTCTTCTCTTTCTTGGTACTGATTTATGCTCGGGCTAAGATAGCCTTTAGTATTTCTCTTGGATCACTTGGGGTCAGAGCTTTCTTCTCAAGCTACTTTTCTAGCCAGTCAGGCATCCGAGATTTTCCTTTGGGTGACTCACATCCACCCTCTTCTTCATTCCTTATGACTTCAACTTCCTTTTCTTTGGAGGTTTCCTTCTCCACCCTAGTGTCCTCTCCTTCTTCATCAGAGTCTCTAAGGAATACCAAACCTTTGGTAGGAGACTTGGTGGGCAGGCATTCTTTGGGACTTTCTTCTTTTTCAGAATCTTCTTCATGTTCATGTCCCTTGGGTAGCTCAGTCTTCAGATTCTCATAGGTTTTAGCCTCTTCCTTGGGATTATCTTTCTCTTTATCTTCCTTCTCCTCATGTAGAGGTGGTATATCTTCATGTTCTTTCCTCTACTATTCTTCCTGCCCTCCTGAGGGAGGTAGCTCTTCATCATTCCTAGGGCCTTCTTGTTGTTCACCTGTCAGAAGTTCCATACTTTCTTCCATCTTGTCATCTTCTTGCCCTTCTTCCTCTGGAGGTGGTCTTTCAATTTCCTCCCCAACATACTTTAATTGTTGGGCCAGCTCTTCCTCCAGGTCAACATCGAAAGTTTCTACAATATATTTTTCACTAGCATCTTCTTCTTCTTCTCTTTTGGAGGATTCTACTTCCTCCCCTTCACAGACCACCTCATCAATTTGCAAATGTTGGTACTCTGGGTGCTCGTATTATTCGTCTACTTCCTCTTCCAATGCTTTTGTTGCTTCCATCTATTGCCTTTCCCATTCTGTTGATATTGGTGAAGAAGAGGCAAGGTGGACCGAGATGTCCACCGCATGCGTGGAGGTAGCCACCATAGCTTGAGACATCAGCGGAGGAGCAGCGGTGATGGAGGAAACTGGTGGAGACTTGGGATGATCCATTTCCAATTATTCTCCTTCATGGAGCAAGTCCTCTTGAATAACAGGTACTACATGGGTACTGCCTAACCTTTTGTTTTTCTTGGAAGGTTCACCTTTCGAGGCCTTCTTGGCATACACCTTTGGGTTAGGTTGTTGCTCCTTAGTCTCTTTTCTTTTTTGGGAGTGAGTGAGTGGAGGAGACTTGGATTTTTCTCATGTTGAGGTTGTAGCACCTCCATCATTTGTTGCACTGCGCTCACTTTCGAGCCCTTGATAGGTCAGGATGACCCCTTGTTCCTTTCATCGAGCAACCTGCCCATTGACCCATTCTCTTGTATGAGATTTGATTGGCTTAGTTATGATATCAAGGTAATCAACCTCTTTCTCATCCCCATCTATCAATGGCAGTAGCAAGTTAGCGACTGCATCGTACCTAGGATCCATAATTGTGCTCTCATCTTATTCAACCTAATCGGGCACAGGGAACAAGTTCACCCTTTTCACAAA
The DNA here is from genome assembly GCA_007258455.2 of Sequoia sempervirens. NCBI lineage: Eukaryota > Viridiplantae > Streptophyta > Pinopsida > Cupressales > Cupressaceae > Sequoia > Sequoia sempervirens. The sequence continues at coordinate 401,899,458 of VDFB02105785.1, forward strand.
GTAGACAATCATTCGCATGTAATGCCTCATGCACACCTCCTTATCATATTTTTAGTTTTCCTAGAAATATTCAACTTGGTACAGATGGGGGTACTCGGATCCAAGTTCCTTTCTTTTATGCCCATAAGGGTCCATTCGCGAATGGGCGGTATGAAATTGAAAATGGTATTCCATCAACTCTTTTTATGAATTTCCAGCACATTGAGAGGTATGCAGCTTATACATCCCTCAGCCAAAAGAAATGGGATAAGGGATCCCCACCAAATGTCTATTGTTAAGTAGGGTGTGTACATGTCGTAATTGCCAAGAGAGTTCTAGCAATATAATCCGGTCATTAGGATACCAGGGTAGCTTGTTCAGCCTTTCTGTGAAGCCTGATGTATGTGAATTTAGGATACTAGATGAATAGAAAGGCGTATTTTTTGAGGAAAGTGTGAGCACTATGAGAGACTCGCCTTTTGAAATCACCTCCAAGCAACTTGATAATATGACCTATGAAAATTTCATTCACCCTGCAATAATCCTTCTTGAACTTTCAAAACTGCAGTTGGGGGTACCTATCATAGACCTTCAGCTCTCTACCTTGTTCTTCATCTGGGGCTCTAAACAAGGGCCACTATATTGCCTATGTTTGGCCAGTGAATACACCAGATAGGATGTCATGTAAAATATGGAGGTCTTTTTAAAATTCATGAACTGCTCGTGGAAGTAGTCACTGATGATTTTGCCCCAATAGAATGTGGTTTCCGTGGTGTCATCCTCTTTTTTGCAAAGAATCTTTTCAACAAAGTAGACCATCCATTCCTAGAAGTACGCAGCGGTGGGAAGCCCATTACCCTTCTCAGTAGGGTCACTAGATCATGATAATCTTCATAGAAATCATTGAAAAAGAGCTCTTGGGGAACCTTAGCAGTCTTTCCCCACTTCTCCTTGAACCAATATTGATTTATAAGCTTTTTACATTTGCAAGGGATCTTTGTCCCACATGGCCTTGTAATCTACAATGGTTGGTACTTCCATTTCCCCAAAGGTAGGGATGTGAAATGTCTTGGTTATTGCCCTGGGGGACATGTCGGCTAGAATGTTCCCATCCCTGTCTACCATTGTTCAGGTTTCTAGCTGGTATATTGCCCTGCAAGCCATTACTAGCTTAGGGGTGACAAGAGATGGAGGAAAGCCTACAACCTTAGCAATTCCATTGCTTCTGATTAACCTTGCATTTTTTGTTGTCGGATTGACTCTGACCCTCTATTTAAATTCATCAATATCGATGTGCCCAATGTTGGTATTTGTAATCTCCTTCCAATCCATGTTGACCTTTTAATGCAATGGATCCCCTTGAAACTGGTACTTCATTTGATCCTTGTCCTCTTTTCCACAAGGAGCTTTGCCTGTTTTCTTTCCTTTGTCCTTTTCTGCGGCTGCCCCCAAGGGTCCTACACCTGATTCCATATATCCTGCAAATGAAGGAATGATGAACATAATCAAACATGAAGACACAAGTGTTAGCCAAAATCCTTATGGATGGAGTCAGATTAGATGATACATCATTCAAGAAAGAAACTTGCTAGAAGGATTTTGGATGATCCGGGTCCCAAGGGTCAGAATTCCCTAGCAGGATGGTTGTTTTGAAGGGCGAATAGGGTAGGGAAGTCCGCATATTTTCTCCCATCTTCATATTAAGATAATTTGAAGTGTCCATGGGAAAGAGGGTCCAATTTGAGCACGTGGGTCAAATTTGTTTCCAGATTGGAGGTCATTTGGATCATCGTTGGGGCATTCAGAGTCATGAGGAGGGAAAGTCGTTAGGAGTTTGTTGTTTGAGATGGCTTTGATGAAATGGCATTCTGGGGGCAGAGTTCTGGGGTCCAGGACCCACAAGGCTGAAGGACGGCTGGCCTAGCTTCTTTATCACTTAAGTGTTCAAATCAAAAGGACTGAGAAGCTATTTGAGGATGGTCATTTAGAATGACGAGCAATGAGCGAAAGTCCGATGGGAGCAGCCCGACGGACCAGACCCAGACTTAGACTTTGCTTCCATATTTTCTTTGCTAACAACCCTATCAGCAGTCGGAATACTGGGCCCTGGAGGCCAGAAGGATAGGCTAGCTTTTCCTTTTGCGATGGCTGAAATGGGACAAAGTCCTGATGTAGGAAGTCCAGTGGGACGAGTCTGATGAAGGGAAAGACACTTAGGTTTTATCATTTCTTACTCATGTAGCATTGGGATGCGCATGACCCAAAGGCCGAAAAGCAACCATCCAATAGCCATGGAAAATGGAAATGTTGCAACGGAGGTCCATGGGTGGAAGTTCATAGACCGAGACCCAGAGGGCACTAAGGACGCAGCCATTTCAGCTTCTAACTTAGGAGGAGAATGGAGGGACGGATCCCAAGGCTTAGATAGATGGATCTGGGATGATGTTTGGGAAACAAAAAAAGGTAGATGGAATCCCGAGCATGGAATCTAGCGGGAACGGGCCCGTGAAGCATGGATGGAGGCAGGTAGTTCAATTTTTTGCAATCCAAATGTCGAACTGACAAGGGCAATTCAGGATTGCGAGCCCGAGGAAGAATCTCGTCATTTGGAAGTTATTTTGTTTTGACTTTTTATCAACTATGAGAAGGCTCAGGCTCGAAGGGCGCTATCACTCTATAGAAAGAACGGTGCTAGAGCGATGAAGTTTTAGATTCAATTACATGGTGATTTGATGGTTTTCTCAAAATTTCATCATATGGGTTTTTTAGGTCTCATTTTCCTCTACCGAATAAATCCATTTTTATCCCATTTTTCCCATTAATTTAACACAACATCACCAAAAGGCATAGTGGAAGGGTGGACGGTGGAATTACCATGAGAACCTGGTGAATAAAGTTCTTAAATCCATTAAGAATCAACAAATGAAGGCAGTGAGCGCGAGGGCGGTGGGTGACGAAGGCTCAAGGTCTCTATAACTACTCTGGCTAATCCTAAAACATAAAAATGATAGGTCAACCCAAATATTTACACCCCTAAGTGCATTTAATGCACCCCATAAATGCTTGTATGGTGGGCGAGAAGTTGTTGAATTCAAGTTTTGAGACAACGGTGAAGGATTCAAAACCCGGGGGTCGGAAAGGCACAAACTGATGACCATTTTAAAAGTGAAGCAGAAAAGCACCATCAAAGGGGGTCCTAAGGTCTGATGGGCAGACTCCCAGTGAAGGATGGCTGTTCAGGAAGGGGGCATGCATAACGGAGCTCTGGGCAGAGAAATCCAGAGAATCGGGCCTAATGCGATTGAAGAATAAATCATGAGGACAACGATCAAGGAGCCAGGTCCCTGGGTACGGAAAGGTGGAACCTTTTGGACATTTTGGAAGAGAAAATGTAGTCTAGAAATCCAATGAGGGAAACCCGCCATGACGGACCCGGAAGGTTCGAAGGCCGCTATTAGAAGAAAACTATTAAATTAACTTCATGAGGACCTAAGACTTTGAAAATTTGGAGGGGATGAAACATGGTCAACTTGAGGTAATACTTTGGGGGCACGCTGACCATGTAGGACACCAAAATGGGGGGCACAAAAAATGAGGCAACAACAAAATGACCTAGCAAGGCAAAATAAAAAGAGGGTCCCCATTTCAAACAGGACGTGTGTGCTAAGGGCACAACAAATGGCAACTCTACTGGGTTAACACTCCTGAGCCTTTTGAGGGTAAGTTTTCACTCAGAACTCAAAATCTCTGGTTTCGCAGACCAGGGGCTGACTTCCAAAAGTGAACTAGGAGAACAGGGTCCTTAGCTGAATCAAACTACAAAATATCTTAGAAGTGTGTGTTTGGTGGATTCATTTCCCTTTCCAAAGAAGTTGTGAGAAGTAGTTGCTAATCAAATGAAGCACATTACATAAATTTTCCAAAAGTAACCTAGACATTTTCCCGCTACCATCCAGGCATCCATAGCCCCAGCGAAGTTGTCGTTGTGACCCCACAAACATTGCTCTACTGCCAGCCAAGTGTCCATAGCCCCGGTAGAGTTATTCACACACCATACGATTGCTTGATTTCAAAATTTTCTTTTATTTCTTTCTTTTCAATACTACTTTCCGCACTTTATCCTTTTTCTCAACCGTACAAGCACTGAAGCCTACGATGGGTTTGAGAACCATAGTGGTCACTGGAGAGGACTTAGGATTTTTCACTTGCCCAATTATCATAGTAGCCATTACATAGCCCTTTGGAAATAATTAATAAGCATTTTGTGTAGAATCTAAGATGAATGTAAAAGGATTCAACCAAGGATCAAGTTCTAGAATAGAGTTCAAATGAGGAAATCATTCCCAAGCAGCTATCAGGGACCAATAGTCGAGAATGAATTTTTAGCCAAAGAACACTAACGATGGGTAGCAAAGTGAATCATTCATTGAATGAGCACAACCACCACATCAGGAATGAAGAGCCCCTCATCAAAGCAAAATAGTCGAGAGAAGGGCAAAACAGAACAATGCAAAACAACAAAACGCAAGCAAAGCAAAAGGCAACCTAATCTAACCTATGTATAGGTATTTATAGGAATAGCTCTACACGAGCTCAGGCTTGGAAGTAATGCTTCAAATGCTTCCCGTTGATAAGCAACGAGACATCCTCACTAGTAAGGCTCTTTAAATGGAAACCATTGTCTCCCAAAATTTCAACTATTTGAAAGGGGCCAAGCCAAAGCTTGTTGAATTTATTATGTCCCCCTTTCTTTTCATGGACCTTGTCCCAACATAAAACTATATTGAAAATTCTAAAGGCCTTGATCTTGGCCTGACGATCGAACCAACATTTGACTACGCCCTAGTGTTTGACAAAATTTTCTATTGCTCGGTCTCGTACTTCTTTTAAGTGTAAGAGCTCAACTAACTGAGCTTCTCTACAATCTCCTCCATAAAAATAATTGATGAACTAGAGAGGGGATTTTTAGGTGGATCAGAAAGAAAGGATCTAAGTCATAAACCAAATGAAATGGGGAATCACCAAGGGCATCCTTGTGACAAGTGCAATCTGCCCAAAGGGCGAATCAGAGCTGGGTATGCCAGTCCTTGGGATTCCTATCTAGTAGCTTTTTGATCACGGTTATCAAATTCTTGTTTGTGGATTTTGTAAGGCCGTTCCCTTGGGGATAGTAATTGGATGAGAATTTAAAGGAAATCCCATAATCAAAAGCCCAAATAGCAGATTTTAACGAAGAAAATGCAAGTCCATTATCACACACTAATGCATAAGGGCAACTGAAGTGATTTAAAATAAAACTTTCCAGAAAATTAGTGACTACCTCTATTGTACATTGCCTACATGAAATTGCTTATGTCCATCTTGTGTAATAGTCAGAAGTGGTAAGAATGTACCTATGTCTTTTGGATGATAGAGGGCTTACCAGACCAATGAAATAGAGGCCCCATTGTGCAAACGGTCTCACCTCCAAAACAGGTTGTAATAGTACAACATAATTCTTCTCCTTGGTAGCGGCGGTCTGGCATATGTGACATGAGAAAACATGGCTATGAGCATCCTTTAAGATTTTTGGCCAATAATATCCTACCCTTAGTATCTTATGTGTGGTGGATGGTTTGGATCCATGACCAGTGCTGAACTTGTCATGGAACTCCCTCAGGACTCAATCTACTTCTTCTTTGCCAAGGCATCTCAAGTAGATACCTTCATGATTTCTTTATACAAAATGGACCCTTGCAGCATGTAACTGCTGCTCTTTAGGTGAAGAGCATGTTTATGAACTCCTTGTAGGTGGGGTGGACACTTATGATTCCACAAATAATAAATGACATCTTCATACCACTCCCCTGGGGAAACGTCTTCAAGCTAGTACTGATGCACAGTAAGTTTAATTCCTACATCGGTTGTTGCCTCAGCAATTGTTTAGGTAAACACTTGTCCTCTCACTAGCTTCATTGGTTGGATTTCCATATTGTAATCTTGCAGTAGCATGACCCACTTTTCTCTTCGTTCACCTAACTCATTCTACATAAGCAATGTCTTTACGGTCGGGTCAAGAACTATGGAAAACACTTTATTGTGTAAGATGTAATGTCTGAACTTCTTTACTCCTCTAACAAGAGCATATGCTTGTTTCTCGACGTTATGGTAACGTAGCTCAACATCTTTCAAAGGGGAACTCATGAAGGTAATCAGGTGCTCATTCCCTTCATCATCTTTCTGGGTCAGAATGTTGGTGCATGAATGATTTGAAACAAACAAATAGATGAAAGAAGGCTTTAAATAGTAAGGAATGACCAACACAAGTGCTTCAACAATTGCTTGCTTAATTTCTTCAAATGCCTACTTTGCTTCAGGAGTCCACTCAATCTTGGCATCTTGCTTCAGCATGGCATTTAGTGGCTTAAAAATTTCAACAAATCCTATAATAAACTTCCGCAAAAAATTAATCTTTCCAAAGAAATATTTGAGCTCTTTCTTGCTACCCGGGAGTTGAATTTTCAGCAAGGACTGAATGTATTCTAGGTCAACAGAAATTCCTCACTCTCAAATGAAATGCTCAAGTAGTTTCCCTTTAATAACCCCAAAGATGCATTTCTTCAGATTAAGGGAAACCCCAAACTCTTGGCACCTCTGAAAGACCTTGCATAGATCAGAGACATGATCACTCTATTTCTTTGAAAAAACTGTCAAATCATCCATGTAAATGATTATGCATTTTCTGATCAGATCTTTGAATGCAATGTCCATAGCACGTTGGAAGGTTGTGTTGGTGTTAATGAGCCCAAATGGAATTCATCTGTAGGAAAAAGTGCCCCACTTGGTAGTGAATGATGTCTTATGCCGATCTTCATACTGCACCATTACTTGATTCTACCCTAAATATCCATCAAGGAAGGACATCATCTGCAAACCATTAATGATCTACAGTACTTCATCCAGTGAAGGCACCAGATAATTTTCCTTTTCTAAGGCTCATTTCAAATTGTGGAAGTCCACACACAACCTAATTTCACCGTTCTTTTTCCTAACTAGTACCAAGTTAGCAACCCACATAGAGTGCCAGACTGGAAAGATAATCTTTGTTGAAAGTATTTTTTTCACTTCTTTGTAGATAATTGGCTCCAACAAGGCATTGATAGGCGTTTTCATTGCCAAAAGGGTTTCGCCTCAAGCTTGAGAGGGATGGTGTGTATTCTGATGGAGGTGTCATAGGTTTTTAGATCTTCATAGCTCCAAGCCACCACGTTGTGATACTTGTGAAGAGCATCAACGATCCCTTTCTTTTCTTCTATGGTACACACCTTGTTAATAAAGACATTCTTGATTTCCTCGGCAGTTCCGAGGTTGTGGACATCACATTGATTGTTGATGGATTCTATCTTGGCTTGCTGGTCTTGGTCTCTAATTTGGTCCAAGTCAAATATACGCTCCAGCTAAACCATTCCTCTGGGACTTGTGTTGGTTTTTAGATTAATGACTCCTTCTATGTCCAATTCAGCTTCTTTTGGATTAGGTTCATCTATTATTTGGGTGGAAAATACATCGGAGCTCGTGATGAACTCGAGGATGTGCTTATCATCATTGAAAACTTGAAAGTGAGTGACATTATCTAAAATAGATGGAGTGGATGTCAATTTAACTATAAAAAGTTTGAGGCCCGAAAGGGAAAGTGGCTGCAGTGTGTTGGCTACTTGAGCCAAAGCATCAACTGTGTGATTCTAGGAGCATGGGATCAGCTGAATATTAAAAGCGTCTAAACCTTCTAGAAGATCCCAAACTCTATGTCTATAATTAGCAAGTATTTTGTCATGGTGGGAATACAATTTCTAAACTTGTTTGACTACCAACTCAGAATCACCAAAGACTTGCAGCATTTTGACATTTTTCTTTAGGGCCATGAGAAGACCATGCACCAGAGCTTCATTTTCAGCTACCTTGTTAGTGCAATAAAATTGCAAGCTATGGGCAGCAAGAAATCTCTTACCCGTTGGGATGATGAGCTTGAATTTGGAACTGGTGCCTGGCTTCAACTTAGATCCATCAAATTGAAGCGTCCAAAATTTGGAAAGTTGCTTGACACCTGGCCCAACTAGGCTTTCATTGGCTTTTAGCTTGGTTTATGCAACCTCTGGATGAAGTGTTGATTCAATGCAATTGGCAAAAAGTAGCTCGGTTAGCACCTCCTTCAGCATTCCCCTTTGAGGAGCGGTTAATTCCTTGATGTGTTCTACTGCGATTCGGCACAGACAACATTCAAACTCAGAGTGGGTAGCATTGTGAATCATGCACCAATTTGGTAGTAAGAGATCTTGGAAATCCATTCGGGCACCCAAACTAAGCTAATCCTTTACACACTTTTCCATAAATTCCTGGAAACCATCCAGTAGTCCCAAGTTGTTGTATTCATTTGATTCATCATCTGATTCTACCAACATCTCAGTGCTTTGAGGAATTTGAGTGAGGTTAGTTGGAGGGTTGCATTGCACTAAGAGTACTTCTGTAGAAAATTCTTCTTCTTGGGATTCTAATTCTTCTTGATAGGCAAAGGGATAGTAATTTCCCAATTCCATCTCAACAAATAACACCTCGTTGGTATTATTATATTATGTGATCATGCACTTCATACGAGGCTCTCGGTCTATATGAATCTGGTTAGGCATCCCTTTCCATGGCAGCCACATATGGGAATGATCAATCGTCACATACCCATTCAATGTTCTGGTGAAGTCTCATCCAAGGATAAGCTCGTAGGTGTCAAGGATATCAGCTATTTGAATATCAATGACCTGTTGTATCCTTGGATCCACAACAATCTACATTGGGATCCTATTCATTTCTCCCACTATGTTGATCTTTGTTTTGTCCAGTTGGGTCACTTTCCTTCTTGAAGGTGTGGAAGTAATCCCAAGAGCTTTGCACACTACTAGGGGCATAACATTAGCGGACGCTCCCAAATCAAGCAAGCAGTTGTGCAAATTCTTCCCAAATATCTAGATGGTGATGAGGAAGGGCGGAGTTTCAAACTTTCCTTGGAAGAGGCTCGTAGGAATGTCTATCTGGGCTACTTGAGCCTTGTTCTTATCGCTTGTTCTATCCTTAGTCTGCCCATAAGATTGATCCTTCAAGTTTTGTCTACTGTTTTGATTTGATTCTTTTGAGAGTTGTTCTCCTGTGGACTGATTTGAGGGATTATCTTTCCTTTTCCCTATGGTTTCCCATGTCTTGAGTTCCTGTCTAGGTTCTTCAAAGGTGACCCTTTTGGCTAGTGTTTCATGTGCTACTTTTGAAGACGAAGTTCCATTAATCACCCTAAAGAAGGCATGCCTTATAGTAGGAACCTTAAGTAACTCAAATGTGGATAGGCTAATTTTAACTTTCTTGAACTCCTCAGTGACATACTCGCCCATTTGTTCGATTTCAAATTCAAAGGCTCTACCTATGGTGGAACTAGAGGGTTGGGTTTGCATTTGACTAAACTAATTTTGGGGTTGGCCTTAATTTTAATTTTTTGACTGATTATAGGACTAGTTTGATGACCTATCCTTGTTGAAATACTGAGTGGGAATGTGAGGGAAACCAGGATTGTTGCTAGCATTTGGATCTAGTGGGGTAGTGAAGTAATTAGGAGGGGTGGATTTAGTGAATGGTCCCCCTACTTGCCTATAACTTAAATAATATGGAGTGGCTCTCTGGTGGAATGTATGTACCTCATCCTCATGGGGCTCATCATTTAAAGAACCGTTATCTACTGAATCAAATAATTGAGCCAAGGTTTCACCATTACTTACCTCTTTAACTTTGTCAACCTTTGCAGAGGCAGGCTCATCCTCAAGTCCATTTCTTTCGCTTCTCAAGAATAGGGCTTAATTGAACACAAGCACAAAAGAATTGTATATCTCTACAATTTGCACTTTCCACAGCATTTTGAACCTCCACTTGAAATATTTCAGCAATTTTCTAGAATTCAGGGCATTCCAAGTGAGAATGTCTATTTGTTTTGTGAATTCAGCACCACCCTGATAGAGCTGCTTCGGCAAGATAGACCCCACTAGTCATCTTCTTCATGCCAACAGGTTGATCAAGAGGAGTAGGAACACCCCCGTTGTTAGGATTTGTATTCCACATTCTATTTTTCCTCTGAGAAGGTCTTCTCTCAAAATTCTAGTTAGAATTTTTTCCTCGATCATAATTATGTCTTAAAGAAGTGTTGGCCTATCTATCGTCTATATTATCTTGATTGTCCCTATTGTCTCTATGGAGATTCACTTGAATGTTATGCTAGGAGGCTTGCAACTGATTATTATGATTCCCCAAGTGTGTCATTTCAGTAGACATTTTTCTAATCATCTCTATCAGCTCATCAAATCAATCCTTCTCTACGTTGTTGGGTTGCGTCACTTGATTCTATAGGAAAACTGGTGGGGTAGTAGGTTGGTTTTGCTACACAGGAGGAAATTCTAGCACTGGAAAGTATAAGGGCACTTGAGGTTTTTGTTGATACACTTGTTGTTGTGGGGGAACCTAAGAATAGGTTTTTTGATGTTGAGGTTGCAAATACACAGGCATGGGGGGTGCCTGGTTCAAAGGTTGTTTGGGATGGGGGAACTATGGGCAACTATGGAATCGGGCTCATAAGAGGTGTACGATATTACAATGCATGATTAAGCCCTTGAATTTGCATTGGGTGAGCGATCTACCCCAAGGAAGGCAGCAAGACAAGATGTTTAGACCTAGATTAGTGCTAGTTGTGACTGCTTCAGCATAAGCATCAACCAATCTTGTGAGAGGTGGTTGTATCCTTTTCACGAAGGCGGCGGTAAGGTTATCTAGTGTAGCATAGTAGACCGAAAAAGTAGTTGCATCATTGAGCATGCACAGAGCTTGTAATCTTGAGTATGCTCGATGAAATTGATCATTGAAGGAGTTGATCAGCTCATTGATCTTCCTCTAAATTGTTGTGAACTGATGATATAATTCTAAAGGGTTGATCAGAATTTTATATTTCTACAAGAAGGCATTCATCAGCAAATCCCAAGATGTGATAGAACTAGCTGACAGGTTGATGTACCAATAGAAGGATTCTTCTCCCAATGAGTAAGGGAAAATTCTACATGCCACATCCTCTTGATCAATAGGCATGTCTTTTAGCATTTTCTAAAATATCTTGATGTGCTATTCAACCATCCTCTATGGATCTGGGAATTAAACTTTGAACAAAATCCCTCTGAATTCTTAGGCATATCATGATAAACATTGAAGTGAAATGGAGATGGGTTGTTGGAAAGCTAAGCCATGGTAGGAGGTTGAGGTGGCACTTGCTATTGCTAAATAGTAACCTAGGGCTATGTAGGGGTAGTGGCAGTTTGGACTACAGCTTGGACTTGGAGGGTAGGGAAAGGGACAACTCCCTGGCTGTGGGAAGAATGAGGTGCCAAGGAAGTTTGGAGTGGCTAAGCAAATGGTGGATGAACAAAAAAGGAAGGTGAAGGTGGATGGGAAGTGCAAGTGATGGATAAAGAGGAAGAGACTGAGTCTCCTCCCTTAGTTTGCTTAGCCTTTGTGGGGGGCTGCAGCTCTTGAAGTTCCCCTTTGTTTGGTGTCGACCTTAGAATTCTCTGAAATCTTTCGGGGGAGAACGATCCAATTTGATCCAACTTATCCTTGCCTTCCTTGTAGGGCTAGTTATGTTGATGTGTTTTTTATGCACTTCTCAACACAGGTAATGCATAGGTACATCACCTCTCTTGAAAGGAAATATCCTACAAACAAGTTTTAGAAAACTACCCTAAGGTCTCTTGAGTGTCAAGTCATGACTTGCATGAAATTCCTCAGTTGATAATTGATGTGATTTTGCTGGTAATCATAGGGTAGACTTACGAAGCTAGAATGAATGAAGTGGACCTTGTAAATTGAAGTTTCTAGGATGGAAGTTGATGTGCACTTTGTTGGAGGTTTCAACAGCAATCTGGAACTCCAATTTTATTTTTTTTAAGTTTTGGCTTTACAATGTGCAATGAACCTTAGCATAGGCTATTTCTAAAAGAAAAAGGAAAAGGATAGGGAAGAGGAGAGGTTCTTGGATCTACAACTAACCATGAATAGTGATCATGGAGGTTTCTACTATGGACAGCTTCCTTAAAACAAAATTTCACTTAACCATAAAATTCACAATATCATGAAATTTGTGCTATCTTCTAAGGTCTGCAAATTTTTTACCATTCATCCACCATATACATGCATGAACAAAGATAAAATTTTGAGGCAGCTTTAAATTTAAGTCTAGACTAACTTTACATAGCCATCTACCAACAACAAACAAGAAAAAATATGGACTAGGAAGGCATCTACACAACAAAAATCTTCACAACCACAAAACAGCATTACCAAATCTATCAAAGCAAGCTATAACTAACTAAACAACAATGTAAATCTAACTCGATCAACTAACTATTGGAGATGAATCATGAAACATGCAAAGAAACTCAAAAATCCACCAAATTCAATGTATTTCTATTAAAAAAATTGTAGCATGTCATTACAACAACTCAACTCTCTCTTAAAAATGAGAGGAGACCCCCTATTTATAGTTTCCAACAAGTAGAATGAATGGCCAATATTATTTTTCATTGTGTGGCCAAGATTCACTACAAACTAGGGTTCTAGCTACCACACAATATATTACATTTTAAAATACCTTTTTGTCCTTATCCCTATTTTGTCTTCTAGTGGTAGCACTGTAGCATTTTGTCTTTTTGTTGATTGCTCTTTCTTGTAGCTATTCTGTGAGGAAATCTTCACCAATAATAGGGTTTCCTTCATGCTTCTTCAAAGCAGCATACTCCATGAACTTTAGAATTAGTGGATGGAGCTTATCAACTTCCAAAATTTTAGATCACAACACTTGATAACTCCATTCTTTGAATTGGTCAGTGAGCTTTTCCCTGTCTTCATCATACTTAGGAGTGTGGTCTCTGAATAGTTCTTACTGGGTGAAGGCTCAGGTTGCAAAACTCTTGAAATCAGTGATGATTTCATCTGGCATCCCATCCTCTATCTTTTTCTGGAAATGGGACTTTATCTTCTCTAGATTAATTTGCACGACAGTCATATCATAGACTGTCATTAGCTTTAAGTATTGAATGTAATCCGCTCTGACTTCCTTAGCCCACTTAGTATCTAGATCCACCTTGTCAAGCACCTACTCCATCATTTCCTTTTGGTTCATGAAATCCTGCCTCCATACATCCACTAGCCAGTGATCATCCCTCTTAAATGTAAGCTCCTTTTCCCAAGTTGCACTTGGAAATCTAAGAATAGCCTCAATCTTTAGGTAAGTGGAATCATATATCCTCGGGAAGTCAGTACAAAGTTTTTGTGTACCCTCAAGAGACTTATATACATCTAAGAACTTGTTTGTTGTCCTAACACCATGACTGATGCCCATATTTCCTACATACAAGACCTGCTAGAACTAGTTCTCTATGGTCTTATCCAAGTTCTTTCTCTTTTTGAGCTTGTCTATTTATTCCTTTGACAGCAACTGCGGTGGGACCGATGATGTGGTAGGCATTTCTTTTGTTGATGACCATTGATGGATGTAGGTTGTCAGATCAACCACTTGTGCCTTAAGCTCTTCCTTTCATATTTTATCCTATTGAATCAGGTGTACTACCATGGCGACGAACTCCTGCAGATGCTCCACTTTCTTCTCTCTAGTAATTGTTCCTAAATCAATAGTGGAGACATTATAGCTTACCCCCTCTTTTCCCACCACGGGTGTAGCTACTTGCACAGTTCTAGATCCTGAAGCATCCATTATCACCTTGGATCTAACATTGGGCTTCTTCTCTTTCTTGGTACTGATTTGTGCTCAGGCTAAGATAGCCTCTAGTCTTTCTCTTGGATCACTCGAGGCGGAAACTTTCTTCTCAAGCTACTTTTCCAACCAGTCAGGCATCCAAGATTTTCCTTTGGTGACTCACCTCCACCCTCTTCTTCATTCCTTCTAAATTCAACATCCTTGTACTTGGAGGTTTCCTTCTCCACCCTAGTGTCCTCTCCTTCTTCTTCATCAGAGTCTCTAAGGAATACCATACCTTTGGTAGGAGACTTGGTGGGAAGGCATTCTTTGGGACTTTCTTCTTTTTCAGCATCTTCTTCTTCATGTTCATGTCCCTTGGGTAGCTCAGTCTTCGGATTCTCATAGGTTTCAACCTCTTCCTTAGGCTTATCTATCTCTTTATCTTCCTTCTCCTCATGTAGAGGTGGTATATCTTCATGTTCTTTCCTCTCATGTTCTTCCTGCCCTCTTGAGGGAGGTACCTCCTCATCGTGCCTAGGGCCTTCTTGTTGTTCACCTGTTGGAAGTTCCATACTTTCTTCCATCTTGTCATCTTCTTTCCCTTCTTCCTCGGGAGGTGGTCTTTCAATTTCCTCCCCAACGTCCTTTAATTGTTGGGCTAGCTCTTCTTCAAGGTCGGCATCGAAAGTTTCTACAATATATTTTGCACTGGAATCTTCTTCTTCTTTTCTTTCAGAGGATTCTGCTTCCTCTGCTTCATGGACCACCTCGTTAATTTGCAAATGTTTGTACTCTGGGTACTCGCAATATTCATTTGCTTCCTCTTACAATTATTTTGTTGCATCAATCTCTTACCTTTCCCATTCTGGTAATATTTCCATCATGGCCTTCATCTTTGGGAGCTCAACTAGAGGATTTAAAATTGGAACATTGGCAAGAACCTATGCCAAGGCAGCTTGGATGGTTGGATTCAATAATATTTCATAATTTCTAAAGGATCATTCTACATGTGCCAGGTAAAATCCTCTAGGAGGCAAAGTGTTGGTATTGGAATTGTTGTTGCTACTAATGAACGTGATGTGGGTTGGGACATGGAGGTGGAAGAGAGTGGAGAGGTGGTGGTAGAAGAATAATCAACCACCACAATTGGCACAGTTGGTGAAGAAGAGGCAAGGAGGATCGAGATGTCCACCATAGGTGGGGAGGTAGCCACCATAGCTTGACACATAGATGAAGGAGCAGCAGTGACAGAGGCAGCTGGTGGAGACTTGGGCTGATCCATTTCCATTTCTTCTCCTTCATGGAGTGGGTCCTCCTAAATAATAGGTACTACATGGGTATTTCCTGACCTTTTGTGTTTCTAGGAAGGTTCACCTTCTGAGGCCTTCCTGGCATACACCTTTGGGTTAGGTTGTTGCTCCTCAGTCTCTTTTCTTTTTCGGGAGTGATTGAGTGGAGGAGACTTGGATGTTTCTCCTATTGAGGTTGTAGCAGCTCCATCATTTGTTGCACTAGGATAACTTTTGAGAACTTAATAGGTCAGAACGACCCCCTATTCCTTCATTTTGGAACTCTTCCCATTGACCCATTCTCTTATACAAGCTTCGATTGGCTTAGTTATGATATTGATGTCATCAACCTCTTCCTTGTCCCAGTCTATCAATGGCAATGGCAAGTTAGCAACTGCATCATACCTAGGATCCATAATTGTGCTCTCATTTTCTTCAACTTGATTGGGCATAGGGAACAAGTTCACCCTTTTCAAAAAGTAGGAAGTCAATCGCATGTAATGCCTCATGTGCATCTCCTTATCATCTTTGCAGTTTTCCCAGAAATCTTCAACTTGGTACAGATGGGCATACTCGGGTCCAAGTGCCTTTCTTATATGCCCATAAGGACGGGCGGTATGAAGCCAAAAATGGTATTCCACTAACTCCTTTTCTGAATTTCCAACACATTGAGAGGTATGCAACTTATACATACCTCATCCAAAAGAAAGGGGATAAGGGATCCCTGCCAAATGTATGTTGCTAAGCAAGGTGTTTACATGCCACATCTATCGAGAGAGTTCCAACAATATAATCTGGTCATTAGGATATTAGTGCAACTTGTTCAGCCTTTCTGTGAAGCCTTGAGCGTGGATGTATGTGAATTTAGGATACTAGACGAATAGAAAGGTGTATTGTTTGAGGAAAGTGCGAGCACTGTGGTAGACTCGCCTTTCGAAATTGCCTCCAAGCAACCTGATAGTATGACCTTTACAAATCGTCATTCACCCTATAATAATCCTTCTTAAAGTTTTAGAACTGCAGTTGGGGGTACCTATCGCAGACCTTTAGCTCTCTACCTTGTTCTTCATTTGGAGCTCTAAACAAGGGCCACTATATTGCCTCTGTTCAGCCAGTGAATAAACCTAGTAGGATGTCATGTAAATTTTGGAGGTATTTTTAAGATTCTTGAAATTCTCGTGGAAGCAGTCACTGATGATTTCACCCCAATAGAATGTGGTTTATATGGCATCATCCCCTTTTCTGTGAAGAATATTTACAAAAAAGTAGACCATCCATTCCTAGAAGTACATAGCGGTGGGAAGGCCCATTACCCTACTCAGTAGGGTCACTAGATCATGATAATCTTCATAGAAATCATCGTGGAAGAGTTCTTGGGGAACCTTAGCAGCACTGCCCCACTTCTCCTTGAGCCAATATTGATTTATAAGCTTTTTACATTACAAGGGATCTTCATCCCACATGGCCTTGCAATCTGCAATGGTCGGTACTTCCATTTCCCTAAAGGTAGGGATGTGAAATGTCTTGGTTATTTCCCTGGGGGACATGTCGGCTAGAATGTTCCCATCCCTGTCTACTATTGTCTGGATTTTTGGATAGTATCCTTCCCTGCAAGCCATTACTAGCTCAAGGGTGACAAGAGATGGAAGAAAGCCTAAAGCCTTAGCAATCCTGCTACTTCTAATTAACCTTGTATTTTATGTTGTTGGATTGACTCTAACCCTCTATTTAAATTCATCAATATCAATGTGCCCAATGTTGGTATCTGTAATCTCCTTCCAATCTGTGATGACCTTTGAATGCAACTACTCCCCTTGGAACTGGTACTTCATTTTTTCCTTGTCTTCTTTTCCATGAGGAGCTCTACCTTTTTTATTTCCTTTGTCCTTTTCTACAGCTTCCCCTAAGGGTCCTGCACCCGATTCCATATATCTTGCAAATGAAGGCATGATGAGCATAATCAAACATTAATACACAAGTGTTAGCCAAAATCCATGTGGATGGAGTCAAATTAGATGATACATCATTCAAGAAAGCAACTTGTTGGAAGGATTTTGGATGATCTGGGACCCAGGGGCCAAACTTCCTTGGGAGGATGGTTGTTTTGAAGGGCGAACAGGGTAGGGAAGTCCGCATGTTTTCTCTCATCTTCAGATTAATATAATTTGAACTATCCATGGGAAAGAGGGTCCAATTTTAGCACATGGGTTGAAATTTGTTTCCAGATTGGAGGTGATTTGGATCATCGTTGGGGAATTTGGAGTCATGATGAGGGAAAGCCATTAGGAGTTTGTTGTTTGAGAAAATTTTGATGAAACAACATTCCGGGGGCAGACTTCAAGGGTCTAAGACCCACAAGGCTGAAGGACAGCTGACCTAGCTTCTTTATTGCTTAAGTGTTTTGATCAAAAAGGCCAGGAAGCTGTTTGAGGATGGCTGTTTAGAATGGTGAGCAATGAGCAGAAGTCCGGTGGGAGTAGCTCGGTGGACCGGACCTGGACTTAGACTTTGTTTCCGTATTTTCTTTGTTAAGAACCCTACCAACGGTCAGAGTACTAGGATTTAGAGGCCAGAAGGATAAGCTAGCTTTTCCTTTTGCTATGGCCGAAACAGGATGGAGTCCCGATGATGGAAGTCTAGTGGGACGGATCCGGTGAAGGGAAAGACACTTAGCTTTTATCATTTCTTGCTCATGCGGCATTGGGACGCTCAAGACCCAGAGGTCGGAAAGCAACCATTCGATAGCCATGGAAAATGGAAATGTCGCAATGGAGGTCTGTGGGTAGAAGTCTGTGGACCGGGACCTAGAGGGTGCTAAGGACACGGCCATTTCAGCTTCTAACTCAGGTGGAAAATGGAGGGATGGATCCCGAGGCTCGAATGGATGGATCTGGGATGACATTTGGGAAACAACAAAAGGTAGATGACATCCTGAGGATGGAATCCCATGGGAGCAAGCCCGGGAAGCATTGATGGAGGCAAGTAGTTCAATTTTTTTTTATCCAAACATCGAACTGACAAGGGCGATCCGGGATTACGAGCCTGACAAAGAATCTGGTCATTTGGAAGTTTTTTTGTTTTAAAATTTTATTGACGGCTATGGAAAGGCTTAGGCCCGAAGGGCTCTATGACTCTGTAGAAAGAATGATGCCAAAGCAATGAAGTTCCAAATTCAATTACATGGTGATTTGATGGTTTTTTCAAAATTTCATCATATGGGTTTTTTAGGTCTCATCTTCCTCTACTGAATAAATGCATTTTCATCCTATTTTTTTCCATTACTTTAACACAAAATCATAAAAAATCATAGCAGAAGGGTGGACGATGGACTTACCACGAGAAACCGGTGAATAAAGTTGTTAAATCCCTAAAGAATTGGAAAATGAAGGTAGCGGGCGTAAGGGTGGCAAGTGACGAAGGCTCGGGATCTCTACAACTGCTTTGGCTAATCCTGACACATGAAAATGATAGGTTGATCCAAATATTTATACCCCTAAATTCATTTGATGCACCCAATAAATGATCGTAGGCAGGCGAGAAGTTTGTGAATTGAAATTTTGAGATAGCGGCAAAGGATCCAGAACCTAGGGCTCAGAAAGACGCAAGCTGATGGTCATTTTAAAAGTGAAGCAAAAAAGGGGGTCTTAGGGTCCGATGGGTAGACTCCCAGTGAAGGATGACCATTCAGGAAGGGAAAACGCATAATGGAGCTCCGGGTAGAGAAATCTAGAGAACTAAGCCCAGGGAAATCGAAAGACGGTCAATTAAAGAATAAGTCATGAGGACAAGAATCAAGGAGCCGAGTCCTGGGGCATGGAAAGGTGAAACCTTTTGGACATTTTGGAAGACCAAATGCAGCCCAGAACTCAGATGAGGGAAACCTGCCATGACGGACCCGAAATGCCCCAAGGTCGCTGTCAGAAGAAAACCGTCAAAGGAACTCTGTGAGGACCTAAGACTTAGAAAATTTGAAGGGGATGAAACATGGTCAACTTGAGGTGAGACTTTGGGGGCACGTTGACCATCTAGGACACCAAAAGAGGGGGAACGCAAAATGAGGCAGCAACAAAATGACCTAGCAAGACAAAACAAAAAGAGGGTCCCCATTCTGAACCAGGTGTGTGTGCTAAGGGAACAACAATCCACAAGAAAACCCCTCATTATGCCTTTGTGATCTCCTGAAGAGATCAATAGCATGGGGGCATAGGGGGAAATATTCAAAAAATTCTTCTCAAATCCTTTGTAGGACTTGTAAAATGGATTGTATCTCAATGAGATCACTACTATCTATCAAGGAACAAACTCTTGAGTGATAGGATTAAATAAACATATCTCCCATCCATCTCTCCTCCATGTCAATGTAGGGATTTGTGATGAAGTCATCATTTGTAAGTGTCACCATTATTGGTGTGGTTACATTAGAGAGTTGAGTATGTGCTACCTCATAGCTCTAAGGCATATAGGATCTATAGGCGGAATAGCATAATGAGATCTAATATCCACACCAAACCTAAAGAAGCGTGATTGAAATATAGAGCTCCTCATCATGCAATCTAATATAAAAAATTATAAACCAAATATAGTATGTTAACTTTCAATCATATATCCTACCCTACTCAATCTTTATTATCATATCTAAGGGACCATGCAAAGCTAATATTTTCCATAAGATTGATCTCCTTATCTCAATCTCTTTGTTGACTATTTGGTTGTATAAATTTGTCACTACTTACCCAATTTTCATCTCTATCTCCCTCTTTTCATTCTCATCTCTTTTGTTAGGACTCAATACTTTAGTGTCAAATATTTTCATTGAGTCCCTCTTAGTTTTTTCACATAGGTTTATTTTGACTCTTATTTATAACCGATATGAGAATAACTTGTATGGGTTTTTTTTTCTATATTTCTCCTAATGATAAACGTTTGTGTGTGTTGTTAAAATAAAAAATTCACTTAGGTCTATGAAAATTCCAAGTCTGGAACATTCTTGGGTGTTTTTGGTGCTTTGTTAGAGTCATTAGATTTTTCCTACCAGGCATACATGCCCTCCACCTTCACTTTCCATTTTTTCCTTGTTGGAATTTCGAACTTCCCTTTCTTGTCATGCTTCTCATCTAATGTTCAAATTTCCTTTATACTTATTGACTTTTCAAACTTCTCCCTTCCCCAGTACTCAACCCTTCTCATGAGTACCCATTGCTAGGAATTCCCAAACTCCAACCCTTAACATCTTACAATATATTTTCTCATTGAAGTTAAACCATCAGACTTCATCCATTATCCATGTCATGATTTCATAGCACCTTTTTCCTTTCAATAGCTGGAAAAAATGCATAAGATATGAATTTTTTGATCTGTAATTATTCAAAACTAGTTCTTGTAGTTTTTTGGATTCTTTCCAACTTGTAGAGATGACCTAAACAAGCCATGTGTGAGACAAAAATTTCTAGCTACACCATAAAAGTATTGAATGTAGATATGGGGATCATTTCACTACCTAAATACTTTTTCCACTTAGTTTTAGTGTGGTTTCAAAGCAATTTTCAGCAAAGGAAGTTGATAAGTAGTTAGGGTTTCACCAGATAGTTGTTTTGACCTTGCACCTACCCGTGATCATTCAAATGGCTACTTTGGTACCTTAAAATCATAGCACATATAAAAATAACACTACAATAGCCATGCGAATATTAATGCAAATGAATGAATCATTACAAGAGTCAAATTTACATGTTGGTTGTAGTGATAAAGGATGAAATTACTCAAAAACCCTAAAACTAGCCTAATGGATCTTAGCAACCACCAGATCCAGTTGGATGGAACCCAAAATTCATTATTTAATCATGTAGGTGAAAATTTGAAAAGGGATAAATAATGAAAGTAACCAATATTATATTTAAGATGACCATTATGGTTTTTTGGAATGCATTTTCATCACACCTTCTACTAGCAATGTTTGTTGTAGATTTGTTGACCTTTACATTACCTAACATGCCATATCTAATAGGAACCATTAATGTAATAGTATTTTACAAGTCTAAGAAAACTTCATCGTTTATTCCCATATAAATTTTATCATTGTATAAGAAATGTTAATAAGTTTAGAACACAATTGCTAGATGATTAATGTCTACAACCAATGACTAAGAATTTTCACATCCCAATAGAATTTTATTGTCTTGAGACTTTCTTATTGTGAACTAGCTTTTCAAAATATGAATATACATAAACTAGTGAGCTATTCATGAAAAGGGTTGGTCACTAAACCATTTTTACAATAAAATGTCTTTTTGGATTGTTCTAGGGCATCAAATGTTGAATTTTTAACTAAAAATTAAAAAATATAGTCTATAACAACATAAGAAGGGTTTTATCTTGTATTATTTTAGCAATGAATGCCTCCATATTTATATACAATTATTCAAGGGAATATTTTAATTATTGTTAGGTATTTCCTTTTTTTGTATTAGCTAGCACAAATGTATTAATGGTTTGGTGTATTCGTTATGGAACCTAATGTATTGAAAATATTTTATAATAACTATTCTTTCAAATTATATGGGTCATTTTAGTTTTGTTCATGGATGATTAAGCATGTTTATTATCAAATTATAATCTTGGTTTTCGTATTACTAAAAACCTAGTTCTATTTATGCTTTCCTAAGTATTTTATTTTTTCTCTCTATAGTTATAACTCTATTGCACAGTGGAGCAAGTACCGATCTTTGTTGGTTCAAGATCAAGCACTCTTATTAAAAAACATGCTATTTAATTGTAAGATTAGATTAGCTTAGTGCATGTTTTTAATGTTTCAACAATATAAACTAGGGAAATATTACAAGAAAACTAGAACTATAAAAACATTAGGGAACCATTTCTAGTGTGTCTCCACCTTGCCAATATGAATGAAAATATTAACAAGAAGCATCTTAAGGGACTATAAAACTATTGATTATTTAGAGGTGCATGTGCAAGGTGTGTTATCATCTATATAGACATATTTTTTAGATAGTTGCACTTGATCTAGTGATAAAAATTAGGATCAAATTTGTATAGTTGGGTATGGTTGTTGTTTATTCTATTCATTGTTTCATTTTAATTGATATAAAAATCCTATTAAGGAGACCTCTAAGAACACCCTCTCAGTTTTAAGTTGATCCCAAAGTGTACTCACTCTCATTGGATGCCTTCAACCACCTTCAATATATTTAGGAACATTTGTCTCACCCTCCTGAAGACACCTTTATCCTGAAGATGTCACAAGAATGTTTTATGATTGTGGACCCTACAATTTTGGGACCTAACATAATTGTGGAAAGTAAAAATTACTCCATTTTAGCCCATTTTTACTCTCACATGTTAGGTTTTACTTACGTGCCATATTTTTATCACCACTTTCTAAAGATCATCGAAGCAAGATGATATAAGCATACATCAAACCCTATGAGAATGGTACATCCTCGTGTCCTCATTTTCTATAAAAAAAAATCTAATCACTTATCAAAATGCACTTTGAGTCAATTTATTTGTTTTGTATGCTCTTCACATAAATTGATGCATGCAACAAAGGTAGTATTTTTCTAACTAGTGTTGATGTTTGTTGGCAAGATAGATCCAAATTTATAATAGCATGCATCCATCACAAAAGAGATGCATACCAACACATCCAAGGGACATGATATACAAGATACATGCTCCTTCAGATGCTTATAATTAGATATAAGACAAAATCAAAAAATATAATATATATATAGAAAGAGATAGAGATAGACAACTATAGAGATACAAAGATATAAGATATTTATATAGTAGTCACACATAAGATATAAAGACATACAATTATGTACATATAGAAAATGTAATGAGAATGAATGAGTGGATGTAATGTAATGTAAAAAATTATATGAGAAGATAGAGATGTATATCTTCTGTAACAGAGTTGTACATAATCAATATAATATTTTGCAACTTGGTCTAACTCATGGGTATTGTGTTATGTTACATATTGTGTATGTTGATAAATGTATTTTGTTAATTTTTTATATCCTTTCATGCCACAACTTTCTATAACTCCCTGCATAAGTTTCACAGCCCTATTTTCCCTCCCTCGTTATTTTGAATGACTACATATTAAGAATGAAATAACTAATTATAGACATGTAAAATTGACCAAACACTTATTGTACATCCTAAATGACATTTTTTCATCATCGGCATCATTATCATCGAATATCACTGCATTTGACATCAATTGCATCAAAAACCCTAATTTACTCTATTACTTGAATAATTATACATTATTTAATTAATTCACTTTTTCACCATTTTTTTTTTTGGTAACTCAGGGTATCCCCGCGACCCACCCAACGCAACTCCACTTGAGGAGGTGAGTGAGGTGAGACTAGTCCCTGAGGGTGGTCCACGGAGCTGGCAACCAAGACCACCGGGTAATTCTGAGAGCGAGTCGAACCCGAGACCATGAGGAGCCATCCCACAGCCTCAAGCCAAGCCGACACTCACCATTTTTGATGAATTAAATAAATTTCATTTATTTAATAAAGTCCTAAAACCCTAAATTCTTCTATTAATTTAATAATACTACATTATTTAATTAATTCACTTTCTCATCAATTTTGACAAATTAAATAAATTTTATTTATTTAATAAAATCCTAATTTAACATTTCTCCTAATTAATTAAATAACGTCAATTATTTAATTATGTCGCTAATTCCCTTTATTCCCTTAAGTCAATTAAATTATTAAAACATAATAATTAAATCACTTTCCCCCAAATTTGAATAATTGAATTTAATAATTCAAAACATCATCAAAAATCAAATCAAACAAATACCACTTTATTTGCAAAAGTCAAACTTGATTTGTACATTCAACACCAAAAAAAGATTAATTAATTAAATCAATCAATTAATTATCCTCACCCACTTTCATGATTAAGTAAATTGCTCCACCTTTTCCCTCAATCCCACTGAAGGCTTGAATTGATTTCATCAATTTCACGAATTTCTCCACTTATTTCCTCAATCCCAATGAAGGCTTAAATTGATTTCATCAATTTCTTGAATTGCTCCACCTATTTCCTCGACTCCACTAAACACTCAACAAAGATTTCTTCAATCACACCAATTATGTAATTAATTTACATTGATTATTCCTGTATGTTTTCTCTCAACATCTTTCAACCATCGATCAAAATATTCTATTACGCAATCTTGAGCATTCATTTCAAATCATAAATTCCATATAACAAACTTCTTTCTTCTAAAAAACAATAAGAGAATCAACCTATTTTAGATAATGAAGTAATGCCAAGATTGTAATTGACATTTTTGACAAATCTTCACACATATCTTCTATCAACACACACACGCTCTTCAAGCTTCCGCACAAACAATGGAGTCTTCGCATTGATATGAACCCAACATCTTTGAGAACACACTCTGACACGAGATGGTAACACTACTTTATTTTTTAATTCAATTGTTATTGTTCTTTCAATTTTATTCTCGAATTCGTTAATTTATAATTTCATTTTGTGAGTAATGGGCATGAATCATTAACTTTTTTGTTAGAATAGTTTTTATTCACTAGATTTGATTGCTTTTCATCTTCCTGATTTCTCCCTTACACATTTTGGCACACCCGATGTGACAATGGTCCTTAGCACTAATCTTTTTATGAGAAAAATTTAAAGTTGCAAGTTTCAAAAGTGTGTTGGAAAAATCTTCATGCATAGGCTTCAAGAATTTTTGCACTGGATTTCACATTTCTCGTGCACTTGACTATTTTTTGGTTACTTCTATTATTTTTTGTGCTTTTGTAAAAGTAACAAGGGCACACTTGACTTTTTCGTTCACTTTTTCTAAAAATACAAAGGCCGCACTTGAATTTTTTAGGCACAGTTGCTCCTAACAGAGTCGCTTTGCTAAAAAGTCTCACTTTTCTCTATCAATTTTTATTTGAGATTTGCAAATCACATTTTTTGATTTCTAACATTAATGATCGTTTGATTTGGATGTTGGACAGGTGCTAATGTGGTTTGTGCAGGATTTGCAGAAGTATGACATACGTGTATCCAAGAGCCATTAACACCTTTATTGAAGAGAAGGCGAACAATCAAAGATTTTAAGTTTTAAAAGCTTTCATAGTTAGAAAACTTTAATTTGGTGCATAAAAAGAACCCCACAAACAAAATTCTTTCAATTTGTGCATCTAAAAAGAATATTTCAAATATTTCTTAGCTTATAAATTTTTTCAATTGGTGCAATAAAAAGAACCCCACAAACAAAATGCTTTCAATTGGTGCTCTAAAAAGGATTATTCTTTTCAAATCTTGTAGAACAAACAATTTATTTTGGTACTTATTGATTTTTTTTACCAATGCTTTCATTCTTGTTGGTGAATGCACGATTTCTTTTGTTGACCATTAAGACAAGGATTTAGAAAAAAAAAATTTGGTTGGTGCTTAAAATGAACAAATCAAATTCTTGTCTTGCACATTGTGATATCTTTGTCTGAAATCCAGAACATCTCACTTTGGTGAACATAAAAAGAACAACTACTATCTTGTACACACCTTTACTTTCATTTTTTACTTTCTTTATTTTATTTTATTTTTATTTTTTGAGGATTAAAATGAACATTGCAATGAAGTGTATTTTGTGTATTCTTTGTTTGGAAAACTAGGTGTCTATCCTCTCCTCTCATGCCTTTTGGGGATCTTGGGTGATGAAAAGCATCTTGATTTTTGCACGTGTGTTTACATTTCAAAGCATACCTTTAGAGGGTCTTCCTCCCAACTTTTGAGATGGAATGAACCAAGTGGTACTTTATTTTGGTCTACTATATAAATATCTGTGGGTGTGAGGAAAGTTCTCATCCACCTGGTGCGGATGCTCTATACCGATGAATGTCTCCCTCGGTATCTGTATGATACATAAAAAACCTGCAAGGGATGGGAGGCCTCTTAATTGAGTGAATCACCACATGAATAGACACTAGTTATCCCGAAACATGACTAAGAACCAATGTTTGTAGAAGCTACCCCTTTTAACGAAAATATTCTTTGAAGTGGTGCATCAAAAATTTGATTCTGAGAAGTTACTTACCAAGTCCAACTTATGGTTGAGCTTAAAACAGTCTTTCATTCATTGCATGTAAAATCATCCCTTCAGGGCATAAGGTAAACCCATCTAGGAGGAATTGTCTATCCCTAGGTTGTAGATTGTCTTAACGAAATTTCCAAATACCTTTCAGTTACTTTGAAACATCAAACTTTGTGCTTGAATTAAAAATGAACACATCAAAACAAGCACTCAACATGGTTCTAAAACTATAAACCCTTTTCACTCAATGTGAATCCTTTTAAAAGAGCCAGATATTTTCACTCCCTAAAAGATATCCTAAACACATATCTTTGAAGGTTTTTGAATGTTTAGGCTCATATTTCAAGTCACATTAAGGAAAAATTAAACATTGCAAACTATAACTTTAGCATTTCTACCTCTATGAACTTTGAGCTTTCATGGAGGGAAACATGTTTAAAGAATAGACATTTAGGTCAAATAAGTTTTTCTTGTTGTGTTGCATGATATCACTTGACAAATCTTGAAACAAATCAAACAAAATCATCTAAAACTGCAAAATCATCCAAGTTGCTGCCAAATACAGAAATTGGAAAACAAAATTGAATAGAGGTCACTTTTGCTACTATTTTTGCTGCACTTGCCAAAAAATATATCACTTTTGCTGACAGATACTAATGAAAATCTACTAATTTTGACAAACTTAGTGCACTTGCGATAAAACTGGTCCCACTTGACATTTTTGTGCCACAATTGACAAAAAAAATTGGCCACACTTGACTACAAATCTGTCGCTTTTGACAAAAAATCTCACTTTTGACTATGCAATTCACCAATTTGGAAAACTACACACAGAGGCCGCACTTGACAAATCTGACCACACTTTCTTTTCAAAATTGAGTGCACTTGACCATAATCTGGCCGTAGTTAACTTTCTTAGCCGCTTTTGATCCAAAACTATCACTTTTGCTTTGTTTCCTAGTAAAAATCATAAAATCAATTTGAAAATAGTTATAGATCCATTGAAGAATGAAAAAACTCAAATCCCAAGGTACATCATATAATCCTTCATCTATTTTCAAACACTCTATCCTATGTTTGGAAATAAAAATCAAAACAAACTTGGATTATTCCCTCATCCACACTTCTAAGATATCAATAGTTGCTTGAACCTCAAGGCTAGCTGAAGTAAGCTTTTTCCACAACATATCCTCTAGAATAAGAAGTGAAATATCGATCCAAGCCTTTTAGCATTTTGAGTTCCAAGAATAGTGTCATCCCAAAAAATCACTCAAACCTTAGGGTCTTGAGAATCAGAACAACCATATCATACAACCGAACCTTACACTAGCTATCATACAACCAAACTTTGAGCTGATTGAAGGAGAACAAATAGAAATAATCAATAGTTTGAGAAGCTTCATATTCAAGACAAAAGAAACACCAAACCAGTGTAGAAACACAGCTAGCATCCTAGATAGAGAGGAAGACAAAGCAAATCTCACGGCTGGAAGGCCTGTATTACCACCTCCTGCGTGGCAATAGGTATCAATCCTTCATGATCTCTAGTAAGACCAAAATTATTAAACAAAAATCAATATTATTCCTTTTAAAGAGGCATCATAGTTCAAATTCTATCAAGAGGCACATCTTGAAGCCTTACTGCAACTGGGACATCCTGGTAAGAAAATTTTATGCTCACTCTTTTAGGAATGAACCGAACTAGTATATCCAATTTAAGCATGTATTTCCACCTCCTGCACAGAAATAGGATAACCTATTTTTTAAAATAGAAAATCCCAAAAACAAACAAAATTTCATTTTCCTTAAAATGAAAAATCCAAAAACAAAAGCATTATTTTCCATAGTTAGGAGTCACAAAACGTTCACAAAAGTTTGGCACTTGTTTATCACAATTATGAGATCACAACATAGAAAGAACATGGAAGCAAACAAAATCAACACCAACATACCCCCAACAAACATCACAAATGACGAAGGTGGCCCATGGGGCTATAGGCCAAGTGACCTTGAAACCCCTCAAAAGAGACCCACATTCAAGGAAACATTTAGTGAGGAGGAGATAAACCACAAATGACAAGAAATGATGGAGAAATCAAACCAAAACCCAAAACAAATGGTCGTAGAAGAGGTAGATACTAAGGAGGAAATAAATGATGAAGAACTCTTTCAACATTCCCAAAACCCCAAGGTGCTCAAACTAATGAACAAACTGTTGAAAAAGGACCCAAATTCTTACTTCAAATTAGCACAAAGTAGTGCTAAATTGCCAATAAAATTTAACGTGGAAGCTCTCAAAAATCCTAACCTTATTACCTTAGGGGATAACTCAGTTGTGAGACAGATATCCAAACCCACAAAGATTCCAAACATGACACCTATATTCTCACAAAGCAATGGTCAACCAATGGAAAACCCTTTGTATAGAAAACCATCACAAATTGAACAAGCAGCAATGCCCCAATAGTATCAAGGAGGTCCATCCCCATATGTACCAGAAGGAAACAATCCACCAACAGGACAATACATGCCTCAAAACACTTCATATATGGACCCTTCCCAAAATGTATAAAATCAACAAGGGCAATTCCCACAATAGTACCATCAACAGGTTGGGTCATATGGTCCCCTTCCTAATCAACAATACCAATAACAAGGTATGCCACAGGGTACCCTTTTCAATCAACAAGGTGGACCATATGGTCCCCTTCCCAATCAACAATACCAACAACAAGGTTTTCCATAGGGTACCCTTTCCAATCAACAAGGTGGACCACATGATCCCCTTCCTAATCAACAGTACCAACAACAAGGTACCCTTCCCAATCAACATGGTGGACCACATGGTCCCCTTCCCAATCAACAGTACCAACAACAAGGTGTGCCACAAGGTACTCTTTCCAATCAATAAGGTGTACCACATGGTCCCCTTCCCAATCAAGAATACCAACAACAAGGTGTGCCATAGGGTACTCTTTTCAATCAACAAGGTGGGAAACATGGTCCCCTTCTCAATCAACAATATCAACAACAAGGTGTGCCATAGGGTACCCTTTTCAATTCATCCTATCAACAAGGTAACTCGCCAATGCACCACCAAGGTAACCTTCAGTACAACTCATCCCAACAACAGGGTATACCACTAATGCACTACCAAGGGACCTCTCCTCAACAACAACTATAACAAGGAGCTAACCCTCCTTACATCCAACGACAAGCTAATCCTCCTTAAATAAAACAAGGACCTTACCCTCCTTTCACGCAACAAGTATTTAACTCTCGTTCCACCCAACATGGTTACCAAGGTCTCGTACCTCCACAATACCCAACCTATGACCAAAGCATGGTAGGACAACAAGGTTACTATGTGCAGGATCCCCAAAAAAAGTACCAAAAATAGAATTGGAAATATAACTACAAGCAATGAATTAGAGAATATCATATATGTAGATAGGGAAACCAAAGAAGACATATAACCTTCAGGATATATGTCAATTTCCCTTTGATTATTCCATTACTTTGATTCCTTTTCCAAAAAAACTTCAAAATACCAAAGTTTAAAAAATACAAAGGAAAGGGATATCTAGTAGAACACATGAGATATTTCTTGGTAGCAAGCATGGAAGTCCAAAACAATGATTCCTACCTAATGAGGCTCTTCCCACGTAATCTTATTGGTCACACCATGGAATGGTTTTCCCATCTACCACCAAGAATTAAAATCTTTGATGAACTTTCTACCAAATTTGTAACCCACTTCTCATTCAATATGGAACAAGATATCAAGATCATGAATTTATACAAGATTAAACAGAGTCAAGGAGAGTCCTTTACCTCCTACCTACAGAGATGGAGACATGAGACTAGTAGGTGCAAGTGGCCTATTCCCAACAAGGAACTAGTAGACATATTTGTTTCCAATGTCCAAGCAAAATTCAACTACCAACTTACCATGTTGTATCCCGCTAACTTTGAAGAGGCAATTGAGAAGGTACTACACATAGAAATGGACAAGAACAAAAAAATCACCAACAATGGGGTAGTTGATGCTAGAATAGTATGGAATGTACAAAATCCTAATGTACCTCAAAACAAACCTCAAGTTGCACAAACAAGCTATGCTCCTAATAATGTACAAAACAATAAACTTACCTATCCCCAAAACAATCAAGTAGTCAACCAATAGAAAAATCAAGGAGGGAAACAAAGGCAATACAATCAATCAAGAATGAAGTTCATAATATTAGGAGATTCACTTGAGATAGTCATGCATAAACTAGTGCAACAAAACATCATCAAGGTCAATGATCACACTAACTATGAGGATCCAAGCTTCAAAACACCATGGTACAATGAGAAGGATTTATGTGATTTCCATAAAATCAAAGGACACACAATAAACAATCGCATGAGACTCAAGCACATCATACTAGACTTGATAGACAAAGGAGAAGTGGATGTTGAACATTTGCCTTGAAACAAAGACCTCCATATATACACAAATCCAATTCCAAACCATGCTACAAGGAATGACAAAGGAAAAGACCAAGACTATCACAATGTCAACTACACTTATGGTGACACAATTCTAGGTACCCTCTCTTAAGCAGATAACACTAGGGTAAATGTAGTGACTATACAAGGTAGGCACAATGAATGTAATGTAACTACCCATCAAGGGAGAGTTATGATACAAGGAGCCCCACCTAAGCCCACAACTAAATCATCAAATGACTACAATATTGTGGAACAGCTGAAGAAGACTCTTGCCTTGATCTCTTTCCTAGAACTACTAAAACTATCACCCGCACATAGGGAGATACTTGAAAAATTCTTAGAAGCATCAATTCCTAAATACCTCAATCCAAATCAATTCCAATACATTCTTGGAAAAATCATGGTCAATCACCATTTAGTATTTTTTGAGAAAGACCTTCCACAACCAATCCCTCTACATACATATTTGTGTCCACAAAAACATGGTCAAGAGAGTGTTGATAGATAATGGTACGGGTCTAAAAATATGTACCTTGAAATTCATGAAACAGCTGGGGTATTTTGATGATGTGATAGACAAAGAAAAGAGAATTACTATAAGTTCCTATGATGATCTCGAAAGGAATTCAAAAGGGACAGTCAGGCTACCAATGTAAATAGGACCAGCCACAACAGAAACCACATTTCAGGTACTTGACCCTGAGTTACCGTACAACCTCATTCTAGGACACCCTTGGATTCATGCATTACAAGAAGTTGCTTCAACCTTTCACCAAAGTTTAAAGTTTCCTCACGAAGGAAAGGAGGTGGCATCATATATTAATCCTGAACTCTTCCATTTTTGTGCAAAATTGGAAGATAAGTATAACAAAATCCAACATATACCCAACAATGACATATCATTTCATTCATTCTCATATGTTGAACCTTCCACACTACCATCAACCTCAATCAAACCAACATCAAGTGAGCAACCAAAAATGGAAACCAAGGTTCAAGTACTTGATAGGGGTAATGGAAATTATCACTTCAACCAAGCATTTTGCATTGGCATGCTTCTACCAACACCCAAGGTTTATGGAGGCCCGAAGGAGATTAAATATGTTCAAACAATACAAATGATAGCCAAACCCACAATTTTCACCGAGTGGGGAGATATGAAGGATGAAGATACATTCAAAGAATACTTGTCATCAATGATCCACAAAGAGGACCAAAAGGAGCTAGAACAGCCACAACCCCTTCTAATTGATACTAGCAGTAAAGGCTATAAATTAGCTTAAAAAATGGGATATAACAGAATAGGTGGCCTTGGGCTACACAAAAAACGTAGATGGGGGCCTACCATAGTGGAACAAAGAAATAAAAATATGGGACTAGGTTATGATTCAAAATATGGGGTTACTCCAAAAACAAGACGTACCTATTTTAAGAAATGAGTGCCTTCTACTAGCTTTAAGACATTAGATATATACCATCGTATGGACAATGATTTACACATTGAGGACTTATTTGAGAGCTTTAGCATAAGCATAGCCCCTATCCAAATTATCGAAACTATCCCTCATGACTTATTATTCTTGAACGGATTCTAACGAGTACGAATGGGTTCTCCTTCCTTTGTTAATGAATGTGATTCATTTGTTTCTAAAAATGATGACCTAGATACCCAATGGGAAAATGATACCAAATCCATATTAACCATCTCAAAAAAATTTATAAGTTTTGCAGACAACAATGATAACCTACCCCTCTTCTACCCACAATTGATAGATTGCGACCAACAACAACATACACCTGTTTTGGATCAATTCCAAAATGATGAAGCAATCACAGAGTTTATGGGGCTTTGAATGCATATACCAGTAGGAGATTATAAAGTAGGGTTCATCATGGAACTTGAACAAGATGCATACTTCAGTGGGGAGATTGTATCATCTAGTTGCAAAAGTGAAAAAGATAATATAAAAATAAAAATGTGATCCCCTAGAGAAAACCACAATGTGGCTCTATCGGTTCCTGAAAAGAAGAAAATAAAGGATGCATCCAAAGGTGAAAACCTCTTTGAGGCACACAACAATGGAGGATTCAATCTCCCCATATCAGAATATCAAGAAAAATCAACACTCCTAGTGGAAAAGGCAGAATTCATCAATGTTGGCACAATAGAGAACCCAAAGATCACATACCATGCGACGTCACTTGATCCTGAAGAGAAAGTGAACTTCACAACATTCATCAACAAAAGAAAATTAAACTTTGCATGGACCTATGCAAACATGCCAGGAATGGATCTGGCATTAGTTGTACATCATTTGGCCATATTCCCTAGAGCAAAACCTATCAAGCAAAAACAAAGGAAAATTCATCCTCAAATAGCACTATTGGTAAAGGTAGAATTGAAGAAATTACTAAACATGGGTTTCATCAAACCCATCCATTATCCAAAATGGATATAAAATCTAGTACTAGTGTCAAATCCCACTAGGGGAATAAGGATCTACATGGAATTTTGAGACCTAAAAAAATATTTTCCAAAGGATGACTTCTCGCTTCCCAAGTATTAACATAATCATAGATCTAACAGCAGGACATGAGATGCTATTTTTAATGGATGGTTTCTCTGGGTATAATCAGATAAAAATATCCCCTAATGATCAGCACAAAATGGCATTTACTTGTGCTTAGAGAACCTTCTACAAGAATGTAATTCCATTTGGTCTAAAGAACGCAAGAGAAACCTATCAAAGAGAAATGACAATGATCTTCCATGATATGCTATTGTGGACAAAGAATTTGGCACCACGAGGCTCTCTAACACTTCTAGGGTTTTTCAGCTAAAAGGAGAGAGGTAGGGAAAAATGTGCAATGTCCCCACTCAATACTAATGCAAATATGAATGAGATATGCCTAAATTTAATGTCCTAAATACAATAAACTGATAAAAGATATTGATTATGGAATGCAAGATGTTTGAAAACACAAAGTTGTATGCAAAATAACCTAAGAATGCAAACAAACTGTAACAAAAATGAGAGAGACTGGAGAGATGCACCTGGAAACTGGAATGTGATGCAAAGAGGCTCTAGAATCCTATAGAATTTTTTGTTGAAGCCAATTGGGACACTTACACCAAGTTGGGTGACTTAGTCCTATTTTAGGGAGATTCTATCGGAACAAGTTTCAGCCAAAATGGTATCCAAAAATATAGAAAACACTTTTTAGACCTAGCAGTGGGACTAATTCACCATTGATGGCGGCTTAATCCACCTTCAGCTTTTGGGAATTTCAAAGATGCAATTTGTAACTCTCAGTCTACACTTTGGTTCTGACAGGTGTCTGGATCTGAATTTGCATAATTCGATCTGTAAGTGATCTCCAAGCTTCTTTTAAGGATTTGTTGACTTTGAATGACTTTGATGAAATTATGACACCTTTTAACACCTTTCTCTTTAACAAATCTTCATATAAGACTTGCAAAACACACATGCAAAGAGAGGAAATAGGGTTAAGGGTTAGTGAATAGGGGTTTTCCTTGGTCAAACCCTAGTTTGGTAATTGAACCCTTGAAAATGAAATTAAATGAAAAGAGAATGATGAATTAACAACATGCAATGTTACAACTCACCAAACCCTTGATGTAGAAATCTTAAAATATGTAAGTAGATGCTCCAATGTAGACTTGATAATTCCTATAATGCTTGACAATGATTAAGTGAATGAATTAGAGTATTAAGGAAATTAGGAAATTCAAAGATGAAAAATGAGGGGAAAACCCTTTATTTATACTTGATTATACAAAATTTCCTGAAAATACCACATCACAGGCCAACCTTAAGGTTTAGAAAATAATATCCTGCCAGAATTTTGAAATAATTTTGATTTTTGTGCCAAGTGGGACTAAGTCGCCCCTAGTGGTGGCTTGGTCCCACCAAGAAAATTTTAATGGGTGTCGGGAATTAAAGTGTATTTAATTATGTTTAACGAGATTATTCTCCAAGACACACTTAAGTAGGGCCTATAAGTGTATTATGGGGCCATTTAAACATAAGAAAGGGTCAAATTATTGATGACAAGCCTAGAAAAGTGTGAAAGTTTATTACAACACTTTACAAAACTTTGAAATAAGGCTTGGGAAGTGATAAAAAGAGGTTATTTAGGTGAATTATAATAAAAAGGTCCTAGAAAAGTGTGAAAGTGGGTTACAACACTTTTGCAAGGCATCATAAAGTTCTTAATGATTCAAAAGGACCCAAGACCTAATGTGAATGTGTTGACCACATTACAACATTAAATCAAGCCAAAATCAAGCCAAAATCACAAGGAGGGCCTAAATAGGAAGAAAAAGTAGAAGGGTTTCTTTTTTCGTGTCCACATTTAGCCCCCACTTTAGTGAGAGGATGAACTTGCTTCAAAATCACACTAAAGTAGACCCACGCACAATCAAGAGGGGTTCTAATGAACTAATGCTAGCAAGATGAGACAAAAATGATCAAGAGGGATGATCAAGCCCCTAGGATGAAGATCCCATGGAAAACTAAACATAAGCACAAAGGAACAAACAAGAGAATTATGTAAATGAAAAGGAAGAGAAGGAGAAGGAAAAAGAGAGTCAGATCAAGCTTCGATCATTTTTCCACCTTGTTGTGGATCAAATATAGGTTGTTTGTCCAAAAAACACATATACTCACTTTGAGGCGATGGAACTCATGGTTTTCCACCGAGCGAGAAGGCCTAAAAGGTGAGAAACATACACTCATGACTGGTATGCACGCACACACATGCAAGTGGCTATGGGGAAATTCATGCCTCAGAATGGGATTCCTTCTCAACCATACCAAATTTATACCTCCTGATAACTTTAATAAGGTGCCAAAAAATAAAATGACTTTTTGAGCTTCATGAGACAAGCAACACTTCGTATGCTTGGAGCTCATGAACAAACGTGGTGGCACCACAGGCATGCAAGTTGTATTATGCAAGGTGTTCAAATAAAAAATGCAAAATGCAACATGCAAGGAATGTTCAAAGGAGTCTTTCTTAATTCATGCGAGGTTGTAGCTTAGGGAACATTGTGTCTAATTTCTCCAAGAGAGGACCAATCAAAGAATAGAAAATTCATAACTTAGGGGATGCAATGTGTCACATCAAGCCACCAAGAGGAATGTAATATGATAAGATAGATCACGCTCATGAAGTATATCACACCCAATGTCATACACAAAGTGACAAACATATCATATGAAGTAAAAAGGTTGCACTAAGAACCAAGAAAAAGGAAAAATGACAATGAATAATGACAATGTATGCCCCCACTTTAAAGGAATTGTTGGACACCATGTTGTGAGAAATTACTTTAAAGTAGCAAATGAAAAATGCAAATAAGAAATACATGAGACCCAACTTGGAAAGCCTCTATGCCAAGTTATATGTTTCTAAGTAAGGCTACATCATGTGAAGGAAAGGAAAAGGAAAAGGAAGGGGTTGCCCCCAAAATAAAAAAACCAAACACATAAGGGATCTATGGATTTGGGATTATTATGTTCATTGCTACAATGTTTGTAAGGAGCTCGAAACTGTCATCCTCCCCCAAATATATAGAACTAGAAGAATGACACAAAGAGATCAAAAAAAAATAAAAAGAAAGATCATTTTGGGTCAAAATGGAAGAGACATAGGGTGTCTCAACACTTTGTGTCATCCCCAAAAGGAAAACACAAGAAACTAAACACAAAAAGGAGAAAGAAAATGGAAAATCTTTTGGGTTAGCATGAAGGAGACATGGAACGTCTCAATGCCTTGTGTCATCCCCAAAAGGAAAACACAAGAAAAAGACAAAAGAAAAAGAAAAGGTCCTTTTGGTCAACATGAAAGAGACATGAATGTCTCAATGCCTTGTGTCATCCCCAAAAGAAAAACAAAAGAAAAAGACAAAAGAAAAGGGCCTTTTGGGTCAACATAAAAGAGACATGAATGTCTCAATGCCTTGCATCATCAGCAAAAGAAAAACACAAGAAAAAGACAAAAGAAAAGGGACTTTTGGGTCAACATGAAAGAGAAATGAATGTCTCAATGCCTTGTGTCATCCCCAAAAGAAAAAGAAAAAAAGAAAAAGGTTAAAGCGATGTACGACATTGTAATATCGCAAAATTGCCCCTAGGGGCAATTCCATATTTTTGCATTTATTCCTTACATTTATGACACCCTAATACATTAATGAAAAAATCCCATGGGTCAAAATTTCATGGTTCTAACTCCATGTGGACAAGTGGCTAAGCAACATAAGCTTAGCCATGCATTTTTTGAGAATATAGGCCTTGGACGAATGTGCAGCGCGCTAGCGTCCTGTCTATTTCCCAAGTTCAAAACACATAATTTGGAAGGTTAACCCTTGAGACACATCTCCTGGTAGTTACACTCTAAAATTAACATATCTTTGCCACCCTTGCAAGCGTAAAAACCTCTTTATGCCCATCATTTGAAGGTTGGAAGACTGCAAGACCTTACACTAGCTCTCTTTTTGTTTTGTGACAACTTTTGAGACTCCTTCTCCTTTGATAGGAGTGCATTCATAGGAAAATCCATGCCAGACTGAGGTCCCCCTAGCAACAGCAGCTCTCAAGCAAGCAGTTAGCGGTGCATCTATGTGCTTCAAAGAAGGGCTTAGCCCGTGGGTAACACTCTCTCTCTTCCTCTCTCATTTTCCTTTTACACGCATTTGTCTACTTTATCGTGGTGTGGGTTCTACCCTTGAGTGGGTATTGCTTTCACCACATGCTTATTCGTGGTGCGATTTCTACCCTCGAATGGGTATTGCTTTCACCACATGCTTTATTTACTACTTTAGTATCCCTTTCCAACTTGATTGTCCATGGAGGTGGGAACACCAAAATAGGGTTTGACTGAGGCAGGCTCCTATACAGCCACCCAACAACTTTATCCTTTGTCTTTTGTGTGCAGGTCACAAAAAGAAGCTTGGAGTGAAGATTCGAGTGTCCAGAAAAAAGGTAAGCTTTCTCCAAGCATCGTAATATTTCCTTTGATATTTGGTTTTCTAGTCAGTTAAGCAACCTCAAATGGAATTTCCAATTCCAATCTACCTATGGAATTGCCAAATCCAATCAAGGGCAGCTCGAAGGACCTGGAAGAACTGACAAGGATTTTAAAGACCTCCTACACTTTGGGCTCTACAAGACCCAGAAGGGTGATCCCTTAATGCGTTTACAACCTCTTCACCATTATCATAAACAACATTAACAATAGTAGATAATCTCATTTAATATCTCAACATAATACAATAATACTAAATAGAATTGGTTGTTCATTAGTAATATCAACTCTTTGGAGCATGAGATAACTACAACACATTTCTCGGTATAAAATAGTCATTTATTTGCAATTTGTATCAAGATCTAGGTAAAGACAAACAAATACTAAACCATACAAATTAGTACAACTTAGATCAGTACCATATATCCATTGCGGGAGTCAAATTCATAAACATCTAAGGGTTTATGACAGATTTAACACATAGCATATAAGATCCTTGATAACATTGCTTTACAATCTCATCAACATGTATTCTAACCCAATACTACTTATCAAATCCTCATACAAAACATATCGACCTACAATCCTCATTCAAGTATTTTAATTAATTCCATGAATTAAAGCTAAAACAAGAATCATACACACCACAACAGTGAGAAGAACGAGATAACCCTCGATCATCTTATTCAAAATTCAGATATGCATGTACAATGGAGAGACATGGGTTTGAATTAATCATTTCAATTCAATTGCCACACCTATCATATATCATCAGATCCCCATGAATTCAAAACTTACTACAAAATGACTCAAAACCTAAATTGCATTTTCTCTAAAAACCATCGAACTTTACAAATTTTCTCTGCAACTCCACCTAGACTTGACCAAAAAAATATCTCACTTGCTAAACTGTACTTCTGGCCTTGAAATCCTTCTTATAGAAATGAAGGAGAAAACAAGCATCAGGCCAGAAGGCACACGTGTCACCAACTAGTTGGACCGCTTAGTGACATTCCAAAAAAAAATTACAACAAAAATTTCATGGAGAATCCTCATGTTCATCATGGCCACTAAGAATGATTGATGCAGCAATAGAAACATTAAGAATTTTGTGCCAAGATTGTCACCAAAAACAAAACTGGAATCTGTTGTAACTACAATAGTTGACTTGTCAACCATTATAAACCTACCCCATTTCACTCCTCCTTAGTTAAATTTATATTTACCCATTTTTGGTATTCCTCATCAGTTGGCCAATCAAAAATGATTACCTCATTCACCTTGACACTATAATGTGTATACTTAACTGCCACCTGATTCGTTTCTCTTTCAAAAGATTCAAAAAATGAATTGGTGCTAATGATCTTGTCCATACAACTCACCAATAAATCATAATCTGAGTCATCATAGATTAATCTAATTTGATAATTGATGACTTCATTTGCCCGATCCTGCCATTGTTGGAGTGACCTAATATTTCCTTGCTCATCAATTATGTCAGGTAGCAATGTGTCACTCCAATCATCAAAATTATTCACCAACTCTCTAATCTTCCTACTCACGTCATCTAGTAAGGTCTGAAAACCTTGCAATGACTTAAATAACACCTTAGTAGGCTTTAATGATTGGGGCCTATTATTTTCATCAAACCTTGAGGCTTTATACATTATATCTAAATCATTGGCCCTAGGGATCCATCTTTCAATTAATGGTACTACTACCTCCTGATCCCTATCAATATTCTTTATTGCACTCAATAATAAAGAATATAAAGAATGCATAGATGACAATCTGTCATCAACTTTCTCATTTAAATGTCTCAATACAACATTTACAACCTCCCTCTGCTTTAAAACTATTCCCTCCTCACTCACATTCAAGGATGCATGTAACTCTGTAATCTTGTGCATTAGTTGTTTCTTCAAAGGATCAATAGACCATTCCATTTCTTCGTCAATTAGCTCTAAGGTAGGGCTGAGGGAAGGAGTTTGACTAGGAGACCCTGGTGTAGACACAATAGGGAAAGCAAGAGGCACTAACCTTGATGTGGAAGGCAATGTTTTGATCACTGGAGCACTTGATGTCTCCCCAATCTTCTTTTTCTTTAACCTGTCCACCTCAGTCTGCAACTCAACATTCCTTTGTTGCATCTTGCTATACTTGCCAATTATGGCATTGTACTTCTCCATTAGGATTTTTCTTTTCAGCCTCCTCTCTTTCAGTAGTCTTTTGGGCCAATTTAGCCACATTCATAGTCAAATTAGTAGCTTTTGTGGTTGAGGTCTCTAAAGATCTCTTTATTATTAACCCTCCCTTTAAATTTGGGTTAATATCAATAACATTCAGATTTCTCCCTTGAGGGGCCAAATCCCAAATTTCTAAGGTTTCGTACTCTTAACTGAAAGCAAAATCTTGAAATGCTGCCTTGACCTCTTGTTTATAATCTTGTAAGGGGTGTGTGGACTTCAGAATAGCATTAAAAGCTATAGCATCTGCAATGTCCTATTCAGGTAAAATCAAGACACTAGCTTGATTTACCAATTTTCTCCCCTCCTCAGGAGTGGTGTTCTTGAACTCTTCCATTAGTTCAACTTCACTTCATCATCATTCTCCTAGTCTTATATATCAGGTCTCAATTCTCTTCTCCTCTTGCACTTATCTTGATATTCTTCCAATTTCATTCTCCACACTAATTGCAAGAAGAATGGAGTTTTTACAAATGCATTATCATCTAGAAACTCCTTACATGCCTCCATTCTTGCATCTTGTACACATTTTCCTTTCATATCCAGATCAGAGATAACCAATTCAACTGGCCTAGGAGGGTAGGGCATACCCATATGCATGTCCTAGTCAGTGACAACAATCTCATCCACCAAATCCTCTTGTGATTGTTCAATTCTTTTCCTTTTAGGGCTTGGCTCTGATGGTGGTGGTGAGGGACTATTCTCAAGTGATGCTTTGAAATCAATAATTTTAATTTCCCCAGGCATTTTGAGATTTGGACCTTTTTGTGTAGGCAATTTCATTATTTGCTTTCCCTTTCTATCCTCTTCTTCCTCATCACCACTACCATTTCTCTTCCTTCTGTAAATAGGCCATTTTTCTATAGGTTGGTAAGTTGGACTCACTTCAATTGGCCTAGCATCTTGCTCCTATATTCCCAAGTATGACTCCAATTTTATCTTCTTGATCATCAAGGTGCCCATGATTTCTTTGAAGTTTCCCATCAAGAAGTCAATTTTCTTATGATACAGACTGAACTCCATCAATGGATCATATTTTGGATCCATTTTGTGCACAATATCCAATAGCTTGTCATAAGTTACCCATTTCTCCTTGTTCAACTCCTGCCTATTTAGGTCAAATTCATTTATAATCAAGTCTTAAGGGAAGTTGAACTCATCCACGAACTTACCACATTTTATCCTTTTTTTTTAAAGAGAAAAGAATCCCTCAAGATCATGTTCTTGCTTGGGAGCACACCTCAAATGGTATTCTTCAAAAAAATTCCCAAAGTGTACCCAGCCTCCCTTTGAAAAGACAAAATCTGATACCACTGTGTAATCCAGGAATAATGTTGCTTTACCTTTCCTAGTAAGGTTGTCTTCATGAATAAAACCAATCTGCCACATGACTTCTGCAAATCCCATTCTTGGTGGCACATTGTATGGCAATATGTGAGGGGTCCCCTGAAAACCATACACCCTCAAGACAATGTTGACTGGGTATGGAATAATATCACCCCAATTATGGAAAACCTTCAATTATGGCTTCCTCCCCTTTGGTATGAGGAAATCATGCAACTCCTTAGGAATCCTGGGTATATTTACCATCAGCCTAGCTCTCAATCTGGAAGGAAAATAATTATCAAAATGCACATAACTAGAATTCTTCCTGTTACATGATAAATCTGCAATC
Source organism: Sequoia sempervirens (assembly GCA_007258455.2). Taxonomy (NCBI): domain Eukaryota; kingdom Viridiplantae; phylum Streptophyta; class Pinopsida; order Cupressales; family Cupressaceae; genus Sequoia; species Sequoia sempervirens. Next base: position 401,941,120 of record VDFB02105785.1, read on the forward strand.
CACACATGCACTGGCAATATTTCTCCATTAACCCACTGCCTTAACTCCATCTTCTCAGAGAAGAAATCAGCATTCTTATGCAAGAACATATATATTAACATGGAATACTAGAAGAATGGAGTGCTTGTATCATTTTTCTGTAACTTCAACAACCCTTCATGTATCTTTTCAGCCAACCAAGAAGAAAAATCATAAATCACTAAGAACTTAGGGTGTTTTATTTGCACCCCCATAAACATGTAAGCAATAGGCATCACTATGTTAGGTCTAAAACCAAAAATCTAGCACAATGAGTAAAAGGTAGCCAAGAAATGCTTTGCAAAGAAATTCAATATGAAAGTTTCTTGGTCATTAGGGCTAATATGGAATTTTGAACCTCCTTCCCTAGCTAAATGAGGTGGGAGCAACTTAGCTCTGAAAAGTGATTTCGACCTCCCATGTTCCTGTTTCATCTCTTCAAGATCAATAGGAACCAAGAATGTACTAGGCTCACTTAGATCAAAAACTTTTCAAAATTCCTCTCTGTTGATGCTTAACAGAACCTCTCCATCATTATCTTGAATCACCCATGTGACAGGGTCATATCGTGTAGCCGCTGCCCTAAGCAAGTCTACATCAGGGAACACATTCAGTACCACCAACTTCCCCATATCATACATCCAACCATTAGAAAAGGGGTGGGGAAAATTCCTCTCTCCAAACCACAATCTAAACATCTCTAGACCAGTAAGAGGAACCCTAGCATCAGCTCTATTGGAACAATTATACACTAATCCCTCCCCTAGGGTTTTTCCTCACATCAAAACCAACCCCTTCTTCCTATCATTCGTTGATAATGGCAATTGATCTAGGAAATCATCATATAGGTTTCTACTTAAACAATCAATCTGGCCACAGTGTTGCTTTGTCAGTTCCATCTTGAGTAAACTAGGGCTAAACAAAATATGAAATTACATAACAGAACCTTGCAATTTCCCACAATTCAATTAACTTATATCCCTAAAACAATTATCAACAAGCCCTGCGACAAGCACACAACAATTTTCCCCCAAATTTGAAATTAGAATAACCAGGAGATACAGAGATTAACTCATGGCTTTGTGCTTGCAGAAACCCAAATCTTTGTTGTAACAATTTGTGACTTCATCCTCAGATCCGCGACTACTCCGCAAAGATGTTTGAATTCTTTGTAATACCAAAAGCAAAAGAATAGTTTCTTTATTTCGATCAAACTAGGGTAGTAGATGTCATGTCCACCATTAAAGCTCACTTGCGCACTTCACGAATGGCTCCATTCATATTTGATACAGGTTCAAATATTACTCACCGATCCTTCACGTTGGTCAGATCATTTAACGGCTACCTTCAAATCAAACTGACACAATCTCCATTATGGCAACAAGGGGCCCACCATACTACGCATTACCAAGGAAATCCACGTGGTGCCCGCCTATGATATCGCAATCAATAAAGACCTCACAACTTCTCATCACACGATGGCGGGCAATCGTAGATCTTCAACCATCGGTAATCTAGATCATCCAATGCAGTCGTCAGCTTTTTCCTTAACCATCGAGCACCTTTTCTACCGATATTATAACATTTGCATTGATTTGAAACACATGCATCTCATAAACACTTTAGTAACCCGCTGCATAATGTATTAAAACCAAATAGTTGCATCAAAAATATTTATCATCACTTTGGCTTCACCGAATGAGACACATGGCACTCTCCTGTGATATCACAATCAACCAAAACAGTGTGGTGGGGTCATTGCGAGATGGTGGGGAACGGCTGATATTAAATGATAATTGATCTACGGTCATGCAAACTTGTCCCTCTACAAAATAAAAACATTTATTAAAGGAGTAAGGGGACATCACTAGGCAGATGACAAATAATAACAAGTTTTTTTTAACGAGGGAACACAGGACCAACCAAGACTTAGGAAAAATAAAGCCAAGCGAAGGAAAGAAAATGATAAAACGGAAAAGGGGGCCCGACCTAGACAAAGTGATGGGGCTTAAGTTGTTTTAAAACCCTCCCAAAAAGTAACAGCCAAATAGATCCCACCCAAGGCGTAAGATGAACACTAGGGTTTTACATGAAGACAAAGGTAAAACCCCAACCTTAGGCTTTTCCCAAACACCATAAATGACCAGAAACACTAGGTAGAATAGAAAGAAATGGAACACAAGGATCAAAATTTTGAAGTTCCATCAGTAGAAAGAAGTGGAGGGAATTATGTCACAAATTCCTCCTGTATATTTAGGGAATTCTATTAATATGTGCCTTGAAAATATAACCCCCTTTTTCTTGAGTGTTGATATAAATGGGAAAAATTTAAGGAACTATATGATAGATTCAGGGGCATCAAATAATTTTATGCCAGTAAAAATAATGGAATCAATGGGCTTGACAGTGGATACAACTCAAGGTAAATGCTATGCTTTAGATTCAATAGAAGTGCAAGTTGTTGGAACTATCAAAGCATTGCCTTATAAATTGACTCAATATCCTGAGAAATATTTAACCATGACTGTATTAGTTGTAGACATCCCACCTCATTTTGGGATGCTTTTGTCGAGAAAGTGGAGTGCATCAATGGGGGGTAACATGCAGTGTGATCTATCATTTGCTACTTTCTCCATTGATGGTAAGGATGTCAAGATTGAAAGAGAGTCAAAAGTATCCCATATGATTGAGCATGACCTGACTGAGAATATGACATGATTTATTGACAATGGCATAAATGAATTTAGGGTTGAGGAATCCTCTAACAACTGTGATAAGCCTACTGCACCGATTGATACAGAAGTAAAATAGTTGTCAGAGTTTGCTAACTTGTGGACTATATAATTAGATGGTGCAAGTTCAAAAGAAGGATCTGGTGCAGTTGTTTTATTACAATCACCAAGTGGAAATAAATTTATGTTTTCTTTTACTTAGTTATTTGAATGCACCAATAATGTGGTTGAGTATGAAGCCTTGTTATTGGGGTTAAGGTTGGCTGAAAAATATGGGATCAAGAAGCTCAAGGTAATTGGAGATTCTGAGCTTGTATTTTCCCAAGTTAGATCCAGGTATGTATCAAAGAATAAGAGGTTGAAACAATATAGGAATGTTGTTTGGGATGAATTGGAGAACTTTGATGCATTTTGCATAGGATGGATGGAGAAAGGCCACAATAAAGTGGCAGATTTATTAGCAATCATTGCATTAAAACTAGATGATATGACTTATGCTGGAATTTCAAAGGTTGAGGTGCAAACTAGACCATCCGTTCCTGATAATATAAAAAATTAGCAAGTCTTTGATAATGATGATGACATACTAAGGTTTTTGAATTGTGTGGATGAATATGAAAGTCAATAAATTGACTTTGGAGCTTTTGTGGAAAAAATTGATGGTAAAGATATTGTATTTGGAAATGAGGTCATTCAATTAAAGACAAATACAATTCCTAAGGGTTTAGTTGTATTAGAAAGAGTGCTTGATAATTAGGATAGGAAAAAGGTGAATCATATTGCTTCCAATCCTGATGACTTGGAAGAGATAAATCTTGGAATAGAGGCATCACCAAAAAATGTATATATTGGAAAGAAAATGTCACCAAAAGTGAGAAGGAGGCTAATTGACTTATTAAGGAAGTTTAGGATTCCTCAACCCTAAATTCATTTATGCCACTATCAATAAATCATGTCATATTCTCATTCAGGTCATGCTCAATCATATGGGAGACTTTTGACTCTCTTTCAATCTTGACAGATCCTTACCATCAATGGAGAAAGTAGCAAATGATAGATCACACTGCATGTTACCCCCCATTGATGCACTCCACTTTCTTGACAAAAGCATCCCAAAATGAGATGGGATGTCTACAAATAATACAGTCATGAATAACATTATGTTTCCACAGTCCATTATCATAAGTAGTCAAGATTTCTGGATAAAATTGTGTGTTGTTTTTTTCATCAACGTTTTGGATCATACTCCATGATCCATCATCAGGATGATTAGCAGATAGAGAGAAGTGAAGAAGAGATAGGTTGAGGGGATATAGATAAGAAAGTCAAGGAGGAGAAAATAATCCAGAAAATAAGATTTCAAAGGGAGGAGAAAAAAAAAGAAAGAAACAGAAGAGAACACGAAAATATAACAAAAGACATAAATAAATCAATACAATAATAAAATAAGTCACAAATAATAGATGGAAAGGAAGGCTTTCAAAGAAGGAATTAAATAAAAAGAAAGAAACATAAAAATAAACCTAAAGAAGAGCCGAAAAAATAACAAAACAAGTAAGGGATAGAAAACACTAAACTATTACACTAAAATAAATAATGTTTAATGAAAAACGTTGATGAAAAACATTATTTAATTTATAATGTTTATTATATTTGCATAACATTATTTATAATGTTTATTATATTTTCATAACATTATTTATAATGTTTATTATATTTGCATAACATTATTTATTTTAATGTAATAGTTTAGTGTTTTCTATCCCTTGCTTGTTTTGTTATTTTTTCGGCTATTCTTTAGGTTTGTTTTTATGTTTCTTTCTTTTTGTTTAATTCCTTCTTTGAAAGCCTTCCTTTCCATCTATTATTTGTGACTTATTTTATTATTGTATTGATTTATTTGTTAGAATTCATGACTTTATTTTTCTTTTTGGTATTGTTTATCGGCTCTTGTCTTCTTGTATTGGATGTTTCATTTGTTCCCTTCGTGTTCTTTATCTTATTGTGTCCTTTCAATCTCTTTTTATAATTGTTGCCTCCTATTAAATTTCTCTCAATTTTGTTTTTTTCACTTATTGTTTTTCTTATTCTTTTCTTTAACTTTAGGGTTCTTATGTCCTTTGTTAAATTAATTAATTTTCTACTTTGCAATTTCTCCAATTATTTTTTTCTCCTTCCTTTGACTTTCTTATCTTTTTGGATTGAGTGCCTCTCATCCTCCCCTCACCACCATTTCCCCTATTTATATCCAAGTCTGCTATCTATTCTTCACTTCTCTCTATCTGCTAATCATCTTGATGATGGATCATGGAGTATGATCCGAAACGTTGATGAAAAAAACAACACACAGTTTTATCCAAAAATCTTGACTACTTAATACAGTCATGGTTAAATATTTCTTAGGATATTGAGTCAATTTATAAGGCAATGCTTTGATAGTTCCAACAACTCGCACTTCTCATGAATCTAAAGCATAGCATTTACCTTGAGTTGTATCCACTGTCAAGCCCATTGCTTCCATTATTTTGACTGGCATAACATTATTTGATGCCCTTGAATCTATCATACAGTTCCTTAAATTTTTTCCATTTATATCAACACTCAAGAAAAAGGGGGTTATATTTTCAAGGCTCATATTAATAAAATTCCCTAAATATACAGGAGGAATTTGTGATACAATTCCATCCACTTCTTTCTATTGATGGAACTTCAAAATTTTGATCCTTTTGTTCCATTTCTTTGTATCCTTCTTGGTGTTTCTGGTCATTTATGGTGTTTGGAAAAAGCCTAAGGTTAGGGTTTTACCTTTGTCTTCTTGTAAAACCCTAGTGTTCATCTTACGCCTTGGGTGGGATCTATTTGGCCGTTACTTTTTGGGAGGGTTTTAAAACAACTTAAGCCCCATCACTTCATCTAGGTCAGGCCCCCTTTTCTGTTTTATCATTTTATTTCCTTCACTTGGCTTTATTTTTCCTAAGTCTTGGTTAGTCTTGTGTGTTAGAAACTAAGATCACCTGCATGCAAAGGGATACCTGTCACATGCAAAATACATGCAGAACCAAAGATGATGTTCTGTTAACCTCAAAGTCAAAATGCATTATTGAGAATCAATTATTACAAAGAGATCAATCCTTATGAAGGAGATCAAGAAACCCTAAAAGGGAAACCCTAAATGAAGCCCTAGTGTGCACACTTAATAATTAATCAATTATTAATGTGCCTAAGTTTAGATTAAGTAACTAAAGGAATAAGTGACTTAATTAATTAACCAATATGATATAATTAATTAAGTGGAACAACTTATTACTCTAACACCCCCTTAAGATGAACTTAAGAAGAAGCTAAAACACTAGAAGAAGATGCATGAAAGAAAAGATGGGTCCCAGCAACTAGGCATGATCAGGTACCCATTTACAAATGCAAGAATGAGGTAGAGAAGGAAAAACCCAGTGGGAAAAAACCCCCCTACAATGTGATGACATGCTGCAAAGAAGCACTGGAAGAACTCTGTAGAGTAACACTGGAACCTGAAACTGGCAAGCAAGGAAAGATACTTTTGTTTACTACTGAAACCAAATGAGAGTCATTGATTGACTCAAGGAATCATGATAAAGCAACAGTAGACCCGATGCCATGGAACACTCAAAAATTCCAAATGGGAACAACCCTGGAATCTATGAAGCAGCAAGAAATTATTGAATGATGTATTACTGAAAACGAAGTGCAAAGATGCAAGATGCACCCTCCCAACTTCCAAAACATCCAAGTAATCTCTAAACAACCCATCGGGCCAAACCTAGACTAAGCGATCAACTTGGGATAGATACAAAAAAAGTGCATGGACAGCAACATATAGCTCCTCAATACCTTTCCAATGCCACAAAGATTGCAAAAATTAGAGATCGTGGCAAAAAGTTATGAGCTCGGAAGTCCAAAATAAACATCTGACTTCAAACAGCAATAAATGTAAATAAACAGTAAAAAAACTAAAAAATAAATAGCACCACTAGAAATTTCTCAGAACCAGCTTTCCGGCAATATCTTGTTTTCCCGATTTTGATACCATATGCCCAAGTTATGACCAAAAGAAAAAAATTGCTCTTTTAGGGAAAACTAGGGTTAGGAGGGGCAAGGAGGGTCGTACAGCCACTGATGTCATGTTGACATCATCACTTCATGAGCTTAAATTTGATGGCCATCTGGCCATCGCTGCAAAAATTTGGCCCCCCTGCAAAAAAAAATTGACAGAGCCCCTAGTCGCTGATATGACCAGCGGCTGGGTGTCGGAGTTGGTGGGGGCTAGTCACGGGCCCATAGTCCCCAATATGACCCTGGGCGTGCAGAGAGGGCCTGCGGGGGCTGGCGGATTGGCCAGCAGAGCATCAGAGGTGGAGGCAGTGGTGGACTAGCAGCGACGGCTGACCAGTGGCCACCCGGTAGCCGCCGAGGGGCGGGAGCCTTCTGTACTGGGAGCGTCGGCCCGTAAATAAAAAAACACATTTTTTCTTAATTTTTTTTATTTTCGTGCCTCGGGGAACATGCTGGGGAGGTCGTACAGCTTCCCTGGCAAAAAAAATTTTCCTTCTAGATCAACTGTTCCAAAATTGACAAAATGATAGGCGTTCTTAGGGTTTTTGGCCGCTACAAACACAATGGAGGTGTCCATTTGAGCCCTAAGTGTCCCAAAAATTTAGCTACCCCCAGATCTTGCAAAAAAGATGCTTATGGAAACCCTTGCATTGGAAACTCACTGAAAGGCCATATCTTCAGATCACGAACAAGTAGCTGCAGGTCTGGAGCTCTGATACCATGTTAGAAACCAAGATCACTTGCATGCAAAGGGATACTTGTCACATGCAAAATACATGCAGAACCAAAGAAGATGTTCTTTAAACCTCAAAGTCAAAATGCATTTTTGAGAATCAACTATTACAAAGAGATCAATCCTTATGAAGGAGATCAAGAAACCCTAAAAAGGAAACCCTAAATGAAACCCTAGTGTGCACACTTAATAATTAATCAATTATTAATGTTCCTAAGTTTAGCTTAAGTAACTAAAGGAATAAGTGACTTAATTAATTAACCAATATGATATAATTAATTAAGTGGAACAACTTATTACTCTAACATTGTGTTCCCTCATTAAAAAAAACTTATTTCATTGTTTGTCATCGACCTAGTGATGTCCCCTTACTCCTTTAATAAATGTTTTTATTTTGTAGCAGGACAAGTTCGCATGACCGTAGATCAATTATTGTTTGATCTTAGTCATTCCCTGCCATCCCGTAATGACCCCACCACACTGTTTTGGTTGATCACGATATCGCGGGCGGGCGCCACATGTCTTGTTCGGTGAAGCCGAAGGGATGATAAATATTTTTGATGCATCTATTTGGTTTTAATACATTATGCAACGGGTTACTAAAGTGTTTATGAGATGCATGTGTTTCAAATCAATGCAGATGTTATAATCTTGGTAGAAAAGGTGCTCGATGGTTAAAGACAAAGTTGGTGACTGTGTTGCATGATCTGGATTGCCGATGGTTGAAGATCTATGGTTGCAAGCCATCACATGATCAGAAGTTGCAAGGTCTTTATTGATTGTGATATCACAAGTAGGCACCACATGGATTTCCTTGGCAATGCGTAGTATGGTGGGCCCCTTGTTGCCACGATGGAGATTGTGTCAGTTTGATTTAAAGGTAGTTGTTCAATGATCTGACTAAGGTGAAGGATTGACGACTAATATTTGAACTTGCATCAAATACGAATGGAGTCGTTCGTGCAGTGTGTGAGTGAGCTTTAATGGTGGACATGACATCTACTACCCTAGTTTGATTGAAATAAAGCTACTATTCTTCTACTTTTGGTATTACAAAGAATTCAAACATCTTTGTGAAGTAGTCGCGGATCTGAAGACAAAGTCACAAATTATTACAACAAAGATTTGGGTTTCTACAAGCGCAAAGTCATGAGTTAATCTTTGTATCCCCTGGTTATTTTGAATTTGAATTTGGGGGAAAATTGTTGTGTGCTTGTCGCAGGGCTTGTTGATAATTGTTTTAGGGCTATAATTTAATTCAATTGTGGGAAATTGTGAGGTTCTATTATGAAATTTCATATTTTGTTTAGCCCTAGTTTGTTTAAGGTTTGAGATAGTAAGGAAGCCCTAGTTTACTTAAGATGGCACTGACAAAGCAGCACTGTGGCTAGATTGATTATTTAATTAGAAACCTATATGATGATTTCCTAGATCAATTGCCATTATCAACGAATGATAGGAAGAAAGGGTTGGTTTTGATGCGAGGAAAAACCCTAATGGAGGGATTAGTGTATAATTGTCCAACAGATCCTATGCTATGGTTTCTCTTACTGGTCTAGAGATGTTCAAATTGTGGTTTGGAGAGAGGAATTTTCCCCACCCCTTTTCTAATGGTTGGATGTATGATATGGGGAAGTTGGCGGTACCGAATGTGTTCCCTAATGTAGACTTGCTTAGGGTAGTGGCTACACGATATGACCCTATCACATGGGTGATTTGAGATAATGATCGAGAGGTTTTGTTAAGCATCAACAGAGAGGAATTTCGACAAGTTTTTGAACTAAGTGATCCTAGTACATTCTTGGTTCCTATTGATCTTGAAGAGATGAAACAAGAATATGGGAGGTTGAAATCATTTTTCAAAGCTAAGTTTCTCCCACGTCATTTGGCTAGGGCAGGAGGTTCAAAATTCCATATTATCCCTAATGACCAAGAACCTTTCATACTAAATTTCTTTGCAAAGCATTTCTTGGCTACCTTTTACTCATTGTGCCAGATTTTGGGTTTTAGCCCTAACACAGTGATGCCTATTGCTTACATGTTTATGGGGGTGCAAATACAACACCCTAATTTCTTAGTGATTTATGATTTTGCTTCTTGGTTGGCCGAAAAGATACATGAAGGGTTGTTGAAGTTACAGAAACATGATACAGGCACTCCATTCTTCTAGTATTCCATGTTAATGTATATGTTCTTGCATAAGAATGCTGATTTCTTCTCTGAGAAGATGGAGTTAAGGCAGTGGGTTAATGGAGAAATATTGTCAGTGCAGGTGTGGACTGCAGATTTATCATGTAACAGGGAGAATGCCAATTATGTGCATTTTGATCATTGTTTTCCTTCCATATTGAGAGCTAGGCTGATGGTAAATGTACCCGGGATTCCTAAGGAGTTGCATGATTTCCTTATGCCAAAGGGGTTGAAGCCAGAATTAAAGGTTTTTCATAACTGGGGTGATATTATTCCATACCCAGTCGACACTGTCTTGAGGGTGTATGGTTTTCAGGGGACCCCTCACATATTGCCATACAATGTTCCACCAAGAATGGGATTTGTAGAAATCATGTGGCAGATTGGTTGTATTCATGAAGACAACCTTACTGGGAAAGGTAAAGGAACATTTTTCGCATATTACACAGTGGTATTAGATTTTGTCTTTTCGAAGGGAGGTTGGGTACACTTTGGGAAATTTTTTGAAGAATACCATTTGAGGTGTGGTCCCAAGTGACATCATGATCCTGAGGGATTCTTTTCTCTTTTCAGAAAAAAGGATAAAAGGTGGTAAGTTCGTGCATGAGTTTAACTTCCCTTAAGACTTCATTAGAAATGAATTTGACCTAAATAGGAAGGAGTTCAACAAGGAGAAATGGGTAGCTTATGAAAAGCTATTGGCTATCCTGCACAAAAAGGTCCAAAGCTCAAAATGCCTGGGGAAATTAAAATTATTGATTTGCAAGCATCACCTAAGAATAGTCTCTCACCACCACCATCAGAGCCAAGCCCTAAAAGATAAAGAATTGAACAATCATAAGAGGATTTGGTAGATAAAATTATTGTCACTGACCAGGACATGCAGATGGGTATGCCCTCCCCTCCTAGGCCGGTTGAATTGGTTATCTTTGATGTGGATATGAAAGTAAAATGTGTACAAGATGCAAGAATGGAGGCATGTAAGGAGTTTCTAGATTATAATGCATTTTTAAAAACTCCAGTCTTCTTGCATTTAGTGTGGAGAATGAAATTGGAAGAATATCAAGATAAGTTCAAGAGGAGAAGAGAATTGAGACCTGATAGCTTAGACCAGGAGAATGATGATGAAGTGAAAGTTGAACTAATGGAAGAGTTCAAAAACATCACTCATGAGGAGGGGAGAAAATTGGTAAATCAAGCTGGTGTCTTGATTTTACTTGAATGGGACATTGCAGATGCTGTAGCTTTTAATGCTATTCTGAAGTCCAAGCACCCCTTACAAGATTCTAAAGAAGAGGTCAAGGCAGCATTGCAAGATTTTGCTTTAGTGAAGAGTACGAAACCTTAGCAATTTTGGCTTTATCCCCTCAAGGGAGAAAGCTGAATGTTACTGATATTAACCCAATTTTAAAGGCAGGGTTAATAATAAAGAAAGATTCAGAGACCTCAACCACAAAAGCTACTAATTTGAATGTGAATGTGGCTAAATTAACCCAAAATACTGTTGAAAGAGAGAAGGCTGAAAAGAAAAGCCTAGTGGAGAAGTACGATGCCGTAATTTTGGAGTATAGCAAGATGCAGCAAAGGAATGTTGTGCTGCAGACTGGGGTGGAGAGGTTAAATAAAAAGAAGATTGGGGAGACATCAAGTTCTCCAAGAATCAAAAAAATTCCTTCCACATCAAGGTCAGTGCCTCCTGCTTCCCCTATTGTTTCTATACCAGGGTCTCCCAGTCAAACTCCTTCCCTCAACCCTAATTTAGAGCTAATTGATGAAGAAATGGAATGCTCTGTTGATCCTTCAAAGAAACAACTAATGCACAAGATTACAGAGTTATATGCATCCTTGAAGGTGAGTGAGGAAGGAATATTTTTAAATTAGAGGGAGGTTGTAAATGTTGTATTGAGACATTTAAATGAGAAATTTGATGACATATTGTAATCTGTGCATTCTTTATATTCTTTATTATTGATTGCAATAAATAATATTGATAGGGATCAGGAGGTAGTAGTACCATTAATTGAAAGATGGATCCCTAGGGCCAATGATTTAGATATAATGTATAAAGCATCAAGGTTTGATGTAAATAATAGGCCCCAATCATTAAGGCCTACTAAGGTGTTAGTTAAGTCATTGCAAGGTTTTCAGACCTTACCAGATGACTTGAGTAGGAAGATCAGAGAGTTGGTGAAGAATTTTGATGATTGGAGTGATACATTGCTACCTGACATAATTGATGAGCAAGGAAATATCAGGTTACTCCAACAATGGAAAGACTGGGAAAATGAAGTCATCAATTGTCAAATTAAATTAATCTGTGATGACTCATACTATGATTTATTAGTGAGCTATATGGACAAGATCATTAGCACCAGTTCATTTTTTGAATCTTTTGAAAGAGAAGCGAATCAGGTGGCAGTTAAGTATACACCTTATAGTGTCAAGGTTAATGAGGTAATCAATTTTGATTGGCCAACTGATGAGTGTTGAGAAAATTTTGTCATCTCATAGAAACCTCCAAGAATAGTAGTGCCTTCGGTAACTTTAATTTCAAATAGATTGCCTCAAAAACACATACAACTATGTCACAAAGTAGAATCAGACACAATTCAATTCCCACATTAATCCTTCTAAGAGAAGCACATGTAGATTTAGTTTAAACAACTTGCATAAAAAAAATCAACAAACAGAACCATTAAACATGAAAGATAGTATAGAAGATTAGAACACACAGATTTACGTGGGGAAAACCCTTTCGGGTGAAAAACCCCATACTCCAAAAGCTGAGACATTGTATTATTCAGAAATAAAAAAAGTTACAATACAACCTCAGGTGCATAGCTTTTTCACAAAGATTACATCTTGTTCCATTCTGGAGACAAACTGGCAGCAACCCTGTTATGTTTCGCTCTCTCCTTTTTTACATTTCCCTGATCAACCTCTCAGTTCATACAACCTTCGCACTGTTATAATACCTTCACACAATATACAGTACAGATTACCATGAGAGATCAACTAAGACAATTAATCTGGAGAGATTTCGGCAACATAATCCTGCCTCAATCTTCCTCTCTCACTACGTACTGCAAAACATCCAATGTATATACATTCATCTTCAGTAGACAAAAAATGGTTCAACTTCTATAGATCAGTTTGTATTCCAACAATCATACCAACCGCCAACCGGTCTAACTTCTCCAATTCACTCATGATCCTCCAATGAACATCATACACATCAACAGTCAACCAAGTTAGCATCATTCCAACTACGGTATTCTTTCATGTTCATCGGCCAGAGTCTCCCCAATGTCTTCATTATCTGAGGTCTCGACCAAGCCCATCAGCAAGACAACATCCATTAGAAATAATTCATAATGTCACATCGAACCCATAGGTCTCCCCAATGTCATTAAGCTCACATACCTTTCGAATCATCTTGTCCACCTGAGTCACCCCGATGAGCAACAGGAGCACCAACTATCACGGGATCAACCTTATCGACAAGAGAACAAGCATCGGAGAAGGTTTCACTGAGGTCCCATGTCATACCGACAAAAACACCTCATCAGCAAAACATGCTCTATCACTAAGACTCTTATAGAGCCTTCATGTCACCCCAACCAAATACCATCGGCCAAAGTCATACCGACATTCATGATGAGAAAATCCATCGACAAGAGTCACAGTGATATGCATAAGGAGCAGCTCCTTCAGCAAGAGAACCACTATTGGCAACAAACGAAGACTCACAATGATAGCTCAGGTCACATCGATGACCCTCATCACAGGACATTCTAGAGGTCACATCGATATAGTCATGAAGGAACTTTATAAGGAGAATTCAGATCGAGCTGAGTCACACCGATCTCACAGACAGTTCACGATCACTTAAGCAGATTAGCTAGACATCTTAGTGGTCACACCAAAATTGCTCACTTAGAGGTTTAGGCCTGTCGGATTGAGGCACACAATTCCAATAATGAGGAATACTAGAAATGGGTAAATATATATTTAACTAAGGAGGAGTGAAAAGGGCTAGGCTGTTAATGGTTGAAAAGTCAATTGTTGTAGTTACAACAAATTCCAGTTTTGTTTTTGGTGACAGTCTAGGTGTAGAATTCTTAAAGTTTCTGTTGTTGCATCAATCATTCTCAGCAGGCACGATGAACATGAGGATTCTCCATGAAATTGCTATTTTAATAGATTTTTGGAATGTCACTAACTGGTCCAATTGGTTGGCAACAAATGTTCTTTCTGGCCTAATGCTTGTTTGCTCCTTCATTTCTATAAGAAGGATTTCAAGGCCAGAAGTATGGGTTAGCAAGTGAGATATTTTTTTGGTCGATTCTAGGTGGAATTGCAGAGCAAATTTGTAAAGTTTGATGGTTTTTAGAGAAAATGCAATTTAGGTTTTGAGTCATTTTGTAGTAGGTTTTGAATTCATGGGGATCTAATGATATATGACAGTACTTGCATTTGAATTGAAATTATTAATTCAAACCCATGTCTCTCCATTGTACATGCATATCTGAATTTTGAATAAGATGATCAAGGGTTATCTAGTTCTTCTCACTGTTGTGGTGTGTATGATTCTTGTTTTAGCTTTAATTCAAGGAATTAATTAAAATGCTTGAATGAGGATTGTAGATCGATATGTTCTGTATGAGGATTTGATAAGTAGTATTTGGTTAGAATACATGTTGATGAGATTGTAAAGCAATGTTATCAAGGATCTTATATGTTATGTGTTAAATCTGTCATAAACCCTTAGATGTTTATGAATTTGACTCCCGCAATGGATATATGGCACTAATCTAAGTTGTACTAATTTGTATGGTTCAGTATTTGTTTATCTTTACCTAGAGCTTGCTACAAATTGCAAATAAATGACTATTTTATACTGAGAAACGTGTTGTCGTTATCTCATTCTCTAAATAGTTGATATTGTTGATGAACAACCAATTTTATTCAGTATTATCCTATTATGTTGAGCTATTAAATGAGATCGTCTATTTTTTTAATGTTGTTTATGATAATGGTGCAGAGGTTGTAAACACATTAAGGGATCACCCTCCCGGGTCTTGCAAAGCCCAAAGTGTAGGAGGTCTTTAAAATCCTCATCAGTTGGTCTAGGTCCTTCGAGCTGCCCTTGACTGGAATTGGAAATTCCATAAGTAGATTAGAAGACCAACCTGGTAATAGTAAAAACAACCAACACCTGAGTCTGTAAGTAATATTTTTTTCTTTCCGAAGTGCTCCCGAGTTCTTTGTTTCTCAGGACACCAACGCGTCTTTCAGACAACAGTGCATCATGTCGGCGTCCTAGAACTGCACTGACATATTTTGGCCAAGAGCTCCCTCTTCTAGGATAGGAATATTTCAATCTGGCTCTCTCAGGACCTCTGATTATTTTCTCTGAAGCGTAACTAGGTGTTAACCTTTTACCATTTTTTTATTCGAGGTATATAAGGGCAGTTCACTCCCTAGTGATCTCTCGAGAAAGGAGAGACACATGTGCAGCGAATTCCTCTTTTATCACATTTTGGTGAACCCGACGTGAATGTCAGAACCTTCTTTATGATGTTGCATGTTTATAATAATGAATTTTTTTAGGAAGATTTCAATATGTTGGAGGATGCTCTAGATGATTTCTTAGAAGCACTCCCCCCTATCCGCAAATCTCTTGAACAAGTCTCTTCTCGACAAGCTAAGGGATCGGTAAATGTGGTGGTAGTCTCAGTGGCTCCTCCAAGCCCTAATAAACCCATCATCTATGTAACCCCAACTAAGTCTTATGTTTACGAAATCTCATGTTGTAGCGATTCACCGAACTTGTATTCAAAGTTCGTGAAAGCTACAGATTCTACATCTTACAATGTTGTTGGACACACATATCCTACAAGGAGTAATAAACAAAACATGGATCAACAACCTTCTATTCCTACTTCACAACCAGAAACTTTTCCACCTTCTCAACCAATCCTTCCTATAGCACCTAAGCCCGCGACCAAAGCACCAGGCGATTATGATCTTATCGAGCAGCTTTCTATTACTCTAGCTAAGATCTCACTTTCGGATTTGCTTCAAACCACACCGGTTTATTAAGAGATGCTTCAAGAATCTTTACAAAAGATTCTCTTGCCTACCTCTGCTAGGCCTATGGATGTTAATGCATTTTTGGCACATATTCGTGCAAATTGACCAAATATTACATTCCACCCACAAGAACTCCCGCCTTTGGACTTGCAGAAGCAAGTAGAACCTTTGATGATCATAGTCAATGTCAATAACATAGGTACTAGGCATACCCTCGTTGACACAAGTTCAACTCTCAACATTTGCGGTATGGACCTACTACCTAAGATTAAATTTGATTCATCTTCTTTAGTAGCTTCCTCCTTGTACATTTGTGGATTCAATAACGCTAGTCACCAAGCTCTAGGTACGATTATACTACCTTTGCAACTAGGCCCCACTACCTTACCCACATTGGTTTATGTGATGCCCAGTCCCTTACCATATAACCTCCTCTTAGGGAGACCTTGGATCCATGCTATGGGTGTGGTAACTTATACCTTACACCATTCCCTGAAATTCATTGCAAATAGTTGAGTGGTCACAGTCAAAGAAAATCTAAAAGGTGTGCACCTTTTCAAACTAGCCACCACCGATCATGCTTCAACTATGTCTACTCTCAAGAATTGTCATACTTCTCTGACTACCAAAGCCATGGCTTGTTCTTCATCAATACCCTCTATGGAAATTGTCCCCAAGGCTAGTGTTGAAAGTGATGAACTGCCTAAGGTAGAAGACCCTAAATCTCCCTTGTCAACTTCTCAAATGAATGCTTTCCTCAGAGACAATTGGGTTTCCCTAAAATTTTCTGAATTCTTCATCACAGAATATAAGGTGGATCCCTCTTGTGTGGACCTTCCATGTGCCCCTAACACTAAGGTAGATAGTACTCCCGCAAAAGAGAAGAAGTGTGATCCTGCTTAGGAGATCCCTCCTTCCTACATTGAGGAGAACAATCCACCTCCTACAAATGAGATTAATATTTGTGAGTCAGATAGAGAAAGTGGAAACACCCCTGTAGAGACGTTCGACATCCATTGATGGAATGAAGCACTCTATGTGGATCCACCACCCCCTCAATTTTTGAAAACTTTCTATGGGTTCGGATATGAACTCGCTTCTTGGTATGGCTACCGGCAGAAGGGCCTAGGGCGTATCGAGAAAGGAATTCAGGTCTGCATCCACCTTAAACCACAACAACGTAATTTGGGACTGGGATGTTTCGTCGAATAATCTAAGAAAAATCCTTGGTGGAATGTTAATATGATTTCGTTTGAACCATTAAATCTTGTTCACCCTGAGTTAATAGAGGAAAAGGAGCAAACTGAGAAGGTTCCTCTTGATGTCTTCTATTCAGATGAAGTGTTAGAGGAGTTTCTAGGTTCCTATTCCCCATTACCTCCTTACCATCACAAAAGGTGATTCCTGTACTACTTGCATGATCAAGTGTATTTCAGGGAATCTATCTTTAGTACGAATGAGGAGGACCCTCTATCTAACACTAGTGATGACATTGCAATACCTCATTATGAAGACCGCAATTCCCTCCTAAAAGGGGATACTGTTGAGATCTCTATGGATCCCACGTCCCCTAAAAAAGTGATCAAAATTGGGAAATGTCTCTCTCCAGAAGAAGCAAACGAACAATTCACTCTCTTGTGTTCTCATCCTGACATCTTTGCTTGGAAATATGAGGATATGCCCAGTATTGATGAATCTATAGTAGTTCATAATATCGTCCTGTGTCCCGATGCCAAGCCGGTTAAACAAAAAATATAAAAGATCAATCCCAAGGTGGCATTAATGGTTAAGACTCAAATAGAGAAACTGTTGAAAGCAGGATTTATCCACCCTATCGATTATTCCCCTTGGATTTTGAATATAGTTGTCGTTAGCAAACCTGATGGTCGTATTCGCATATGCATCAACTTTCGAGTCATTATCAAGGCTTCTCTTAAAGATGATTTCCTGCTACCTAATATAGATATGATTGTCGACTCGACTGCAGGCCATGCATTGCTTTCTTTTATGGATGGATTCTTTGGTTACAATCAGATCCATATTAACCCAGATGATTAATACAAGAAATCCTTCACTACCCCATGGGGTACTTTCTATTATGTGGTCATGCCCTTTGGGTTAAAGAATGCAGGAGCTACTTACTAGTGGGAAATGACCCTAATATTCCATGACTTTATTCAGAGGATTTTAGAAGATTGCATCGATGACATATTGGAAAAATTGGTAACCCGTCAGGATCATCCTAAGAACCTTCGTCTCTTTTTCGAAAGACTTCAACTCTATAAAATGAGACTAAATCCCCTTAAGTGCGTCTTTGGCGTTGACTTAGGCAAGTTTCTAGGGTTCATAGTCTCTCATTTTGGGATTGAAATTGACACTAAAAATATTGATGACATCGTTAACATGCCTCCACCAAAGAATATTACTGAGTTACAAAGTTTGCAAGGAAAGATTCAGGTAATTCACAGATTCATATCTCAGTTTGCTAATCGTACCCTTCCTTTCACTCAGTTATTGAAAAAGGATGTTCGCTTCATGTGGGATGAGGAATATCAAAGAGCCTTTGAGTCAATCAAATCCTACTTGGCCAATCCTCCCTTATTGATGTTGGCTATGCAAGATAGACCCTTTTTGCTTTATCTAGTTGCGTCACCATATGCCATGGTAGCTCTTTTAGCCCAATATGATGACACTGGAAAGGAAAGAGCAGTCTACTACATTAGTTGCATCCTGGTTGACTAAGAAACCTGTTATTCCTCCATGGAAAGGCAGTGCCTTGCTCCTGTCTTAACTAGATAGAAGTTCAGGCATTATCTTCTCCATGTTGAAATGCACATCATAAAAAAAATGGATCTTTTAAGACATCTATTTCTCAGCACTGACCTGGTAGGAAGGTTAGCGAAATGGGTTACGTTGCTTTCTAAGTTTGACATAAAAAATTTCACTCATAAATTGATAAATGGTCAAGCGGTTGTGGATCAGTTGGCAGACGCTCCCTCATCTCGCTCCTTTCCTAGCTTGGATTTATTTCCCGATGAAAACATTTTTGCAATCAATCATGATCCTGAATGGAAAATGTATTTTGATGGATCGAGGTGTCAAATTGATTCTGGAGTAGGTGTGGTCTTAGTATCCCCCAAAGGAAAATTGGTTCCTTTGTCCTTTCGATTATATTTTCCTTGTACCAATAACATCATTAAGTACGAATCCCTTAGAGCTGGCCTATGTTTCGCAGTAGCATTAAAGATTAAACACCTATGTATCCTAGGTGACTCTGAACTTATAGTGAATCAAATAACATGATCCTATTAGGCCAGGAAAAGTAAGTTGTCCTGATACCAAAACCTTTCTTTGTCTTTGCTCAAACGGTTTTCTTCTTTCATAATAAACAATGTCCCTAGGAGAGAAAATAGACATGTTGATGCCATGGAAAGTGCAGCTTCCTTAGTACCTTCCAAAGAAGATACGAAAGAATACCATTTCATGGTCTAGGTCTTGCGAAACCCTATGATTCCTAAAGAACCTTAGGCCAAGTCCCCTATGTGTTCCCATGTGGATTCGAGGGAATGGTTTTTTGATATCTATAACTATGTAAAAACTGGGAACTTCCCCGATGATGCGACTAAAAATGACTACATTCGTATAAGGAAGCTTTCGGTTTTCTATGTCATTCTATCTGACATCCTTTATAGGAAGGCCTATAATGGCCTACTTATTTGTTTTACTAAAGTGGAAATACCCCTTGCCCTTAAGGAATCCCACACAAGCTCCAGGGGTGGACATTTTGGTAGTAAGTCCTTGGCGCAAAGATTGATACACATGGGATTCTATTGGAAAACAATGGAACAAGATTCCTTTGACTTTGCCAAAAAGTGCCCTCAATGTCAGCAACACAGTCGACTCATTCATGTGCCTTCCCAAGAATTACAAAACCAAACTTCCCCTTGGCCATTCGCTAAATGGGGTTTCGATATTATTGGAAAGATATCACCCCCTTCTTCTAAAGGACATACCTTTATCATTACCACTATGGATTACTTCACAAAGTGGGTCGAGGCTATCCCACTCCAATCCATGAATGTCGAAGCCATATGTGGCTTCCTTATGAACAACATTATTTCTCAATTTGAATTACCTGCTGCACTTGTTTCTAAAAATGGTACACCATTTAAGAACAAGGAAGTGAAGCACTTCCTCGAGAAATTTCACATTCAACATAGATTTTCCACACCATACTATCCATAGTCTAATGGTCAAGCAGAAGCATCAAATAAAACTCTTGAACTTATTCTCCGTAAAACAGTGAACAAACATGGTAAAGATTGGCACATTCAACTAACATACACTTTATGGGCTATCGCACAAGTGTTTGTATGACTACGAGAACAATGCCCTATAATCTCGTGTATGGTGCCAAAGCTATTATGCCTTTGGAGCTGGAAATTCCATCTCTACGAGTTTCCCTTAAGGGGCTAATTGATAATGAGACCTATCGATTAATTGATTGCATCAACTAGATATGTTCGATGAGTGTCGTTTATGGCCTCTCAACATCTTAAAGCTTATCGTCGATGGTTATCTAGACATTACAATCAAAGTGTGCTTCCTAGAACCTTTAAAGTAAGAGATTTGGTTCTTTTTGAAAACTAGAGAAATGTAAATGCATCGCTCAACCAGAGAGGAAAATTCAGCCCTAACTGGTTAGGCCCTTACATTGTGATTTTTGTATATGGTTCAAGCGCCTATGGATTAGCATCTATGAATGGAACGCATTTAAAGGAACCCGTTAACGTGATACACCTCCATCGTTATTACGCATAGTGTCCTATGTGTCACCCATGTGGTGCTCTCTCTCTATAAGGAAAACTAGTAGTACTACATATGTTGACATTGTTCATTAACACATTACGAGAGTCTTTTGTGTTATGAATGACCATGTGCATGTGTGTGTGTGCATGTCCATTAGATCATCATTGTATTTAATTAACATACATTCATGTGTGTTTATTAAATCATATTAGCATCTAATGCAAACATACATCCACATGCGAATATAACATCCATAGCATAAACATGTGAGAAATAAATAAAAAACATACACATCCAGATATGAAATGCCATGAAATCAAAATCGATGTATCCATATATGTATATATATTTATGAAAATGTATGTATCCAATGTTGTGTACATGTATCGGGCCACTACTACAAAAAATTAGTGGCTGCTAAATATATGTCTATACAGAAATATCTACAATTATATATGAACATATATGTATCTCAGTACAAAAATAATATGCACAAATACTGATGATGACCCCTGATCACTGTGGCGTGTGGCTCTCGGAGCCCTCTAGCTCTAGCGGCTACTCTGGAAGATGTGGGAGGGGTTGAATGGTGGTCATCAAATGTGAACGATGAGAGTGTGATGTAGATAGCACTACCCACATCCCTCTAATCTCCCCCTATAAGGAGGATATCATTAGCTTTTATTGCCGCAACTGATCTCGCAGTTGTTGAACATCTATCAGGATCATGGTCGTCAGTTGCCCGCCGAGGTCATCGAGACAACTCTGAAGGGCATCACGTTCCTACTCAGTGGCATCATCCCTCCTCACTATCATCTCTCACTCAGTGAGCATTGTCTACAGCTCCCCCAATAGTTGGTCACGCTTCCCTCGCATAGTCGTTAGCTCTGTAGTAAGTTGAATGATTGTTGCACCCCGCTCCTCATATGCAGTCCTCAAGCATATGATCAGCTCGAAGTTGGGGGCATGACATCAAAAAGACACTAGCCTATAAACCTCAAGGACTAATCCTTAAATCTATATAGTAGGGGTGACATCTAAAATACACTGATGTATAAGCCCAATCCATCCCTGTGTTTCCTCTGTAACCACAGAAAAAGGAAACGCATCATTATCACATGGCATATATAAGATACATATATTAGAAAAATGGAAGTACAAAACATAAAAAAATAAATCATGTATACTTGGATCCCCTAGTTGCCATGTCAGGTCAAGGTGAGGGTCGGTGCTAGGACCCACGCTACCTATCTAGGTGGTCGCTCTTGGTGCCACAAGTGACCAATCCACAGTGGAAGATGATGGTGCTCAAGAGATGGGGGTAATCGGTGGGGGATATGACCTCCTTCATCGCCTCGGCCTCGGTGGCACTACCTCCTCCTCCTAGGGTGCTGCCTCCTCCTCCTCCCCAGCCTGTTGTTGGCCTCTCCTCCTATCCTACAGTGGTGGGGCTGGTAAATCCCCTTGTAGACTAGGGTCCCCTCCCAGATAATTGTCTCCAAACACAGGGGCAAGGTGATGCCTCTCCCACCACTGTGTGAATTCCACTGCCACACCAACATTATCCCCCACCGATATGGGTGGTAGATCATGGTTAGGCTCATCATCATCAGAAGGGACAATATCTGTAATAGTCAGGCGAGGGCGGTCCCCAACCGTCACCACACTCCTATGGGCCCTAGTATAGGTGGGCACATCTAGTGGTATAGTCTGTGGTCGGCCATGTTGTCGCATGACCCGGCTCCAGTAGTAGGGTACAATAACAAAATCCCTACATCCAATCAAAAATCAATGTCACTATAGGTTCCTCAAATACCTATTGTCATCCACCCACCTAAAAAATTGATAGGGTCTCCATAGGACCCTATCTATCATAAGGGTTTCAAACTATAGCCACCAAACTGTAGGTCTCTAAATCTCCACTAGCATGTCATGCCATACTAGTGGGCCATGGGGACCTGATATGGTCATCACTACAAAAATCCAACCAGCCGACTACACATGATGTGAGTGAAATCCCACACCTACAAAAGTGTGCATGTTGTCAAGCTATGGTACTCATAGTGCACATACCATCCTAGCTCCTGGTAGAGGTGCACAAGTATTTTGCACCCCCATGAAGATGGTTCTATGCTCTACCATCTCTCTGATAGTATGGACGAGGCCCTCGTGCAAGTGTGATCCTCACCCATCAATTGTGATCTGGAAGGAAATGGTCACGACCATAACCCAGTGGATCAAGGGTGTTATGGCCCTCGCCTACTCATACCATAGCGTATAAATGTAGCTTATGATATCATCATCGTCCATCCTCCTTATGCAGTAGTAGACACTCTCTGACCACTCATGTGTCAATTGTGTATCATCTAGGGCCACCTGTCATCCACGGATGGGTAGTCTGAGGATCCAATAGACATCATCGAGAGTGACCATCATCTCTCCACATGGCAGCTGGAATGATGATGTAGTGGCGTCCCACCACTCCATGAAGGCCATCAGTATCTACTCTTGATATCTCATCTCTGGCATGGTGAACACATGCCAAAGACCAACCCGCTCCAAGAGTGTGACCTCATCCTCAAATAGGCAGTCCCTCTGCTCGCGAACTAGCAAGAATTCTCACCCTCCAGGATGCTCCCGAGTCTCTAGGTATTCCTACCAAAAAGTAACAACAATTTTGAATCAGAACATCAACATCTTACATCAGAAGTGAGAAAAACAACTCAGACCTACGTGCGACGCACAGACGTTTGTGTGTTGTGCATACATCCCCTGCCACCATGATCACCTTTGAGACAACAACGCGTCTCTAAGATGATAGTGTGCACAGGAGACCACAACACTTACTGAGGATGATAGCACATTTTTAGGACACAGGTGAAAAAAAAAGACGCATGCACACCTTTCCAATGGAAAAATCTTTTAAAATGCACAAAAAATACAAAAAACGAGCATTTGTGGCCTACCTGGTCCACCTCGTGACCCTCGGCGATGTCCTAGTCTAGCTGCTCCAGACAACTCCTCATACTCTCTCCTACTAGGCATTTTGTTGACTTTTCTCTCACAAAAGTCAACAATTTTCTTGTGGTGAATAGTGAAAATGACCCTTCTAAGGGCCCACCTAGATATATAGGCCCCTCGGGCCCATTTTTCCTAGGCTTTGTGGCTTCCCGATTTCTCCTAAATTTTCCCCACTTAGCTAGGGGAAAAATTAGGAGGGGGGCATAAGGTCATATCTTGATCATATTTTTCTTCTGAATCAATGACTTTTTTCTTGATCATTCCTCTCTTCATGGTAGCTTTCTTCTAATTTTCAAGGCTGACCTAAAATTTGAGTTTTGCAAGTTAGGACCTTCAACAGTTTTTGGCGACCACTCGAATGTTGTTTGTTGAGTTTAGATGCTGGGGGCACCTTCAATTCCAGTTAGCTCGGCTGTAGTAGCCACTATGGTCTCTTTCTATTGACACTCAAATCTGTAAAATTCAAAAATTTGGGTGAAATTTTTCTTTTCTACTTTAGTGAGGCAATTTTTTTCAAAATTGAGCCCACTAAAGTGGGGAAAAAATGTAATATCACAAAATTGCACATAGGGGCAATTCCATATTTTTGCATTTATGCCTAGAATTTATGACACCCTAAGACATTAATGAAAAAATTACATGGTTCAGAATTTCATGATTCTGACTCCATGTGGACAACTGGCTGAGCAACAAAAGCCTCGACACATTTTCTGAGAATATAGGTCTTGGACGAATCCGTGGCACACTAGTGTTATGTCTGTTTCCTTAGTTGAAAATCCAGAATCAAGAAGGTTAACCCTTGAGACATGTGTCTTGGTGGTTACACTCCAAAAGTAACAGATCTTTGGCACCCTTGCAAGTGTAAAAACCTCTTTCTTCCCCTCATTTGAAGGTTGGAAGACTAGAAGACCTTACACTAGATTTCTTTCTATTTTGTGACAACTTTTGAGACTCCTTCTCCTTTGATAGTAGTGCATTCACAAGCGAAGCCATGTCAAACTGAGGTCCCCCCAGCAGCAGCAGCTCTCAAACAAGCACTCAGCGATGCATCTGTGTGCTTTGGAGAGGGCCTTAGCCCGTGGGTAACACTCTCTCTCTCTCTCGTCCTCTCTCATTTTCCTTTTACACTCATTTTTCTACTTTATCATGGTGTGGGTTCTACCCCCGAGTAGGTATTGCTTTCACCACACACTTATTTGTGGTGTGTTCTACCCCCGAGCGGGTATTACTTTCACCACACATTTTATTTACTACTTTAGCATCCCTTTCCAACTTGGTTGTCCATCGAGGTGTGAACACCAAAATAAGGTATGACTGAGGCTGGCCCCTATACAGCCACCCAACAACTTTCTCCTCAGTCTTTTGTGTGCAGGTCATGAAAAGGAGCTTGGAGTGAAGATTCAAGTGTCTAGAAAAAAGGTAAGCTTTCTCCAAGCATCGTAATATTTCCTTTGATATTTGGTTTTTTGGTCAGTTAAGCAACCTCGTACAGATCACTCCTAAGTCTATAAGAATGATTTGTTTATGTATGAAGTGCTCATGAGTTCTCTGTTGCTCAAGATGCTATCACATCTTTCAGATAACAGGGCATCATGCTAGTGTCCTAGAACTACGCTGACGTCTTCTAGCTGAGAGCTCCCTCTTCTGGGATAGGAATCTTTCAATCTGGCTCTCTGAAGACCTCTGATTATTTTCTCTGAAGTGTAACTAGGTGTTAACCTTTTACCATTTTTTATTCTGAGGTGTATAAGGGAAATTCATTCCCTAGTGATCTCTCGGGAAAGGAGAGACCCGTGTGCATCGAATTCCTCTTATATCACAGATATATAGAAGAATAAAGGTACAAATAGAGGAATGTCACAAAGAGAGGGAACATCAAATGGAACATCATGGGGGAACATTTTAGGCACATACAAACACACAAAAGAAAAAGAAAAAGAACATGTAAAAGAATAGTAAGGAAAATGTGAGTCAACCATCAAGCAAGTCATCTGCCTCCCAATCTCAATCGGTATAAGCAGAAGGTGAATAACGCAAGCTAAGGGACAACGGAAAATGCATTACTAGGACAAGGCTAGCAACTTCTTTCCCCCACTGAGTGCAAGACAAGAATGAGCTGAGGTAGGTGATGGGAAGGGTCATGTAATAGTGAGAAGAGAATTTTCTACAAATATTATATGATAAGGTGTGGGAAAGTATTTTATGGGACTATTGGATAGCAACTATCGCCATTGAATTGATACTTGCTCAATATTTCTTTCAATTGACAACACTCATCGCATCTATGTCCAAGAATATGATGATATGCACAATATGGAATGTTAGCATCTTTAGGATATATCACCAACCTATTCATAGGTGGTAATAGTATGAGTCCTTTGTTTAAAAGTATTTGCAATTTCCTTTCACATTTAGGTGATAGGTGAAGAGGAAACTTGAGTTTTTGTAACTTGTAAGGTCTTTTGTGTTTGCTAGATTCACCCTTTTCTCGAATGGAAGGAGGGGGGACTAAAGTGATCCTCTCATCCTTTTCATTATTATCAGGTAAGGGTTGCTCCCGAGGAAGAAGGACATTCAGATCGAGAGGGGAATCAAAGATCACCATGCCATCATCATGAAGTCTCCAATATTCTCTAGGAGGCTTGCTATCATGAGAGGGATCATGATATCCTAATCCTATTGTGTTATCATCTTTTGGAGTTTCCTCTAAGAGTTGATGAATGTCATGTTCAGTTGTTATGTCACATCCTTGTTTGCTTAAAATGATAAAACCTTTGCCATAGGTTTCTTCAAGGTTGATTGGAGTATTGGTGACTTTGTTATCATAAAATGGTTGAGGGTTTACTTGTTTAGAAGAACTAGGTTCACCTATTGGAGGTAACTTAGGTCCTTCATTTGTTTCAGGATGTAAGTAACCAAACATATCAAGAGGTTGTACTATAGGAAGGTCATTTTGTTTCATGGATGGATAAAAGGATGCATTAGCTTTGATTGTGTCAAGGCATTCATTTAGGAACTTATTCATGTTGTCATCATCTTCTCCAATGATATCAACATCATGAGGAGGACATTCATGAGGATTTGAAGGAGCGTGAGGAAGTTCAATGTCATTAGTATCAGTTCCAAAGGCACAACTTGACATGTTAGATAAGGATTTTAATGACATCCAAAGCTTATTAAAAAACATAGCCATGATGCAAAGGAATGAAAGCAAACTAAGTGCAAGAAATTAAATAAACAACAAATTCGGAAACAGTAATAGAAATGCAATAACAAAAAATAGAAATATAGAAAATGATCTAGAAATGACAGAAATTACAATGCAGAATGTGCAACTGGACTAAGTCACCCAATGTGACGAATTAGTCCAGGTAGTGATTTTTTTGAAAATTTTCTAAATTTTTAAATTAGATTTTATGATTTTTAGGTTTTTAGATGCAAATATAATATGAACATGCAGAATTTTGTTGAGTTTCAATGAAATGCAATGTAAAAATGCAAGCTTTATGAGCTTTTCACTAATGCAATTTTTAAAACCATAGGATACAATTTAAACAATGAAAAATGTAATGCAATGCCAATTCAATCTATTTAAAGGATGTAAATGCACTTGAAATCAAAAGTAGAATGTTTTAAAGTTGGGTTCACCAAAATGTGGACAAAGATTTTGGCACCACGAGGCTCTCTAACACTTCTAGGGTTTTTCACCTAAAAGGAGAGAGGTAGACCAAAATGTCCAATGTCCCCACTCAAGACTAATGCAAATATGAATGAGATATGCCTAAATGTAATGTCCTAAATTCAATAAACTAATAAAAGATATTGATTATTAATGCAAAACTAATAGAATGCAAGATGTTTGAAAACACAATGTTGTATGCAAAATGACCTAAGAATGCAAACAAATTGTAACAGAAATGAGGGAGACTGGAGAGGTGCACCTAGAAACTGGAATGTGATGTAGAGAGGCTCTGGAATCCTGCAAATTTTTCTATTGAAGCCATCTGGGACACTTACGCCAAGCTGGGCGACTTAGTCCTATTTCAGGGAGATTATGTCAGAATAGGTATCCAAATATATAGAAAAAACTTTTTAGGCCTAGAAGTGGCTAATTTTCCATTGATGGTGACTTAGTCCACCTTTAGCTTTCAATAATTTCGAAGATGCAATATATAACTCTCAATTTGCACTTTGGTTCCTGACAAATTTCTAGATCTAAATCTACAAAATTTGGTCTATAAGTGATCTCCAAGCTTCTTTTACGGATTTGTTGACTTTGAATGACTTTTATGAAATGATAACACCTTTTAACACCTTACTCTTTGAAAAATATTCATACAAGACCTACAAAACACACATGCAAAGAGGGGTAAAAGGGTTAAGGGTTAGTGAATAGGGGTATGCCTTAGTCAAACCCCGGTTTGGTAATTAAACCCTTGAAAATGAAATGAAATGAAAAGAGAATGATGAATGAACATGCAATTATACAACTCACCAAACCCTTGATGTAGAAATTTGAATATATGCAAGTAGATGCTCTAATGTAGACTTGATAATGCCTAGAATGCTTGAGAATGATTAAGTGAATGAATTAGAGTATTAAGGAAATTAGGATATTAGAACATGAAAAATGAAGGGAAAACCCTTTATTTATACTTGATTATACAAAATTTCCAAAAAATACCACATCACAAGCTGACCTCAAGGTTTAGAAAATAATATCCCACCAGAATTTTGAAATAATTTTGATTTTTGTGCCAAGTGGGACTAAGTCGCCCCTAGTGGCGACTTGGTCTCACCAGGGCAATTTTAATGAGTGTTAGGAATTAAATTGTATTTAATGATGTTTAACAAGATTATTCTCTAAAACACACTTAAGTAGGTCTTGTAGGTGTATTAAGGGGTCATTTAAACATAAGAAAGTGTCAAATTATTGATGACAAGCCTATAAAAGTGTGAAAGTTTGTTACAACACTTTGAAATAAGGCTTGGTAAGTGATAAAAAGAGGTTACTTAGGTGAATTATAATAAAAAGGTCCTATAAAAATGTGAAAGTAGGTTACAACACTTCACAACACTTTTACAAGGCATCAAAAAGTTCTTAATGATTCACAAGGACCCAAGATCTAATGTGAATGTGTTGACCACATTACAACATTAAATCAAGCCAAAATCAAGCCAAATCACAAGGAGGGCCTAAACAGGAAGAAAAAGTAGAAGGGTTACTTTTTGTCTGTCCACAACTACAAAAAATCATGGAAGACTTGTGGATGGCATTCTATTAAATTTTGTCAAAAGGGAAGATCACTTGACCAATCTTGCAAAGGTATTTAATAGGCTAGAATAGTATAACTTGAGACTCAACCTAAAAAAGTGTATGTTCAAAGTAACATCTGGAAAACTACTAGGGTACATAGTGTCAAGAAGGGGCATTGAAGTAGATCTTGTGAAAGTGAAGGCCATATTATAAATTTCTCCACCAAAGAAATTGAAGCAACTAAGAATTTTACAAGGAAAGTTATAATCTATCAAGTGATTTATTGTGCAACTGGTAGAAAAATGTCACCCATTCACCAATCTATTACACGAATACATCACATTCAAGTGGGATGGGAGATGTGATCAAGCATTCTAGCAATTCAAAGAGTACCTACTTACTCCTCCTGTACTCATGCCACCTATTCTAGACAAAGAAATGATACTCTATGTATCTACAACACAAGCAATGTTGGGAGCTCTCCTAGCACAGCTAGATGATCATAACAAAGAAAGAGCGGTTTACTACATTAGTTGAACACTGGTAGGATACGATTTGAAATACTTTCCATAGAAAGAGTGTGTCTCTCAGTTGTATTTGTGACACAAAAGTTGAGACACTATATCTTAAATAGGCAAGTAAATTTGATTTCAAATGTAGATCCACTAAAATATCTATTAGCAAAGGCAGCTCTAATAGGTAGAATTGCTAAATGGGTAATGATTCTAAGTGAGTTTCATATAGAGTATGTGGATAGAAGAGCCATCAAGGGACAGATCATAGCAGACCAGCTAGTTGATGCACCAATAGAATATCACAAGGCTCTTACAGTAGACTTCCCAGATGAAAGCATATTACTGACAAGACAAACAAGCCATTGGACCCTATACTTTGACAGGTACCACACTCAACATGGCTCTGGAGTAGGTATCCTATTTCTCACACCATGGGGAGATAATATACCCAAGGCATACAAAATTTATTTCCCATGCACAAACAATATCTCAAATTATGAAGCTCTAATCACAGAGCTCAAGATGGCTATTGAATGGAGGATAAAATAACTACAAGTCTTTGAAGACTCTCAACTAGTGATGAGGCAAGTGAAGGATGAGTACCAAACAAAAGACAACAAATTGATTCCATATAAAAGGATGGTGAATAGCTTCAAGGTATATTTTTTCAAAATAACCTTTAAATAGATTCCTTGGATCAACAATAGAGCAGTCGATGCCATGGAAACAATAGGTTCACTTCTTGATAGTCTACAAAACATTCCTAAGTATGAGTTCCTTGTAGAGCAATTACTCATACAGGAATTTGATATCCTAGAATTAGAACTAGTGTGTGTTGTTGTTGGTCCTAATTCACCATGGTACCAAGACACATTTGATTACATCCAACATGGTATCATTCCACTTTACTTAACACCCGCCCAAAAGAAGACCTTTACCTGTAGGACTTCCCAATTTATGATCCTAGGAGATACTCTATACCGTCACAGTTTAGATGGTATGTTACTCTGATGTCGTAGTGTAGAATAAGCACAAACTTCCTTACAAAAGGTACACAAAGGTGTTTGTGGGTCCCACTCTAACAAACCTAACCTAGTCCAAAAGTTACTAAGAATAGGGTACTATTGGCCCTCCATGGAACAAGAATGTATTCAGTATTCCCAAAAATGTTGTCAATGCCAATAGCATAGTGACCTTGTTCATGCACTAGCATAGGAGTTGAGACCCATCACAACACCATGTCCTTTCTCACAATGGGGATTAGACTTGGTAGGTAAGATTTTTCCTACTTCCTCTAAGGGGCATAGGTTTATTATTACTGCAATTGAGTACTTCACCAAATGGATAGAAGCAGTTCCATTGACCTACATCACTAGAAAATAGATATCAAAATTTATTTTGAATTATCTAATTTGTAGGTATGTAATTCCCCAGACAATCATAACAGACAATGGAACCCCATTCAAGAATCAAGATTTCCAAGAATTTTTTTCCAAATTCTCTATCTAACATAGATTCTTCACACCCTATTACCCACAAGGAAATGACCAAGTTGAAGTGTCTAACAAAACCATCCTGAAGATACTAAAGAAGGCTATTAATGAAGTTTTCCATGATTGGCATTTATAATTGAACCCAGACCTATGGGCTTACCAAGCCAACATCTGAACACCTACAAGTGCCACACCTTTCTCCTTGGTCTACAGAATGAAAGTTGTCTTACCTATCGAAGTCGAAATCCCCTTATAGAAAATCTCACTACAAGGCATGGTCAACAATGAAGAGTATCAAGTATCTAGATTAAATGTGTTGGAACTTCTAGATGAAAAACATTTGAGTGCATTAAACCATCTTCAAGTTTATCAGAATCAGCTCAAACGAAGCTATGATAAAAAGATTAAGGACATAAACTTTCAAGTTGGTGACTTGGTACTCAAAGAGAATTAGAAGGTACAACTGAATTAAGATGGAAAAGGAAAATTTGAACCTAATTGGTTAGGCCCATTTATCATCACAACAAGCTACGATTTTGGAGCTTACTAGTTGGTTGTACTCCTAAAGGAGAACCCTTAGCCGAACTTTTGAACAACAGTCACCTCAAGAATTTATATACATGAAACACGTTAGAATGCCCCAAGAAAAAGGATAAAAATCCAAAAAAATCATAAGGATAAAAAATACAAAAAAAAATCAAAAAGCAAGAAAAATAATAAAGAGAAATAAAAAGTTCTTTTAGTGAAAACCACTTTGTGGTGCTTCTAGAATAGGCACCATAGTGAAAACCTAGCAAACAGGAACTATGTTTGAATAAGACTTACATCATTATCTATCGGTACTATCTAAAGCATTCACCCATTCATCCCATAATAAAACATGTCCAACCATAGCTTGGTAACTAATTTAGTATTGAACCTTGTTGCACCATTAACATCAATCTCCTAGAGAAGGTATTTCTTGTCTCAAACTAGGGGAAACTTCTTGAAAATAGGTAGTTGATGAGATATTTTTCCATCCTATCATGGTCAAAACTATCAAAAAATCAAAAACATATGAAAAGCAACAAATTTGGATTATTCCTTCCCTTAATATTCTAAGATATCAACATTTGCTTGAACCTCACGACTAGTTCAAGTAGATTTCCCACAACATATCCTTTAGAAATAGAAGTGGAATATTAATCCAAGTTATTAAAGTTGTTTGAATCCCAAAAACATGTTACGCTTTGAGTCAACTGGCTGAACTACGTGGTCTCTGCATGTACAATGTAGGGAAGGATTAATAGCCCCCAAGGCCCTAGGTCAGTCCCCTTAGGTATTTATCAAGCTTTCTTTCAACTTAGTCAAAAAAATTAAAATCCAAAAACATTTACAAAAGTTCAAAATTCAACAACATTTAAAAATCAAAAAAGATCAAAAACATGTTCTTGTCAAACCAAGCGAACTACGAGCCTCTACGTGTATAACATAGGCAAGGATTATCTTTGATGAGCCCCCAAGGCCCTAGGTTAGTCCCCGAAAAATAGAAAAAACAACATCATAAAACTTAGAAAACCAAAAATTCATACTCCATCATCACAATCCACAATAAACTTTCCACCCATAATAAACAAATCATCACATCTACCCTTTGACAAAACAAACAAACAAACAAAACAAACATCAAAAGCTAGAACTTTCAAGAAAGAAATCAAAAAGCCTTGATTACAAATAGACACAAACAATGACAAAGTGTTAACTACCTATCTTTCGACAATTCACCAACAACATCCTAAGATATGCCTTAATAGATTCATTCCTACGATAGACATGATCAACAACAGATAATAGCCTGAAACCTCAAAACAAATATGGCAAGTGATACTATATTTTTTTTAATCTTTTTATAGTCTTATCTTAATGATTTATTTTATTGACTCATTCCCAAGATCTCTCGAGGATGTCCATAAGGATTTAGAGAAGAAGGAATTGGGGAAATTGAGTGTCATTTCGGTTTGCTATTTGTAAGATTTTTTTGTGATACTACCATGGTGAATACTTGCTTTATTAAGTGCATGAAATTTTTTTGAAAAAATCCATGTAGTAGTTGCATGTTAGCTATTTCATACCTCTCTGTGTAACTGGACCAAAAAAATTTAACACAACCCAACCATATATTTGAAACAAAGTTTGTGTATGTCTGGTATGAGCAAGAATATTCTTTGTATGTTGAGTCAAATTCCACACAATGGATACAAAGTCACCTTGGTTATTAATACCCTGGTGTATCGTATCTATTTGCTACATCAAAAAGAATTGTTAAAAATGTGAAGCCTCCAAGAAAATCAAAAGAAATAATCATCAAATTACTAACAACATCAAATTTATATCCATCATCAAAAGAAAATATAAGTCTCTAAATAGTAAACATCATAAAGATCAAGTAGAAATAAAATGTTTCCCAACTAGAGGAGGACTCTAAGGATCAGGCTATGCATCAAGATCAAACTATCTAATGGAATTTCCACCAAACATAGCCTCTGTAGCAGTACTCGGATCTCCAAACTACAATCATCGTTGTGCTCAAGGAATAAAGGCATCATACATGGTCTGGTAATATGTATCCCTCTATAGCAACTAATCTTGCTCAACACATAGGCTATCACACTTTGTCCTCAAGCTATCCCTCTCAATGGTAATAGCCCACAACTGGGTCTTGACAACAAGATGACACCCAATATTTTTATCTCACTCCTCCCTAAATCCATCTCTCTCCTGTTGAGCAATGTCTTTCTTCATTGTCAATGTGGCAATTTGAGCCTTTCCGGCCTGTCGCCACCCTACCTCTACTGCCAACTATACACCTCCATCTCCAGGTTTGGAGGAGGACCTAGAACCTATCCCTAATCCACCTGCATAGGATCACCCTAGGAACCATCCTGTCAAGCCCTAGAAAGCTGCTCTACAATTATCTCCACACATTGTCTCTCCCCACGATGAATAGTAATTCCTCCTCTACCCACTACAAGAACATTGTAATACCTCGCCTTGTATGTACATAGTACCACCCTAATTTGTTATATGATTTTCTCGAATTAATGATTAAACATATGGTGGATGATGAATAAGGTGATCTTTGAGAAATATTATTGCATTTCATGTTGACATTATGTTTTATCGTCACTACCCTGAAGGTGGAATGCACTTGTATACTGTGGAATACAAATTGAAATTTTAAAAGGATTATTTTGTCGTTATTTAGAATATTTAGATAACAAATTAATGTGATATATAATTGTTACTTATGATCCTATTGGCAATGTGCAGGAAGTAACGATGTTAGCCTGAGAAGGGAGAACCATCAAGAGTGAATCAAAAGATTTCTTTTAAGGAAATAAAATTGACCCAAATTGTGGCCAAGAAACAAGTAGAGTTAATGTATTGGAAGACTAAGGCTGGGAGGGTTGTTTTAAAATGGCTTAACTTATTTGTGTGTCATGTGAGATGTTAGTTGGGGTTAAGGTTTAGAAACCATTACCTAAGTTGAAATTTGGATAGGTCCTTAAGAAGGTCTTTAAAGAGGGATGTTGGACAATTTTCTTAGTTGGAATGCAAAAATAAACCCCCTAGGGTCTATACCATAATGGTAGGGGTCAAGTGGGCATGAAATAGGGTCATAAGGGCATGATTTGACTCCTAAAAACTCCTCATAAAGAGGAGTGACGAATTTTGAGGAAAATATGGAGGGGTTGTTCAAGTGCATGTTACCCTCTTTAATGAGGAAAGATTCTCATTGATGGAGGGTAGTACACTTCACACCTCCCCATTCAAGGTTGCAAGTAGAAACTCCTATATATCTAGGAGAGGAAGGATGAGTGGGGTGTTACCCACTTCTCCTTATGGAGAACTCTAGTTGAGATAGAAGGAAGGATAAGAAGAAGGAAAGGAGACTGATCAAGATGGTTTTAGTTGGAGAGGAGAGAAGGATAGAAGAGTTAAAGTTCAGCACCTCAAGCAGAGAGATAAGTTTTGTTGTTCCCACCTTCCCTTGTTTAATTGTTGTAAGGGGGTGATATGTTTGTGTGGATCCTTCTTGAGCTTGGTGATTGGAGAGTCTTTATGCATGTAATATGAATGTTGTTCTATTTTCATTTTCTTCATAAAAGCTTGATAAGACCCCATTCATCACCTTGGGCTTGAAATGTTTCTTGCTCAGGGGTATAGCTAGATCCCACAAGGCTCCATGATGCCATTACAGTAGGGTGGAGAGAAAGGCCTTATGCAATGGTTTGTAATTGGTTTCATTTTCAATAAAGGTGAAAGTCTTAAGTAAGTAGCAATTGTTGTATCAATAGATGAAAGAAAAGAGTAAGGTTATTTCACTTGTATGTCAAACTTCAAATCTGAAAATGTTATTTTTAATATTGATTTTTTTTTTGTACATTGTTGTATTGAGGTAACTGGTTCAAGGTTGAAAGTAAAAAAATTTCTTTTCCAAATTTTATAGAAGGCATTAAGAAGGGTTTTTGAGCCAAATGAATGTAACCTCCTTTATGCTGAATAGAAATAAAAATAAAATTGTGTATTTATTTAAGTTGCATGTGTAAAACCTCATTGGAGACCCTAATGTCAATTATGAGCAAATAGATAAAAAGATATTTGAAATAAATTGGTTCCCTTACTATTCAGATTTAAGAATTTGATTCTGATATATATATATAGTAGACAATGAAAATATATTATTATACAGATGAATATGAACTTATTGTGTATACTGCCCCTATGCTTTATATACCTCCATGTGTTTTCTGCTAAGTAAATTTGAAGATAAAATATAATCTAAGTATTATCATTCTTTTACAAAAAGATATGATACCACGCAAAAGCTATGAATAATTTAAGAGAAAAAAATTAGGTATTTGGAGGTACGTTTTTCCAATCTACTCTATCAGTATTGTTTTATTTTTAGGAAAAGAAAAGATTAAAAAAAGATGACACAAAGAGTTGGTGCATGAACTATGCATGTTTCCACCATCTGGAAACCATGATTGAAAGTAATATCCATGTTAAAAATAATATTAAATAGTGACGCTCAATGTAACATGAACATCAGAGATGAATGCCTGCATCAAGAGAATTATCGATAGAAAAAAAAAAATATTGATATTATTTTTAGGAGTGCTACTAACATAAAGGAATAAATAAGAACCGATATAAGAAAATAAATATGCTTCAAGTACTTTCAATTATGGAAGATTGCCTATTCAGGTGGTCGGGACTTTGATAAACAAGTTTTTAAATGTGTGGAAGGGAAGCTAATGTTTTGGTTAAAGTTGTTGCTTTGTATGATTTATCTGATTTGGCTCAACCAATAAAGCTTTAGAGTGTAGTGAGTTAGTAGTTGCTTCGGTGATAGAATGAAAATTAGAAATTGTTGCTCAAATTGGCCTTTGAGTTCCATAACTTCCATCATTTGCCTTACTTAGCTCTGTATGTGTAGGCCTTCAATAGTCAACATTAAACCCAAGAAATTTAACCTTCGGTGTTCACGTATTTATTTTCTTGAGCAATAGTGAAATGTATTCATAGGAGCTGCAAAATGATAATAGGGGTTTTTATTAAATGAAGCTTTTTTCATACAAATTACAAGTATAGTATAACCAAATTCAAATTTAGAGTTCTCATCATTAGGGAAATCTACAATAGGTTCAAATATATGGAAAAATGAAATAAATCTCATCCCACAGGAGCTTGTGCATGTATTTATCCTCGAGTCTATGAATGCCAAGATCAAAACACAACCTATGCACCTTGGCTAAAGTGGCCTACAATAATAAATCAAACAAGATAGATAAGTAAAAAATGAAAGAAGGAAGAAGTTGTCAACTGTAAATAGCTCTGAAAGAAATTGTATCTATGTGCTTTCCTAGCCACTTGGTTCTCCTAGAATAGAAGATAACCTTGAAAGTGGACAAGAAATGAATAAAATGAAGTAGTAATGTACAGAGAAGGAGGAAATGGAGTCGGAATGATCTCAATAACCCACGATAACATCTTCAATTGCAATACTTCACTCAGGACAGAAAGGGCCAAAGAAAATATATCATAGCAATCAGTTTGAGTCAAACAAAAAAAAATAAGCCCAAACAGTAGTAAAGAAAATCCCAATGATCCAACTTTAGTAGACTGAATAGTATAAAATCCAAGTTTGGAATGGACTTATCGTACAGGTTAGACTCCTTTCTTGATTTAGAAATAAATTTCTTGGTGTTGGGGTTGGTCTAGCAATGGCATTTGTAGTAAAACTCCATAGGTTCCATGCCTATGAAGTCACCTAGGCCATTTTGCAATGCTTTTGGTAGTGTGTGCGTGATTTTCAATTTAGCTTGCCTCTTTTTGTCTTGCATTTCACTCCTCACATGACAGTACACCATGTTGTCACAAATCTCCATTATTTGATTTTCTCTACTATAATTGCTCAGATATGTCAGTGATTCAATGTTAGCAATGGGCACATTAACTGAAGATCAATTTAAATATTCATTAGGGAGGTGGTGGAATTTAAATAAAATCAATTAGTCATGGTTTCTATTAATATCAACTCTGCAATACATGATTTTGTGATATTCCTGGGAAAAGGGTAACATTGTAAGATGTAATAATTAATATATAGTTTTACTATTGGATGCCCTCTGGTTGTCATGAGATTAGTAGCTGTTGGGAATAAAAATGCTCCTCTGTAAAATCTCACCTGTCAATTCAATCACCTCAACGTGTCTGCAGCACCATAAATTATGGTGGGAAGCATTCTATAGTTGCAACATGGCATTGGAAATATTAGATGTCTCAAGAGTAGCTATGATATTAATATCAAGGGACACATATGATGTTGGCATATCTATCCCACATATTACACTTTTTACTAAGAGTAGGTGTCATCGTTGTGTAACTTTCAAGATGTTAATGAAGTTGTCTACAATTACAGCTGCACGGTAAAATCATGAGGTATTCTATCAGTCCTTATTTGATCTAAACATAAATATAAAATGTGTTGTATTATACATATGATAGCCAGTTCAATTTTCTCTTATCAAGGGACTCTTTACAGCTGGGATAAATTATTAAAATTCAAGTTTCTTTTTAAGGCTTTCATAGTGTACAGTTTTAAATATGGTAATAATGGGTAGCTAATAATAACAAAATTTTCAAATCAGAGTATAGAGGTCTATGTTTGGGAAAAAAATAGCCTCTAATAAATGAAATAAATGGTTTATGTTAAATTGTTCTATGATATTAATTTCTTCTATAAAATTTATTGCTTCGAGAGAGGAATAATAAATGAAATCAAGTGAATGTTCATCTTGTGTCTTGAATGGGCATGACACTTGGTATCAAAGCCCTAGGTTGCAACTCTAGGGAACTCTGGGAACAAATTGGGCCTTAAGCATTTTGTGTATGTATAGATGTATGAACCACCTTATGTTAGATGTTGGTAAGGAAAATTTTAAAGATCATAAACATGGTATGGTAAACGAAAAATCTAGTTGTAATTATCCAACCCAATTAGGTTGTGAAACACTAAAGGATCAAAAATTGGTTGTTATAGATGGGTTGAAAAGTATTTAATTAATGACATTCAACATTTAGAAGAAACTCGATCTAATCAAGGTCCCCTAATTTAAGTAAACAAGGTGAGGAACTTGAGCCACAAATTAGCCTAGTTAACAAGAGTTATGGCATAAATCCAACCTTTCGATATTAAATTTTCTTAAACCTTAGAAAGGTTATTTACTTAATGGAGTTTCTAAAGCATAGTCCTTTTATTAAAGGTGTGAAAAGTGTAATAGGACATCACAATATGTATTATTAAGGAAATCTCATTTGTTGACCTCTTAAATACATAATAAGGTAACATTTTTAAGTTATGGGTGTTTTAGGAGCAACATAATTTCTTATAAAAACTTGGTATGAGTAAAGATTGGAACACCATGACTATAGTTTTGAAACTTGTATCGAGTCACAAGAAAATAATTATATGGGTCACAGAAGGGAATTAATGTGTTACAAGTTGTAACTAAATGAGTTTGGATCTCTTAACCCTTAAATTGATTAAATCAAATTAACAAGAGTGAAACAATAGGAAGCCTCTTGACTTTGTATTATGTACAATTTGAGTGCCCCATACCATTTGGATTTAAAATACTATTAAATATTAAAATTAAACCTTTAAGGTGCAAATTGTTGGACTTAAGTCCAAGGGATGGTTCATTATTTGGTAATAGATTCAAGATACTGAAGAACTACTAATTTGAATGCCTTATACCATGGTATATCTAGGCCTTTCTTGTTACTCAAGATCTTAATTTACACATAGTGTATAAGGGCTTAATTTGTGTTCTTGTGAAGCATCAAACGATTCACCTTGTAGTGGTAGGTAAAAATTTCATGAATGATGACATCAAATAATAATCAAGCCTTGTTTTGAATAGTAAGTTTGACTTAGAAGAGTGGTCAAAACTAAATTTTACCTTGAATTAAATGATGAAATCTTAAAGATAATTAAGTACTCTTGCAAGTAAATGGTGACCTAGTCAACTTAATGTAACTATAACTACCAAAATATTGTGTCTTATTGTTTAAAGATTAAATAGTAAACAAAAACCATGTGATTCCTATGATTCAAGTAAAAATTGAAGGCATAGGAGGATACAATTAAGATAAGATTGTGTTTAAATAACCCCCTTATAATAAATAAACATAAGAAGATTTGTGAAGCTTGATCTTTTCAAAATGAGAAATTGGAGTTAAAACGTTATCTAGAACTCATGTTTTTACTACTCCTTTATAAGACTTGTTACTTCCCAAATAAGAAAGAATACATGTTATGTATGCGAAGTAATAACACACTCAATTACATGTTGACCTTGAAGGTTGTGTGCATGTCATAAGGCTTGAATAATAAATGGTATGAATTTCAAAACTGAGTAATATGGCTCATGGTGTACTATGTGATGGGAAAGTTAACGTATATAAGTAAGAGACACTAAAGTGGACTTGTAAAACTTCTAATAATGTTGTGAATTCTATACCATTGACTATATTTTCTATTTTAGGGAAGAACATTTACACCCAAATGTAAAGGAGAAAACTTCAAAGTAGGTAAAAGTTGTAAGACTTTGTACTCATTGTGTGTCTTAGGAGGTTAGATGGAACTATGATTGTAAAAGTGATGATTATGATATACGATTGAATGGTTCAACCTTAGATAGAAAAATGCAAAGAGTTGTAAAAAGATGTTAATTAAGCTGTGGAAACTACTACTCCATGATTTTTCATGTGTTTATGCATTGAGTTTGCTTTCTTGTCTCATATTGTGATGAAAATGTTTATTTATCTTCCTTATTAAGTGGGAAACTTTCTTTAGCATGTGTGAAAACACAGTGTTATTACCCATATGGATATGTTGTGAACATAACAAATAGTTGAATAAAAGAGAAAGAATGGTAGGGATAACTATAGAAAACCATTGTTGATTTTAAAAGTGATGTCAAGTACTAACTTAGAAAGATGGAAAGTGTGGTGAACCAAGTATTGTTGAGTTCTAAGAAGATCGAGTAATATATCTAAGTTACCATTGCACATTGTTGAGTGAGTTCTTG
The DNA here is from genome assembly GCA_007258455.2 of Sequoia sempervirens. NCBI lineage: Eukaryota > Viridiplantae > Streptophyta > Pinopsida > Cupressales > Cupressaceae > Sequoia > Sequoia sempervirens. The sequence continues at coordinate 401,981,714 of VDFB02105785.1, forward strand.
TGCTTATGCAAAGTGAGTGGATATACCTAAAATTAAGAAGCAAGGTGAATATTGTTTAAAGAAAATATCTAGAATGTATTTAACTATATTGTTTTGTTCTTTAATACGATGAATTTTGTAAAGTGTATTGTGTTATGACATGTGAAGTGAAAAACCAGTAAATGTGTTGTGCCCCAAGTATGAGATACAGGGTATCTGACTTGGAATAAGGGTGAGGGACATCAAGTATGACCCCCTTATGTGTACCCTTTGTGATGACCCATTGTGTAATTTAGTTAATTGTGAAATAATGTAAACATGTTATGGGAAAATGTGTGTCTACTTAGTGAAATGCGAATTAATTCTTGTATAAGTCTTGTTTGTATGTTAAATGTGTACCTCAAGTGTACGGCTCCCCTACGGGATTGAGATGCCTGCTAGTGTAAATAGGAGTTGAGGGGAGAGAGAACCCTAAGTGGGAACTCCATGGTTTCCCTTGGACGTGTTCATAACCTACTCCCCCACATATGAGAACCACACTTGTTGGTTCATAGTGCAAACCCACTCCTTGATGTTCATAACCCATGGGTAAAGGATGGAATTCTATGGATCATATTGATGGGGATTTTGATCCCACTTATGACTACAAATTTTGGATACTTCAGTAATACAAAACATGGATACTATGTGGAAGATTCCACCATGATATTGTGCACTATCATATTTATGTGGTCAGGGACCACTAGTTTATGGAATGCTATTATACTTATGCGGTTAGAGAACCACCATTCCCCTCCTCCCCTTAGGTGGTTTTATCAAAGTCACATGGTGCTTGTAATGTGAAAGCTTAATTGTTCAGATATGAATTATTGATAATTTATTATTTGTTGTTTTATTATATGCCAGTAATGTTAAATTTTACATTTCTCTTATTGGGGGCTATTTAGCCATTTGAAATTTTTTCATCGTCCATTTCCTCGAGGACTTTTAATTTCTATTTTTGAATTAAATTTAGAATGTTGAAATGCAGCTGCAATTGATCTTTATTTGGTTTCCTCTTGAATTTATAATTTTCTATTTATTAAAATGTTGGTTTATGATTTTATGTTTCTCAATTTGAGGCCTCTCATTGTTTGCTAATTGCTGGAAAGAGCAGTGTATTGTGACATCTATAGAAAACTATCATATCTCAGGGGGATTCCTTGGTAGTTCGTATAGGGGAGTAGATGCATTGGGGAATTATAAATTATGTGAAAGGGGTTGCGAATGAGACCGGTATGGGAAGGTCATTAATCCATCCTTCCCCTAGTTCTATGATTATTATTTTACTACCTTCCTCTTGGAGGCTAACCTCGTTACAGAAACAAGGGAAGGTACCTAGGAGATGTATGGTAGGGTCCTTAGAGAAGGGCCTTTAGACCATATTTCCTAATGACTATGGTATCCAAGAATCTCCATCCTTGTAAACCCCATTGAGCCTTGTGATGTGAAATATGTGTAATTGTTATGATGTATGGGTAAATTTGTAAATAAATGAAATGTGGTAATACTTGACTGCTATGTGAGAAAGAAAGTGACAAATAAAATTGAAACTACTATTCTTGAGACATGAATTGGTATTAGAACAAAAAATATTTTCTAACATCATGAGTGATGATTATGATGCAAAAGAGAAGGGTATCCAGGGATGTCAATGAGTTGGATATATGTTGATATTGAAAATATTAACTACATGGATGACTACTAACATTTGTTATATTGTGAATATAGTGGATCTAAATGTTCTATGGTGAGAAATTTGGTTCTAAACATTTAAATGTTTGATTTGTGAAAGGGATTTAATTAATGTGTGCTTAATGGATGAATGTCATGATTTCCTCATCAAGAAAGAAAATTAATTCATATTCTAATAGATTTATGTGCATTGCTATATTGAGATTACTTTTCCTAACCTTAGCGACTTCCAAGAGGAAGTTTAAGCTAAGGGGAGGGGGATGTAAGACCTCGCCTTGTATGTACATAGTACCACCCTAATTTGTTATATGTTTTTTTCTCAAATTAATGATTAGATATATGGTGGATGATGAATAAGGTGATCTTTGAGCAATATTATTGCATTTCATGTTGACATTATGTTTTATCGTCACTACCCTAAAGGTGGAATGCACTTGTAAACTGTGGAATACAAATTAAAATTTTAAATGGATTATTTTGTAGTTATTTAGAATATTCAACTAACAGATTAATGTGATATATAATTGTTATTTATGATCCTATTGGTAATGTGCAGGAAGGTAACAATGTTAACCTAAGAAGGGAGAACCATCGAGAGCGAATCAAAATATTTCTCTTAAGGAAACAAAATTGACCCAAATTGTGGCCTAGAAACAAGTAGAGTTAATGTATTGGAAGACTAAGGTTGGGAGGGTTGTTTTAAAATGGGTTAACTCATTTGTGTGTCATGTGAGATGTCAATTGGAGTTAAGATTTAGAAACCATTATCTAAGTTGAAATTTGGATAGGTCCTTAAAAAGGTCTTTAAAGAGGGATGTTGGACAATTTTCTTAGTTGGAATGCAAAAATAAACCCCCTAGGGTCTATGCCATAATGGTAGGGGTCAAATGGGCATGCAATAGGGTCACAAGGGCATGATTTGACTCCTAAAAAGTCCTCATGAAGAGGAGTGACGAATTTTGAGGAAAAGATGGAGGCATTGTTCAAGTGCATGTTACCCTCTTTAATGAGGAAATATCCTCATTCATAGAGGGTGGTACACTTCACACCTCCCCATTCAAGGTTGCAAGTAGAAAATACTATATATCTAGGAGAGGAAGGATGAGTGGGGTGTTACCCACTTCTCCTTATGGAGAACTCTAGTTGAGATAGAAGGAAGGATAAGAAGAAGGAAAGGAGACTATTCAAGATGGTTTTAGTTGGAGAGGAGAGAAGAATAGAAGAGTTAATTTTTTGTTTAATTGTTGTAAGGGGGTGATATGCTTGTGTGGATCCTTCTTGAGCTTGGTGAGTGGAGAGTCTTTATGCATGTAATATGAATGTTGTGCTATTTTCATTTCCTTCATAAAAGCTTGAGAAGACCCCATTCATCACCTTGGGGTTGAAATGTTTCTTGCTCGGGGGTATGGATAGAGCCCACGAGGCTCCATGACACCATTATGGTAGGGTGGAGAGCAAGTCCTTATGTGATGGTTTGTAATTGGTTTCATTTTCAATAAAGGTGAAAGTTTTAAGTAAGTAGCAATTGTTGTATAAATGGATGAAATAAAAGAGTAAGGTTATTTCACTTGTATGTCAAACTTCAACTCTAAAAATTTTATTTGTAATATTGATTTTTTTTTGTACACTGTTGTATTGAGGTAATTGGTTCAGGGTTCTGTAGACACGTAAAATATACTGATTGGCATTGTACATCTGATCTTGACTTACTAACATCATTTCTTCTGGAATTATCCCTTGTTCTAACCATTTAATCAAATTCCCCTATCTAATTAAATTCATCAATATTCCTCTCTTAATTAAATAAATCATTTTATCTAATCAAGTCATCTCTTTTGTTAATTAAATCAATCCATCTGATCTAATTATCCCTATTTAATTAAATAATCAATTTATTTGATTAAATCTCTAAAGTCTATCCATTAAATTAAATAAATTAAAACCTTATTTGATTTAATCTAACACCATCTCTTTTAATTAAATAAATCAAAATCCTTATTTAATTAATCTCTTGTCATATTCCTCTCTTATTTGATTTAAATAAATCCATAAATTTGAGTCAAATAGGTCACATCATCTAACCTCTTTCATTAAATTAATTAACCCTTGATTAATTTAATCTCATCTCATGTCCCATCCTCTAGATAATGCAAGTTGCACATGAAAATAGATTTAATTCATTTATTAAATCCTATTTTCCTCACAAGGCATCTTTTGGAATATTCTCTCAATTTGAATTCAAAAATTCCAAGTCAACATGTACATCCAACAAGGCAATAAATTCATCTTACATGTCCTTTGCCTTGAGCCAAGTGGCATTTATTGCATTTTCCCTTCCCTCTTGCATGTCATTTCAACAAATTTGAAATTCAAAATTATGCATTTATTGGCACAAGCCCCAAATCTTGCACATCCTTCATCCACTCATAGCTTGACAAGTGGAACCATACCATTGGATGAATGTTAGTCCCACATTGCTCAAATTTGGACATTCATCCATTTTGGAATTCTATAAATAAAGAGCTCATATCCTCATTTCATCATCCACAATCTAGACAAAGTTACCATGCTCAAATATCTCTTGAATTTTTATCCATTATCATTGAGTCATAGCTAGGTTTTTGTAGATTTTGGCTTGGAGTCCTCATTCTTGACCAACAAAGTGGATCAATCATCTTCAACATATCAAGCTTGCATCATAGGAATTGGGAAAGGGCCAATTTTCACATCAAATTGGCACCAATTACCCCATGGAATCATGAGTTTGCACATCAAATTAGGATTTAATCTTTGTTTCATCATTTCCATTGTGTTCTTTAATATTTTCTTCCTAGTTTGAATGTTGTAAATTGATTTCATGGGGAATCCTTGTTTTGGCTCGCAATCTCTTGTCTAACTCATTTATTCTTGTTGTTTTCCAGGTACCAAGGTTGGGGTTCACACATTTGGTGCTAGAAGGAGGGCTAGATATCATTCTTTCTCATATTTTCTTAAGATTTCTGCGTTTTCACTCGCACACAGAAAATTCCAATGCAGGGAGCTCAGCGTCGCTATTTTGGCACTGCTGACTTCTCAGCGTCACTATATGGCACCGCTTAAAATAAAAACTGCGACGTTGGACTTGTCCTGCCAAAATATTTGAATTTTAAACTTCATCACTGGACTCGTTGACCTGCAAGAATTTTCAAAAAAATTAAAAACTGTGACACTGGAGGGAAACTGTGACGTGGGCAAAAAATGTGACGTAGTTGAGCTCTCTGTCCCAACACAGAGCGACGTTGACTAGTAAGAGGCGCTGTGAGGGCACCGCTCAGAAACCAAACTATGACGCAGTTATGAGTTGCGACACTGGAAGACAATAAAGGGGAAAATTTAATTTTAGCACGTGTCTTTTGATTGATGACTAATTTATATTTTGTTTTCTGGTTTTAAACTTCTGTGTTTTCCAGAATCTGACTATTTTTCTCATTTGTAGGTTGGAAATCGAAAACAAAGAAAGGAGGAGCATGATGATGATATTTTGTCCAATCAAAGTGTTTTTAAACACTTTAGTGTTTGTTTAACACTTCTTTAAGGAATTATTAGCACTTATTTCTTAGAACACTAATCTTCCTTTGGGTTTAAAAAGAATCTTTTTATTTATTTCTTGCAAAGGGCTAAAATGAATTTTAGGATCACAACTTACTAGATTTTGTTTCTTGGATTAACAATTGAACAAGGTATCTTCCACTTGTGTTTTGGTGCTTAAAAAGAACTCACATTTTTCTTTGTGGATTTAAAAAGGACAAGTGTAACTTTTTTTTTCGTGAGGGCTTACTTAAACTAAAGCCATTGAAAAAGGATGTATGCGCTTCTCTCGCGCTTTATAGCAATCTTGAGACTCAAAAGGCATTTTTCATGACTTTAGGGTGAGACAAAGCAATCACCTCCACACTTAAATTTGGGTTTAAAATTTAACATCTTGTGCGAGTGTGAGTGGGGGCATTGTTGCATATATTCTCTCTCCTTGTTTCCAACAAGGATTGATCGAGTTACGAATATTGTTCTTCATTCGCTTTTGTTTATCCTAGAGGGCCTGCCTTGGGGAAAAAGTACTCACCCAAGGGAATGACTCAATTGGTAACACTCTAAAGCCAAGAGTATTTCCAATCAGTATATAAATGTGGGTATTGGAGTAAATTCCAATATCACGCGGTTGATTTTGACAAGATGGATCTGAAAGGGGACTCTTGTCATATGGGTCAATCTCCACGAACGGAAATTCCTTACTAAAACCCATGTGCTAGAATTTTCCAAAATCCTTTAATCTATTTGTTGGTGCAAGAACAGTCGTTCTAAAGCCACCCCACACTTTTACGGTCTTCTATTAGAAATGGAAAACATGCCATGGGAGTTTCATGGGTGTTGATGCTTGGCTGCCCCGTATAAGTGAGTGTCGTGGAGGGGGGCCAGTGGGGTCAAGCATCTAACCATTTGCTAAAGATAAGTGTAGCTGGACTTGTCCAAGTGGGAATCCAACAAATATTGTGTTACACATCCATATGATTGTACTTATTCTTGGGTTACAAAATGCATTGCTTGATCGAAAACACCATGGAAACAAACACTTGAACCTCATTCAAATTTCAAACCCTTTTGAAGACAAATACCATTGACTCAATCCATATGTTATTGCTTGCCCTTGGGATTCATGTCCTTAGAGGTTTCTAAACATTGGATTATATCTCGATTTGTCTCCTTAAGTCAACAATAGGAAAACCCTTGCCTTAAGTTCATTGAATTTCCACATAACATATCTTGTGGGGTTTGAAGAAATTAAGACATTGGACATCTTAGTTTGAAAACCTAATTGAAGAAAGTGTTTTTGGTAAAATAAAGCCATTAAGCAAAGCTAAGCAAAATGAACTTTCATATGTGTTGAAGACTCACAATCCCAAAGCAAAAAATCATTGGTTGGAAATCCGAAAATGAATGTTCAAATGAAATCATTTCTTGGTCACAAAGGTCTTTAGGAAGCATTTGCATGCTCTTCAATACCTAGGTCTAGGCAAACAAAGTTTCCATTTTAGGTTCATCTAAGGATCAAAAGAAAATCAAAATATTTTTTCATCCATCCTCCAAAACAATCAAAACAAAATCATCTCACCATCACCTTTTGGAAAATCTTGCAATCAACCTTAATACTAGGCTTTGTGGAAAAATAAAAATCATCAAAATCATTGAGACAAAATCCTTGAAAAACATTATCAAAACCACCTTTGGCTAGGTATGTGTAGATGCATGCTTTTTCATATGCTTAGTCAAAGTTATCAAAATCATCTTGTTTAGCTTAGTATATGTAGATGAATCCTTCTTCATATACTTAGTGAAACGATCATATTGTTTGAATAGGTGTGGGTAGATGCATCCTTCTCCTCGTACATATTCAAATCATCATCCTTTGAGAAAATCTATCCCTTAGATCATTATCCAACATCTTAGGGTCTTTTTGTTCAAAATCAAAAGAAAATTGAAACCAAAATCGAGGACAAAATCCCAAATCCAAAAAAAAATAAAAAATCAAAGCCTAGTATCTCATTCAAGATTTATCAAAAGCCAAAAACATTTGTTCATCCATCCCTAACATCGTCATCATATCATCACTTTTGATCCTCAAGACATCCTAAAACTTTCTACTTTGAGCATAAAATAAAGATCAATCCAAAGAATCAAAAGATTCATCTCCCATATTCTCGAAAAGTGATCCTTGTTTTATGGTTCTAACTAGATCTCAATACAAGAAGAGTATGGAAGCCAACAAAGAAACACTCGCTTCAAGTGATCTTATCCAAACAAACGCAAAAATGAATCATGCCGAATCAAGTAATCCTTTAACCCTTTGATCATCACAAAATCTGTAAGAAGAAAACCAAGGAGAGGACCTTACTTTTGGAATGTCTCGCAAGGAAATGACTGAAATGCTCCAAAATCCGAACAACCATAGAATCATCAACATCATGATGAGGCTCAACCCTTCATTATTGATGTAATACAAAATCCTCCAAAGTTTGCTTGCAAAAAACCAAGAGAAGACACTACTCTGCCTTCACCATGAACTTAGCAATGATCTAAGCTCTGTTCTGACTTGGTTCAACAACTGAACCTTGCTACAACTCTGTCCTAAGAGTTTCTAATTGTGCTTTAACTTTAGAGGATCCAACACCTTGTTTTAAACTACTAATCTCCTCTCAACACCTAGAAGAGTCTAGATGCTATCCTTAACACCATGCTTGAGTTACTTGCAGGGGAGTTAGGAACATTGCTCTGATGCATTTCATAACCATTTGAAGCCATCTTGGAAGCTCCTCAAAGTCCCTACTTACCGATCTCAAAAGATTGTCTTTGGAAGAGGCTTTCCCTTGTAGCCTTTACCAGTCAATATTTTGGATTTTTCTCTATTATTTTCCAAACAACCTGTCACACAAAAGGCACTTTCAAGCACCCATTTTAGAGTTTTAAATCTCCTGCTAACTTTCAGATCTTTGTCACTGTCGTACAGGGCATTCCTAACTTCTTGGACAATAGGGCTAATTGACCTAATTGTAGGGTTTCTGAGCCTTCTTCTTCTGAACTGTTTCCAATGGACAGATTGAAGTCCCAAAATCCTTTTGCATGTAAAAGCCTCACCTTACCACTCTTAGTACAGTACGGACTCCGTACAGTGGCACTTTCCCCTGCATAAATTCTTAACTCTTCTTTTCCAAACTCCTAACCGGGTCATGTATCTCGCCTAGGGTTTGGATGTAATACTTCCTACTCTACATTCCATGCTGCCTACTATCAAATATGTAAAATGAGCTGTCTCTTCTCCCATACTCCACCAGCCTCAAGAGAACCCCGCGGATAATGGTTATGGGGAAGGCATTCTAAAAGTGACTGTTCCAAAGCTGAAAAATAAAAACTTCCCAAACTATAATTTATGAAACCTAAACTACTATTCTAATTTAAACAACCTAAAGATAAAATGAAAATCACTCTTTCCTATCTACTAAGAATTTACACAATGACAAATTAACATGGTGAGCACCTTTTAGTTCATTGTTCTCAAAAGAGCACGGGCAGATTTAGAAATTGAAGATTCTTGCCAAAACAGTGCTTTATTTCTTTCACCGCCTAAACCATGGACACCAAACGCTACCAACACTCCAAATGATAGTTATTTACAAATAAAAACGTTAACACAGCTCTGTATTTACAAAACAAAGTACTATATCAATTTATAACACCTAAAAACATTCACTGCGCAAAACACACTGTGTTTTCCAGAAAACACAGAAAATTATTAAAATTTGCTACCGTTCTCTATTTTTTTAACACACACTGATTACAATGATCTGATCCTACTTGTTACGAGCCATTCCCTTATCTTGAGGTCTTTTTCCACCATGCAAGGGAAGATTGCTCGCCCCATATCCCTAATTTTAAGGGAATCTCAAGACCACTAACAGTTACATGCAATCCAAGCAATATTGCCATGCAACCATGCAATATTCTTGTAACCTCGCCTTCTTTCCTTCTTTTTAGGATCTCCAACTCTTCAATCTCGAGCAACCATGATGTAAACTTCCCTTGGCATCTTCTAATAACGAGGAAATGGCTAAGACAAAGTTTAATACTTTAAATTCTAACATTTTCTATCTTAAGCTAAACAAAGCATAATTTAACACTAAAAATAACTAATGAGAGCCTTAGTCCTAGTGACTAGCTATTCCCACACCAAAATGCAAGATCAACCTGCCCAAAACAAAAATAAAGAAGTCCTGATTTGGCCAAGATCAGGTACAAGCCAAAATTATGCAAACTAAGGTTGGATTTGGCCTAGGTGCTCCTGCACCAATTATACATGCTTGAGTTATCAAAACAAGGGGCCAAGTTACCTTCAGATTTTGATGTGAGTACTATAGTGGAGACATCTTTTCCTCCAATCTCATCCACCATCCCCATTTCATCTACACCCCCATCTCAAAACATCATGCAAAAAATTCAGCAAATCACAACATCGTTTGCTCCAACCCAACCCAATGTTAATAAGGGAAGTGCATTTCTCAATGCAATTCAAACACACCCCCTTGTTAATAATCAAAATATGGATGCAAACACCACCTTGGAACAAAACATACCCCAAAACCCATTACACAAAAATGTTCCTCTCACCTTCCATCATGGTCCATCATCATCATTTTTTCACGCAACACCTCAAACACCTCTTCTCACAAATTTACAAGAAGAGGGAGATATGTTCGGACCAAGGGGCATAGTTGACACTACGAAATTTTCACAACTAACACCCCTTACATTTCCACCTCTTCCACCATTTCCATTATCATCCACACCACTCCTTGGTTTAGGCCTTCCCCCTCTACCAAATATCAATCAAACCGCTATCCCAAATATCAATCAAAGCATTACACCAAACACTCAAAAAATTTCGTTGATATCGCAACAACAAATGACAAACACACAAGCAATTGCAACATCATCAAACACCCCCTTAACATCACAAAGCATGGTCTCACAAGGACCAACCATATCAACAACACCATCCATCATGCAAAACATCAACACCACCTTCACAAACATCATTCCAAATCCACCACCACCTCCACCACCACCAACTTCCACCACATCAAGCCAATACGACATGACATTGCAAGCTGCTTTCCAAAGAGGATACCAACATGTTCAGAAACAAAAAGCCGAACAACTAGCTACTCAAGTTGCATAGGCCGCCCAAGCAGCCCAAGCTTTATTGCAACAACAACAACAACAACAAGCCGCCCAAGCTACACAAGTCGTGCAAGCATTGCAAGCACAAAAAGCCGCTCAAACACAAATTTTATTGCAACAACAAGCTGCACAAGCGCAAGCTCAATATCAGGCACAACAAGCCCAATATCAAGCACAACTTCTTGCACAAAGACAAGCAACGCAATTGCAAGCATATCAACAAGCAATAAAGCAATATCAAGAGTATCAAGAAGTAGTAGAATGGGCAGCCCAACAACAAGCGTTGTTGGAACAACAACAAGCACAACAACAAGTGTTGTTGGAATAGCAACAAGCACAACAACAAGTGTTGTTGGAATAGCAACAAGCACAACAACAAGCACAAATCTTAGCACAACAACAATAAGATCAACAACAAGTGTTGTTCATACAAAAGCAGGTGGAAGCGTACCTCACTCGACAAAACATACAGATAACATCAAACAACACACCAACCAACCCACCCATCCAACCCATGATTGAAACACCCCAAACACTTTCATCCCACCCCCTGATCCACAAAATGATGTGATGACACAACTCAGGTTGCTCTCACAACAAGTGCTCAACCTTCAATCAGGGCGAACAACCAAAACACCAAGCAACTTGTGTCCCTATCCATTTGATAGGAGCTTAATAATGAAACCATTCCCCAAGGGATTTGAAATCCCAAAATTTGACAAATATCGAGGGATGGGGAACCTTGAAGATCACATCAAGGAATTCCAAGTTCATTGCATGGAGGTCACATATGACGATACTTATCTAATGTGGCTATTTCCTAGGAACTTAGTAGGCCACGCTATAGAATGGTTCTCTCGCTTACCTTCAGGCATTAGAACATTCCAAGAAATTATGGACGCATTCATTAAAAATTATGCATGCAACATTGCAATGGATGTTAGTCTCAAAGAACTTTGAGATCTAAAACAAGGAAAGGGTGAATCATTCACCTCATTCCTACAATGATGGTGATCCAAGGCCAATCGGAGCAAGTGAACCATGCCAGAAGAACAAAAATTTTGCACCATCATAGCCAACCTTGAAGGTTGCTTGGCATTTCATCTCAAGGTTCAGGTCATCACCACATATGATCAATTGATCTCCAAGGTGCTTAGTATCGAAAGAGCCCTTATGACTCAACCCGTGGAATCAACATCATACCATGAACAACAAAACAACCATCCACCATCCAATTACAATGATAAACCTCGTACATGGGAAAGAAACAAAAACATTACTAATGATGGTGTCGTTGATGCCAAGGTGGTCATTAGTGCTCCTCGTCAAAATACACCCACACTGCAAATCCAAATTCAACACCAAAATCACCATCACACAACACACCAACCCAACAATAATCCAACCATCAATAATCTCAATGACCAAAGGGGACCACCTCAATGCAAAATTTATTCCAAACAAAAATACACCATTTTTGGGGAACCACTTGAGTACATAATGAAAAAATTGATTGACGAAAAACTCATCAAGCCTCCTACATTTGAGAATTACCAAGAACCGGCTGTCAAACCTCCTTGGTATAACAAGAATCAACTCTACGAATTCCATAAAATCAAATTTCACACCACAAACAGTTGCATGAGACTCAAAAAAATCATCCAAGATCTCATCGATAAGAAAATCATAAACATGGAACAACCTACGGGAAATCAAGATCTTAAAATATCCACGAATTTGATGTTGAATCATGGCAACAGAGGGAATAAAAATGATAAAGGAAAGGGAAATGTAAATCATGTGTATGAAATAGTCATTTTCTCCCTAAATGAAGACTGCATGGTCATCACCATCAAGGACGCCCAGGCCGAAGATTGTGGAGTCACCACAAGAGGTGGAAAAGTCACCATCACAGGATCATCCCAACCAAATAGAGTCTCCTCATCTAGATCTGTTCCGCATGGCTACAATGTCTTAGATCAACTCAAGAGAACACTAGCACACATCTCCATCATGGAGTTGTTAAAATCTCATCTGCCCATAGGAAGATCCTTGAGGAAGCATTAGCCTCATCCACCATCCCCGCAGATTTCGATGAGGAGCAATTCCAAGCTATGGTCAGAAATATCATAATGCCTAATCTTCTTACATTTTCTGACCAATATTTCCCTGCCCAACCATCTCACAACTGTGCACTTCATTTGAAATCCATTGTACATAAGAGAAAAATCAAAAGGGTCTTGGTGGATGGAGATGCAGGCTTGAACATATGTTCCCTAGGCCTCATCAAGTAGTTGAAAATATCAAAAGATTCCATTGACAAAGGAAAGGGCATCACGATAAGAGCATATGATGACCAAGAAAGAGTGTCTCAAGGCATGATTAAACTCCCTATTCAAGTAAGGCTGACTCTCATGGAAACCACTTGTCAGGTCTTGGACCTCGACTTGCCATACAATATCCTCCTGGGACGCCCCTGGATCTGTGCGATGAAAGCCGTAGCATCAACCTTCCACCAATGTGTGAAATTTACACATAATGGACAAGAGGTTACTGTCCATGGAGACCCAAAACCATTTTCATATTGCAAAAATCTTGAAACAAAATATTACAAAATCCCCCAAGTGCCAAAAAATGATGAGGGCCCATCCACACCATACATTGACCCTGCCACTCTCACGTCCACTTCTGTGACAGAGACACCTGCCACTCCCACCATTCCCACCATCTCTGACATCAAACTCATCATCTAGGAGGATAGTTGTGGAATCTACAAGCTCCCTAACAATGCTTTTGTGATAGGAGAGTTACCACAATCTCCTAGATCATGGGGATGTCCACAAGAAAACCAAGCTTCCACATCACAAACATCTCCTTAAGACTATTCTGAATTCACAAGATGGGGAGACCTTGGCTAGGAGGTTATTGAAGCAGATCCATCTCACATGTTATATCAAGATGAAATACTAACACCTAAATTACCAATGGATGAAAGAAGCAAGGGTCTACAAATGATGCTCGCAATGGGCTAAGACAGAAATCAAAGACTCGGACAAAATGACAATGGGCTCATAATACCTATCATGCCAAAGGTGTGACCCATAACAAATCTTGGCCTTGGACATACCCCTCTGAGTATAACCATACGTGGCCAAATTCCTCTGGTTAGAATGGTTAATATTTCTCCTTAGCCAATAGCAGTAGAAGTACACTCACCAATATCCATAGGTAGAGACATACATAACTTTATAACTGAGGCCTATATTAGTAGCGATGATGAGGATCCCATGACCAATCTACCTAGGTTATTTGAGGATACTACCTTTGCATGATTAGCACACTCTCCTTTGAAATTGACCATCAAAATCATGAAATTTGCTTAGTATATCCCCAACTCATTGACTATGACCAATGAGGACCACCAGTTCTTGATACATTCGAAAATGATGAGGCACTCTTAGAATTCATGGGATTGCAGGACCACATTCCATAAGGGGATCACAAGGTAGGGTTTATAATGGAGTTGGACACACATGCCTATTATGGGTAAACGATTGAATCTTTCAGTCACAAAAGTGAGAAACTAAGAATCATATCTAAGTCCTTGAGTGAAAACCACATTGTGGCACTCTCTGACAAGAAAAAAGTAAAAAGAAAGGACGTATCCAATGGTGAAAACCTCTCTGAGGCACCCGAGGATGAAGGATTCAATCTTCCTTTAAGATCTATTCATCAGGAAAAGTCAGCAGTCTTTGCCAAAAAATGCAATCCTATCAACCTAGGAACAGAGGAGACTCCGCATATCACATTCTATGCAGAATCACTATTATCAGAAGAGCAAGAACTCCTAGCAGCATTCCTAAGGGAAAGGAAAATAAACTTCGCATGGAGTTATGCTGACATGCCAGGGCTTGATCCAGAGACTATGGTTCATCATTTAGCAGTGTATCCAGAAGCAAAGTCGGTCAAACAAAAGCTTTAGAAAATGCATCCTCAAATCGCCGTATTGGTCAAAATGGAGCTAAAAAAGCTACTAGATGCAGGATTCATACAACCAATAGATTATCCATAATGGGTATCAAATTTGGTACCTGTGTCAAAACCTAATGGAGTCATTAGAATCTACATGGACTTTAGAGATTTGAACAAGACATGTCCCAAGGATGATTTCCCGCTTCCCAACATCGACATGATAGTAGACATGACAGCAGGACATGAGATGCTATCACTAATGGACGGATTTTCAGGATACAACCAGATCATGATAGCAAAATAAGATCAACATAAGATGACTTTCACTGGTCTATGGGGGACTTACTACTGGAACATGATTCCATTTGGCCTAAAGAACACAAGAGAAAGATATCAACAGGCCATGACATTGATATTCCACGACATGATCCATAAAATGGTTGAAGACTATGTTGACGATATCCTAGCTAAGTCCAAAAAGAGAAAAGATCACATAGCAACCCTAGGTGCCATATTTGATAGACTGGAGGAGTACAAGGTTAGACTGAACCCAAAGAAGTGTGTCTTCGATGTACAATCAGGTAAATTGCTAGGATACATAGTTTCCATGAGGGGTATCAAGGTGGATCCAGCAAAGGTGAAAGCAATCCTCGAGATGGAAGCACCAAAGACATTAAAACAATTGAGAGGCCTCCAAGGCTGACTTCAATCCATCTGATGATTCATAGCACAACTAGCGAACAAGCAGAATCCATATTGTCTCCTACTCCACAAGGGGGTAACGTACAAATGGGATACAAAGTGCGAAGAGGAATTTAACAAAATCAAGGAATATCTACTGACACCACCAGTATTAATGCCACCCATCCTATGAAATCCATTGATCTTATATGTGTCAGCAACAGCAGCAGCCCTTGGACCTCTCCTAGCTCAGCATGACAAAAATAGAATGGAAAGGGCTATCTACTATATCAGTAGAACAATGGTTGGTCATGAGTTAAACTACTCATTCATCAAAAAATAATGCCTCGCAGTAGTGTTTGCATCACAAAAATTTAGACATTACATGTTGGCACACAAGATAAATCTCATCACCAAAATTGACCCCCTCAAGTATCTACTATCAAAGGCTATGCTCACAGGAAGAATGGAAAAATGGGTAATGATATTATCAAAATATGACATCAAGTATGTGGAGCGGAAAGAAATCAAGGGACAAGTCATCGCAGACCAACTGGCAGAAGCACCTATATATTCTGAGAATCCTATTGTCTCAGAGTTTCCAGATGAATCTATTTTTAACCTCAACATAGCTAACCACTGGAAACTATACTTCAATGGCTCATACACACAGCATGGATTAGGAGCTAGTGTCTTCTTCATTACCCCACAAGGGGATTGCATACCAAGGTCATACAAACTAGCATTTCCTTGCACTAACAACATTGTGGAATACGAGGCTTTGACTATAGGTCTCAAGATAGCAGTGCAATGGAACATCATAGCTCTCAAAGTGTACGGAGACTCTTAGTTGATCATAAATCAAGTCAATAATGAATATCAGACCAAGGATGACAAGCTCAGTCCATACAAGAAATTGGTAGAGACTCTCAAAGAATCTTTTCTAGAAATAACATTTGAGCAGATTCCTAGAACCAACAACAGAGCAGCAGATGCCATGGCAACAATTGGGTCCCTACTCGACATCCCTCACAACGTTCCAAAGTATGAATTCTTGATTGAGCAGCTTCTCGTTCCCGCATTCAAAGTACCAGAATCAGAATTCATGTGCAAAATCATTGGTCCCGGTGATCCTTGGTACCATGACCTCTACACATATCTTCACATAGGAGTCATACCCACTGACCTGCCATCAAGCCTAAAATGAACCTTTGTTAAAAAGGCATCTAGATTTGTTATCCTAGGTGATACCCTATACTGTAGAAGCATAGAAGGTACCCTACTACGTTGTTTAAACACTGAGGAGGCATTAACCACTCTAACTAAGGTACACAATGGTATCTGTGGTTTGCACTTGAGTGGAATGACCATAGCCAAGAAACTACTAAGGATGGGGTATTATTGGCCCACAATGGAAAGAGAAGCACATGATCATGCTAGAAGGTGTCTACAATGTCAGTAGCATGGGGACCTCATCCATGCTCCAGCTCAAGCACTTCATCCTATCATCACACCATGGCCCTTTTCACAGTGGGGACTCGATCTCATTGGGAAAATCACACCCACTTCATCTAACGGCCACAAATTCATCATAACCACAACTGAGTACTTCACCAAGTGGGTGGAGGCCATACCCATGATGTATATAACTGGGAAGTAGATTTCTAAGTTCATCCTAAACTATCTCATATGCCACTATGGTGTTCCACAAGCCATTATCTCAGACAATGGGACACCATTCAAGAATCAAGAGGTTTGTGACTTGTGCGAGAAATTCAAAATCCAACATTGCTTCTCCACCCCATACTATCCCCAAGGAAATGGCCAAGCAGATACTACAAACAAAACCATCCTCAAAATCCTCAAGAAAATAGTCAATGACATAGGTCATGACTGGCATTTGTAACTTAATCCCGCCCTCTAGGCCTATCGAACCAACATCTGCACACCCACCGACGCCACCCCCTTTTCCTTGGTCTACGGATCAGAAGTGGTACTCCCCATTGAGATTGAGCTCCCATCCCTAAGGATATCACTACAAAACCTCATTACTAATGAAGAATACTGAGTATCAAGACTAAATGAGCTAGAGCTACTGGATGAGAGACAGATAGATGCTTTAAATCACTTGCAAGTCTATCAAAATAGACTCAAAAGGAGCTATAAGAAGAAAATCAGAAGTAGGACATTCCAAGTTAGAGAATTAGTCTTAAAAGAGAATTAGAAGAATATCCCAAACCCAAGCAGCAAAGGCAAGTTCGAACCCAATTGGTTGGGACCGTTCGTCATCACAACAAGTTACAAATCAAGGGAATACCAGCTATCAACACCTAAAGGAGAACCTCTGCAGGAGCCCATGAATAGCTCCCATCTCAAAAAGTTTCATGCCTAAATCTTTCAAGGTATAGAACCAAAAATCCAAAAAATCCAAAAATGTCCTAAAAAAATGGTTACTTCGGTGAAAACCTGGCAAACAGGCATCTTAGTGACAACAAAAAAAATCCAAAAAAAAATTAAAAAAAGGATCAAAAAAATCGTCCTCTAGTGAAAACCACTTCAGTGGCACACTTTCCATCCACCAGGATCTTTACAGCTTATTCGGCATCATTCCTCCATTTCGCTTCCACCATCCATCGTATCCAAATCTCCATCCATCACTCATCCACTCGCATCTGCACCATAGCTTGGTCCTGTGTTCGTATCATGATCCCTCCTGGTACTACTCGGCCCATCTTCAAGGTTAGTTTGTCCTGTCTTTATTGGAGTAGTCTATTGCATCATGTTGGGAGCATGTTCTTATCAGATCAGATTCGTGTATGATCTTAAAGTCCTCAAATCAAAAAATCCAAAAGCAGCAAAACATATGAAAATCCAAAAACAAGTCAAAAAGTTTGTCAAAAAGTCAAAAAATAGAGTCGTCTTGTCAAACTACGTTGTCTCTGAGCTTGAACGTAGGCAAGTTTGATCTTTGATCATCCCCCGAGACACTTAGGTCAGTCCTTTAGTAGTCCATCATAATAAACTGACATCTCATCATGTAAATCTCCATCTGTAAATCGATCATGCCGTCAGTCGAACTATGTGGTCTTTGCATGTATAACATAGGCAAGTCTAATCTATTGATCATCCCACGAGACCCCTAGGATAGGTCCTTAGGTTAGTCTCTTGGTCAAAATCTCAGAAAATCCCAAAAAAAATTGGAAAATAGAAAATCAAAAAATTTGAAAAACCTCGAAAAATACCAAAAATAGCCTCAAAACATTGCAAAACATCAAAAAACATCCAAATATTTGAAAAAATCCATTCATCTCATCTTGCTTGCACCCACAATAACACCATCCATAATAAATTGATCGTCATCCTCAACCTTTGGTGAAATAGTTAGAAACAAATCTAATAGATTAAAAACTAAAACCCAAAAACGTCAAGTCTTAAGTCTAGGTCAGTGCGTAAGCAAGTTGGTCATCTCTTCGTATTGGTAACTCATCATCTAAATTGGTCCCATATTAATCATCCCTTAGAACACTTTGGATGAACGAAATGACATGCTACCATCCACTAACATGTCCTACGATGAATCCTTCCTACAATGGGCATTATCTTTTGGCAATAAGTTTTGGTTATCATCCTTAGAAAACACATCCTTTTTCCATTAGCAGTATTGAAGAGTATCAATTTGTGTGTTTACTTGGTCTTTATCTTTTGACTTATCTTATTTTACGCTCATTCCAAGGACATCTAGATGATATCCTAAAATAGAGGATTTAGAGAAATAGGAATGGGGCAATGATCATTATCTTTTGTCTACTATGCTTGTTGGACATTCTTGTAATATAACCTCGGCGAATACTTGTTGTGTTAGGTATGTATGGAAGAGGTCTAGGGAAACTTGTTGACTATTGCATGGATAGGTTTACCTTTCTGTGTTTTGGTCTGAGGTACCTGAAACTTCTGAAGTGCATCCTAGCAAGGTTTTCGTATGACAAGTGTGAACAAGAATACTCCTATCTGTTGGTCAAGTCAAATTCCATCTCACTGGGTACAACGCCATCCTGGTCTTCTATACCTTGATGCATCATACTGCGTGTGTTATCAAACATAAAAAAATTGGCCCTTTAAAAATCCCAATTTCCTGGCAAGTAATCATCATCATCATCATCATTTTCATTTGCATCATCTTGTGTCTTGTTGAAATAACTTATTCTTTTCTTACTAACCACACTAACAAGGTACTATGATAGTTGATCATTATCACCATCATCGTCATCGATCCTGCATCCACAAATCATTGGCATATTGCATAAACATATCATATAGGAAACATACACATCGCATATCCATCATCATATAAATAGTTTATCATAAACATTTTTCATAGATAGGTGCATCCAAGACATTGCATTGCATCTCATGACATTATATCAATCATTGCATAAACACTCATTTACATTTCACAACCATTTCATATTACCGTCTATCATATAAATCATCACATAGCATCTACAATAGGTATATAAGCATTTCATTCATTAGGCATACATACTTGCATAACATCATGACCTCATCTCACCACTTTACGTTCACATTACATTATGCATTATCATATCATTGCATCACATACATCATCATTTATTACGTTTAGGATAATAACATTTGTTATTCTAAGCATCTCACAAAAACCATCTCATTATGCATTAACACCATTTCATTAGCATCATATTACGACCACCGCATTTCATATTTCATCATCCATGTTATCTCATAAATAACATCATAAAACATTCATTGCATAAATTGCATAAATCATTCCACATAGGAATAGACGTATAAAGTTCATTACAAACAATTCATATATGCATCCATTCATTAACATTTCATAAGCACAATTTACATATCATTTCTCATGTGCACCATAGATCATATCACATCACATATCAACCATCGCATTTGCATTATCATAAATAGATCATCACATTGGCATATCATAGGTTAACATAATATAGATCTATTAGTCATAATCACAACGCATGTATCATCAGAAATAAATACATCCATAAGGACATCATTGCAAAGCATATAGAAATAAACCATCCATGCATAAAAGAGAACACGGTACATCGCATCAAAATCATCATCGGCTCATATATATATATATATATCATCAATAATGTCACTGTCATAGTACAAAGAATAAATCAGATCACTGTACATATATGTCAATCGGTACAAAATGCCCATCGGGCTATCAAAAATGAGCCCATAAGGCACAAAAAAGTATATCATCACATCTCAATCAAGCTCGGTCTCTATGAATGCTTCCCTCACCTCTGTCGTTGTGACCCTCTGGTGGTCTGTGGCTGGCCCACTCTGAATATTCTGGGACCCACTCTGCTTTGGGTACGCTCTCGTGATAATCCCATCAGTAGTACTCTACCTCTCGGATAGCATCCCTATAGGATCAAACTGACACTATACCCTGGGAGGAGGAGGCTGTCATGCTCTCTATCTGCTGCCTCCGGCCTAGGTCTGTGGCTGCCTGTAGCTCTGCAGCCTATCTCTATTGCATAGCCTGATCTCTCTCTGCTCTGAGCTGCTCTCTCTTGGCCCTCACCTCATCTCTCTTGGTGGTCACAACTTGGACCTAGGCCTATAACTACGCAATCAACACATCTCGAGAGTCTGCCTATCCCTGTGGCTGCACATGTGGCTGCACCCAAGGCTGATCCTCATCTTGTGGTGTCTCCTGCGTGTGTACATCTCTGTGACCTGGTAGGACTGGGGGCACAACTGGTGGATCCTATCAAATCTCAACCCTCTGTCCTTGCCCTCATCCTCTCCCTTTTCCCCTGACTCTCTGCACATTTGGGTCCTCACCTGGAATGGTCAACCAAAGTGGAGGTCAGAACCAGTCCTTGTAGGCCTGAGTGGTGCCTGGATCTGCTAAACCCTGATCGTAGGCTCACGGTCAGGCTACCAAGTGCCTGAAACTGTCGACTACCTCTGAGGCAGGAATGTATTATCCCCATGACACTTGTGTCATGCTATGAGCAAAGACGGCTATGTAGGCATCATCAAGCTGATCCTGTGGCTCTTTGAACTGACGTTGCACATGCCCGGGCAGGTACCTCTCGATCATGGTATGCTCCCACCCCTGCATATATCGGTCCTAGCGGTAGTAGAATAGTTGATCGGCATCATCGGCCCATCTAAACCAACCAAGTGAAAACCAGCATCTCGTCTAAGACCCACCTCCAGTAGGGGATCCCGTGCTCACCAGTGTGTGTAAAGGACACACCACCTCTGTATCGTGCCATGAGGGCATCATTTGCCCCCATTGGAACTAGAACGACATGTAGACATAGCATAGAAATGTGCTCCCACACCTAGATGTGAAGTAAGGTCACTCCAGACCCCAACACTCTGTCGTCCATGTATATGTACTCATGGAGGTCCCTGTAAAGCGAAGCTAGAAGAACAAGCCCCCATGCAAAATGAACAGGTCTATCTCAGACCATCTGCTCCCAGCAATACCCCTAGCCGGGACTGAAGTATCGCCCTCATCTATCTGGGGCAACAAGACCCAAAATGATAGCTGCAACCACCCAATGGTAGGGAGGTGCTATGACCCTATAGCGCTCTAGCTCAATCTATCCCTCACAGAAGATGATGTCTCGTGTGGCGAGGACTCTGCAGCAAGCCTCGCGCCCCTCGTCCATATCAAATATTGCTTGTTGGCCATGAATAGGCAATCGTAGAATGCGCCAAACATCCTCTAAAGTGATGGTAGCCTCACTAGTGGGGAGATGAAACGACGACGTCTTGTTGTGCCACCTCTCGGCCAACACTGACAACATCCCTAGGTGAGTACACACAGGCGTTGTGTATGTAATGTGCCACAACCCCACAACCCTGAGTCGATCCTGGTCCCTATCACTCAGGTCTTGTAAAATGCTAGCCAAATCTCGTGACCTATGCTCCTGAGAGTAGAGCTCCCTCGCCATGTCCTACATCAAGGAAGGTCAACATGTTAAAAATTTTGAAAAATTTTTGGTCGAGCACTCCAGAAACTTCCCCAACGGCACAGTTGGTGATGGCGTCACAGTTTGATTTTACTCAAACTCTAACACTAGAGCCCAAAAAGAGCTATATGGCACCACCGTGGTGCACTTTATCACTTAGTGTCACAGTTTTCATGAAATGGGTGACGCCATGGTGCACTTTATCAAACTGACCCGCTGAGCTCGAGCTTAGCGTCAGAGTTTTTAAACTCTGAATTGCACCACTGTGGCGCAAAACAGCACCGTGCGATGTAGTTTGAATGTCGAGCGGCGCTATATAGCGCAGCTGAAGGTGAGCTGCTCCTTTAAAGCATTAATTAAGGCATTAAATGAAAAGATGAAGCTTGGGTAAGGGTCACATACCGGTGCCCCAATGTCAGGTGACCGTTGGTATGTCTGAAATCGATCAATGATATGCAGGGGAAGCTGTCATTGCACCATATCGTCAGAGAGTCAGAGCTCAAATCTCAAAGTTGCTAGCGGAGGTGTGTGAAAATGACTTGAAAGTGACCCCTCAGGCCCCTTTTAAGCCTAAAACTTAGGGTTTTTTTAACCCTGTTTGGTTGTCCTGCTAGGGTTTTGGACCCCTGAACCTATTTTTGTCCAGTTGAGGCTTGTTTTTCATTGTTTTATTATGTTTTGACACATTTTTAGCCTCCCAAATAAATTATTAAAATTCAAGTTATTAAAATTCTTTGTATTATACATATGATAGCCAGTTCAATTTTTTCTTATCAAGGGACTCTTTACAGTTGGGATAAATTATCAAAATTCAAGTTATTTTTTTTAAGGATTTCATAGTGTACAGTTTTAAATATAGTAATAATGAGTAGCTAATAATAACAGAATTTTCAAATCAGAATATAGAGGTCTACGTTTGGGAAAAAAATAGCCTCTGATAAATGAAATAAATGGTTTATGTTAAATTGTTCTATGATATTAATTTATTCCATAAAATTTAGTGCTTCGAGAGAGGAATAATAAACGAAATCAAGTGAATGTTCATCTTGTGTCTTGACTGGGCATGACAAACATTGACAAGATCCATAAATCTCAAAGGAATCTCTTGTGCCCACCACTGATCAAAATCGGGAGTAGTACTAGGATCTACTAGACCCACTGGCTAACCCCACCTAAATGGGGCAAGATCTCTAAAATCAGCAATAGCAACATCATGATTAGCATGTAGACCCCATACTCAATCTCTCTGGTGGTCCAACCAAAATGAGCCTCATAGGCATTTGGAAATCGACCCTATCTCTCTCCAAATTTCCTGTGAACCCTGTCAAGTAGATATATCTTCAATAGAGAGCGCACGTGACCAATTAGCCATCTAGTCTATATGTAGTATACCAACTACTCTTGATCGTCAGGCCATTCCTCACAGTCCATATATGGTCTCCATACAAAACCTTGCATATCATCGAACACACAACGCCAGTAGGGAAGTTATCAAGGCAATGTATAATGCAAAAAATTTCCATAATGATAAGAATATGGATCTCTAGCAGTACGATCCAGTATACCATTAGGTCGAGTAACTAGGATGTGCTCCCAAGCCCATACATGTAAAAGAGAGACACCGACATAAATAGATTTCCCACCATGATATGCAACCTCATTCATATCTCTATACAAGTGGGTAAGGAGACATGGACCCCATGTGTATCTAGTCCCATGCTCGAACATCTGCTCGATGCACAAACCCCACCCAATAGGAAATTATCAGTCTCTCCTATCAGGAACAATGAGCCCCATGACCAAACCATAGAGAACAAGTGAAACGAGATCATCATTGCCAACAAAATCTGATAAGTCTGTCTCTGACTGATGAACCTAAAGATGTCTCACACCAAGTATGCGGGGCATAGCACAGGTACCCCATCGAATAGAATATGTAACAAGATCTCTGTGAATGGGTACATGGAGGATCCTCCACACATCCTCCAGGGTGATGGTGGCCTCCCCAATAAGTAAGTGAAAGGATGAGGTCTCAAAGTACCACCTCTCTACAAGAGCAATAGTCATCGCTCTATGACCTCTAATGGTAGGCATGTAGCAAATGTGCCACAAGCCAACATCATCCAAAATGTCTTACTCTAGCTCATGAGACCCAGTGATCAAATCAAAAAGATCTTGCAGTCATCACTCCCTCAACTGGAGTGGATTAAGAACCACCTACAACCATTCAACCCACAATGTTAAAGATTTGCTATGAAAATGCAAAACAAACCTAAAAATGATGAAAAAATGACTTAGTATTTCAAAACAGTCATAAGCAAAACTTTTTTAGCAAAAGCGATAAAAATTTTAACAAAAGCACAAAAAATAGGTGAAAGTGAGAAACTAATAGTCAAAAGCAAAAAATAATGGCAAACACAAAAATTTCAAATGCGAAAAGTATATCAAAAGCGCAATTTTATCACAATAGCACTTAAAACAAACCAAAAAACATCAAAATTGAAATTTTATAACAAAGGCGAAAAGCAAGAGCAAAAATTTAGGTCAACTACAAACAAATTGATCAAGTGTGCAAAGAATAATCAAAAGCGAGCTATTTACAAAGAGAAAAAGTGAGAAAAATGATGCAAAAGCAAGAAATTTGGTCCCTGTAAGATTTTGAAGAAGCATGATTCAGGGAATGCATATGAGGTAGAGTTGTCTGATGGAATCAACATTTCCCCTATGTTCAACATTTTAGATTTGACAGAGTATCATGAAGGTGGAACGGAGGAAGCACCAGGAATAGGGTAGTATGGCATTCCAACACCGACTTCAAAAAGGGAGGAGATTGAAGCAATCTTGGATAGTCGTGTGGGAAGGAGTACCAGAAATAGGCAGTATGAAGAATATCTAGTGAAATGGAGAGGAAGGCCTGTGGAAGATTCATCCTAGCTATCTAAGGTAGTGGTTGACTAGTTTCTTGGTTTTTAGATGTTTTTACATTTTGGATACCCTTTTCGTCATAATGAAATTCCCAATTCCAGTTTTTATTTTCTATTTCTGGGTTGAAAGATATTGCAGTTTTAGTTTCCCATATTTGTATTGAAAATCTTCCAAGTTAGATTTGAGGCACTTAGAGTTTTTGAAATGGCCCTGAAACTTGCCAAAATAGGCATAGTAGATTTTAAGCATGTTATTCACTTCAAGACCTTTCCAACAGTTCAAACGGTTTGTGAATCGGAGTCCTAGATCAAAAGTTATGGCCCCGGGAAGTTGGCGCACTTTCTAGAAGATACAATTGCAAATGTTCTTTTGAAATTTGAAATTCAAGTTGTAATTTTTGGCGCCAAACTGCCTAAACTCAAATTTGAATGTTGTTTTGGCTCCAAACTAAATAGGAGCTCTATTTATGGGCAGGTTTCTAATTTTTGGGTAGCTTTTTGGGGACAAGCTCACATATTGTGAAAGGGTGATTCTGTAGCTTTCTGTAACTTGCATGTGTCGTAGAACTTGGGGATTTGAGATCCTCTGCATGTAAGAAGCTCCATTTTTTGAATAATAAAATTATTCTCTTGTTTATGGGTTATTTTCTATGTCTCGGGTTGCACTCTCATCAAGTGGTATCAGAGCAAGGTTTTCTTGAGCGTGTGGACAGATCGCCAATTGTGAGGCAATTCGCACCAGGACCATGGTTGTGGGTTGAGGTCAAGAAAGATGCCTCCAAGAGTGATGCCTAGTAGGTGTGGTGGTGCCAGAGGTGGTTGAGGTAGCAGAAATGCTGGTGGAAGAGATGCACTGGCAGCCCTCCAGAGACAGATTGATGCATTACAAGAGCAGTTGAGAAGAGGGTTAAACCCGAGGGAGGAAAGTGAGGATGAAGGAGAGGAAGAAGGTTCAAATGTAGAAGAGGAAGAAGAAGCAATTGATCAAGACCAAATGCAGCCAATAAGGGCCATTTCAAGATTGGGAAAAGACCTAAAGTAGAAAATCCCCAGCTTATTCTAGGAAGTTCAATCTAAGAGTTGATCGACTGGATCAACGAGCTAGAAGAATATTTTGAGTATGAGAAAATAGAGGACCCAAATTGGGTTAATTTTGCAAAAATGAAGCTGAAGGGCCATGCCAGTATTTGGTGGAAAGAGGTCCAGTTGGAAAGAAATCGAAGAGGAAAAGGAAATATCACCAGATGGGATCGCATGGTAGAGAAACTGAAGAAGCAGTTCATACCAGTGGACTACAAGTTAGATCTGTTAAAGAAATTGCAAGGGTTGGAAGCAAGGAAGTAGATCTATGAAAGAATATACTAAAGATTTTCACAAGATAATCATCGAATCCGTCACACAAGAGGCCAATAAGGAGAAGGTAGCCCTGGGATATCTTAATGGGTTACTGCACTGGAAAGCATCTGTGAGGAGTTAAGCCTAGTCAATGACCACCATTGGTGATGTGTATCACTTTGCTCTCGAAGTAGAAGAGAAGTTGAACAAGATTTGATGGCAATCAAAAAAAAGGACGAGAGGCTCAAAGTGGAAGGCAATGAAGACCTTCGAAGCCGAAATGATGATGAAAAGAAAAGTGAAGATGTGGGTACCTGGAAGCCAAAGGAATGACAATCTACCACTGGATCAAAATAGTGGTGATCAAAGAGGTAGAGGATGAGGGAGATATGGACAAGGATCTGGAAGAGGTGGTTTCAAAGGAACATGTTTCCAGTGTGGTGAAGAATGGCATCGAGCCTATGAATGTCCACAACACCAAGGAAGGGTAGACAAAAGGCCAGAAGGTCATAGAAGGGTTGTGCATACAGATGAGGAGGCCCAATCTGAACATTCAGATGATATTGAAAGGGGAGAAGCCCTAGTGATTAGGAGAGCCCTGGTGACTGAGGAAAAGGAACCAAAATAGAGGAAGAATCTATTTCGCACAAGGTGCAAGTGTGAAGGAAAATGTTGTAATGTCATTATTGACAATGGGAGCACTGATAATCTGGTGTCAGAGGAGATGGTCACAAAGTTGAAGCTGAAGAGGGAAAGGCACCCGCATCCATATCGGATTGCCTGGTTGCAGAAAGACAAAAAAAATTTGGTCAATGAGCAGTGCCTAGTCAAGTTCAAGATTGGGAGCTACCATGATGAGGTACTCTGTGATATCATCCCCATGGATGCATGTCACATGTTGTTGGGGAAGCCATGGCAGTTCGATAGGTGAGCTATACATGATGGCCATGCAAACACTTATTTCTTGACAAAGGATGGGGTTCGTCACAAGTTGAAACCCCTAAAGGAGAGCGAAGAAAAGGTATGTAGTAGTGCTAGAATTTGTTATGTAGATGTAAAAAAAATTTAGAAGGTATGAAGCATGAGCGTATGTGTTATGCATTGATTTTTGGAGTGAGTAAGGAGGATAGTGAGAAGGTTCTAGAAGAAGTTTCTGGGATGTTGGATGAGTTTTAGGATATTGTTTCTAGTAATGTACCTGAGGGTTTAACACCAATAAGGAAGATCAGTCATCAGATTGACTTGATTCCTGGAGCCAGTTTTTCAAATAAGGCAGCTCATAGAATGACTCTAGCAGAAAATGAGGAGTTGAACAGACAAGTTCAAGAGTTGTTGAGAAAGGGTTTGATACAGGAGAGTTTGAGTCTATGTGCAGTACCTGCAGTACTAGCACCAAAGAAGGATGGGGAGTGGAGGATGTGTACAGATTCCTGGGCCATAAACAAGATAACAATCAAGTATAGATTTCCCCTACCAATGATGGATGACCTGATGGAATGTTTGAGTGGAGCTCAGTACTTCAAAAAGATTGATCTGAAGAGTGGATATCACCAGATCCGGATTCGAGAGGGAGATGAATGGAAGACTGCCTTCAAGACCAAAGAGGGCTTGTACGAGTGGTTAGTCATGCCTTTTGGGCTAACCAATGCACCAAGCACATTCATGCAGCTCATGAACTAGGTACTAAAAGAATTTATGGGAAGTTTTTTTATTGTGTATTTAGATGATATTTTTATTTTCAGTAAGACGTTGGATGAGTATCTGATGCATATTCGGGGAGCCTTTGAGAAGTTAAGAGAATAGAAATTGTTGATTAATCTGAAGAAGTGCAGTTTTGTGAAGAGGTAGTTAGTGCACTTGGGGTTTGTTGTCTCAGTAGAAGGTCTCAAGATGGACCCAAAGAAGGTGAAAGCTATTATGGAATGGCCTACCCCAAGAACTACTACCGAGGTGAGATCTTTCCATGGTTTGGCTAGTTTTTATAGAAAGTTCATTAGAAACTTCAGTAGTATTTGTGGACCCCTGACTAAAACAATGAGAGGGGATAGAAAAGAATTCAAGTGGGTTACAACGACAAGCCAACCATTGAAGCTGCATATGATAGAGCAACCTCATTCTAGCCCTCCCATTTCCGGCAACAAGGTGCTCTCGTGGATTGTGATGCCAAGTATTGTGCCATTGAGCAAGCAGTGTTGAGCCAAGAAGGTAATCCCTTTGCCTATTTTAGTGAAAAGTTAAATGATGCCAAGAGAAAGTATTCTGTATATGATCAGTATTTTTATGCGATAGTTCAAGCATTAAAAAAATGGAGACATTATTTGTTGCCGAAGGAATTTGTTCTATATACTGATCATCAGGCCTTGCAGTACCTAAATAGTCAGGGAAAATTAAATCAGAGGCATATGAAATAGGTAGAGTTTTTGCAGAGTTATACCTTTGTTTTGAAACATAGGAGTGGGAAGTCAAATAGGGTTGCAGATGCCTTAAGTAGGAGGTGCATAAGCATTGATGACAAAGATGCATTTGAAGTGGTTGGGTTCAATGAACTTGGGCTACTTAATCGGGTGACGCGTAAGATCTCTTGATTTCAGGCTTTGCTTCAGAAGGAACCCGCTACAAAGGACAGGATTGCTGCAGCTAGATTTCATAATCTAGGATGGCATGTTATTTAAGGGAAGTCAATTGTGTATCCCGAGGAGTTCCATGAGGGAGAACTTGATAAAGGATAAGCATAGTGGAGGAATGGAAGGATATTTTGGTCGGGATAAGACCATTGCCATTATCAGTGAGCATTATTATTGGCCTCAGTTGTCATAGGATGTGAAGAAGTTTGTACAAAACTGTAGGGTATGTCAGATGGCTAAAGGAGTGAGCCAGAATATAGGCTTATATCAGCCCTTACCTGTACCAGAGAAGCCATGGGAGGATATAAGTATGGACTTTGTTCTTGGTTTACCAAGGACACAACGAGGGAATGATTCAGTCTTTGGGGTGGTTGATAGGTTTTCGAAGATGGCACATTTCATTCCATGTCAGAAGACCCATGATGCAGTCCACATTGTTGACTTATTCTTCAAAGAGGTGGTGAGGCTACATGGTCTGCCAAAGAGTATTGTTTCAGATCATGACACCAAATTTGTGGGGTACTTTTGGAGGACCTTGTGGAAGAAGCTGAAGGAAGAGTTGAAGTTCAGTTCTGCCCACCATCCACAAACAGATGGGTAGACAGAGGTTGTTAATAGGAGTCTGAGTAACCTACTAAGATGTTTGGTAGGAGATAAACCCAAGGGATGGGACTTGATCTTACCCCAGGCAGAATTTTCTTACAACAATTCTATCAACAGAAGCACTAGTAAATCACCATTGCAGATTATGTATAGAGGTAGCCCCAGAACAGCTCTAGAATTGAGGAAGATGGACCAAGAGAAGAGAATAAGTGTTGAAGCCGAAGATTTTGTAGAGCACATAAAATATATACATGAGAAGGTATGAGAACACATTAATAAGATGAATATGCAATATAAGGCTAAGGCAGATCAGAAAAGGAGGAATAAGGAATTTCATATTGGCGATGAAGTAATGGTCCACTTGAGGAAAGAAAGGTTTCCCATGGGAACCTATAACAAATTGAAGATAAAGAAATTCGGTCCCTATAAGATTTTGAAGAAGCATGATTCAGGGAATGCATATGAGGTAGAGTTACCTGATGGAATCAACATTTCCTGTATTCCTCAACACATTTCATATTTGACAGAGCATCATGAAGGTGGAACCCGAGGAAGCACTTCAAAGAATAAAAGGCGCATGGCATTCCAGCACCTAATACTTCAAAGGGAGGAGATTGAAGCAATCTCTCTATAGTCATGTGGGAAGGAGCACTTAAATAGGCAAGATGAAGAATATCCTCGTGAAATGGAGAGAAGGCATTTGGAAGATTCATCCCTCCGACTATCTAAGGCAAGGGGTTGACTGTTGTTTCCTCAACCATCCGAGACATGATGGGTCAATTCTCAAATTACTCCCCGTGTCCTGGATACAGAGCATCCAAGGTGTAAGGGCAATTTTGCATCACCTAAAAATAGTTAAATTTCAAGTTTCTCGAGTTTTTAGATAAGCTTTACATTTTTGGATACCCTTTTTGGCATAATGAAATTCCCAATTTATGGTTTTATTTTCTATTCCTGGGTTGAAAGATATTGCAATTTTAGTTTCCCAGATTTGCACCTAAAAATCTTCTGAGTTAGATTTGAGGCACTTAGGGTTTCCAGAACGGCCCTGAAACTTGCCAAAATTGGCATAGAAAATTTTGAGCGCATTATTCACTTTGAGGCCTTTCCAATGGTTCAAACGGTTTGCAAATCAGAGTCCTAGATCAAAAGTTATGGCCCCGGGAAGTTGGCGCACTTTCTAGAAGATACAATTGCAAATGTTCTTTTGAAATTTGAACTTCAAGTTGTAATTTTTCGGTTCCAAACCACCTAAACTCAAATTTTAATGTTGCTTTGGCTCCAAACTAAAGAGGATCTCTATTTATGGGTAGGTTTCTAATTTTTGGGTAGCTTTTTGGGGACAAGCTCGCATATTGCGAAAGGGTGATTTTGTAGCTTTCTGTAACTTGCATGTGTTGTAGAACTTGGGGATTTGAGATCCTCTGCATGTAAGAAGCTTCATTTTATGAATAATAAAATTATTCTCTTGTTTGTGGGTTATTTTCTATGTCTCGGGCTGCACCCTCATCATTCTGGGTAGAGTTCACTTAAACACTTGGCACCATTTACCTTATTGGTGCACATTACTAAGGCTACATTTTCATTCTTGGTGGAGAATTTTCTAAAACTTTTCATCGTTGTTTCCATTCCCAATACTTTTCTTTCCATAAATCTATAGCAAAATTATTTGGCGTGACATTAACCATGTTCATACCAAGCTTATTTGAATGAAATACTTGGCATTGGCTTCACTTATGCAAAGATCTAAACATAATTAGAATTCCCAATAGTATTTAGGTTCCCAATCCTATCACAAACCCAAATAACAACAATGGCCCTTTATTTAGCAATTTGAAAATCCATCTCATTGTCTAACTTTGAAAATAAATAGTCAAGGAGATTCATTCTATTTGTTTTGTAGAGACCAATAGTACTTTATCTAATCTTTACAATATAAGTTCCTCAACCTCTCTAGTTTAAGTAGTTTCCCCTTTATGCATCCCAACAAATAATGAATTCATTTGGCATCTGAAGTGAACTACCTGTTTCACCTGTTTAAGTCAAACAAATAACTAAGAAATCCAAAACCTTACCATAATATTGCATGATAAAGGAAACAAACTAGAGGCCTCATATTAAATCATATGAATTTATGTGACTCATATATTTGTACGATAAAACTACATTGCTCTTTATGATGACATAATCAGAAATATTATGGTCAACAACCAATGGTAAAAGACTTTTCAACATTGTCTTATTTTTTTAATAAGAACACAAATTTAATTTGTAGCATCACAACACATTGGCAATACTCTGACAACATTTATAAACCAATAGAGAAGGTGGCTTTACATTCATAAGTTTAATCTAGTTTAGAAGAGATGACATTTATCCCTTATTTGAAAGAGTGTAGGATTTTATTTTGTATTTTTCAAAGCCTTTTTAATAGATCCTTTTATGTAATATATTCTAGGATTCCATGAAACCAAATTTCTTTTAGATGTTAAGTCATATTGTTCTAGTGCCTTGACTATGCCTCCACACTTTGCATTAACATCTACACAGTTTTTGTAACAACATCAAATAACATTCCTTATTCTTCATGCTTTGATTGATATCCATACCATTTTCCAAAGCTCTCATTTCAGTGTAGGCTTGAAAGATGTTGGAAAATGTTGTGGAGTTTTTCTTTACAGTTCTGTCAAATGCATTTGAATGAGAGTTTCCAAAGAATTTTCAAAAAATACATTTTTTGCATATCATTGTTCTATAGCTTCCATGAGATGACATCTCTTTAATCCATTATTTCAATGTTTTAGGTGCCTATTTCATGGCTTCGACTGCATGCAAGTGCAATTTAACTTTAATTTTCCCCATTATTCCTTGACAGTTATAACTAATTGAATTTACCTTGCATGTGTTTATTTTCTTTATTGGCAGACCTATCTTGTTCTAAAAGCGTCCATCAATAGTTTCCATTAAGTTATTAATTTGTGTCTTTGATTTGATGTGGGTCGTTAAATTGCAAAATATTATAATTTTTCCTTTGTGAATGCATTTGATCCTATTCAAAATTTGCAAATCTAACCATATGAAATTTATTTATATTGGCATCTCAGATAGAGTTTCTAATCTCTTTATAACCATCCATGAGTTTGAATTTAAAATCAAACTTTAAGTTCTCTTTAACATCGGTATCTTAAAAACTTTATCAACCCCTTTACACCACTTTACAACATCAATTCATAACATGAAAACTTTAGCAAACAATTTAATTTTATAAGCTAACACATTTTTTGGGTTTGAAATAAATTTCAAAACCTCATAACCTTTAGCGAAATCAAAGCTTGGCTTATCCATTGATCCAAAAAATAGATTTCACATGGAGTTTAGTAGATTAATTTTTCTTGGGTTAGTATTTTACCACAATATATTTTCATATTGTCTACAATGAAATCATAAACCTCCTTATCAGGGCATTTTTCTTCGGTAAATTTATAAAATTCTTGATTTAATTGTTTTCACAAACTGGATGGTGAAAACTTGAACTTTTAATATCTTGCAACTTAAAAGGAATTTGAGTCTAAAAATTGGTCACATTGTGTCAAATGACCTTCAGAATTCCTTTGTAAAATGTTCTAACTACATCCATTATGGATTTCCATATTTAATGTAAGTTTGAATACTTGCAATGATTTTTTATATGGCGAAATATTATTTATAGAAGTAAAATTTGTTTACATTAAGTGTAATGGAAACTTGCAATACATGATTTAGTGCAATGAAAAATAAAGACAAGAACATAGTGCACACAATTGGTGGCCATTATCTCTTCCCTACAAATAATTATCCTTATTGTTTCTTTCAGGTGTGGAAATTTGTGTTTTCAAATTATGTAAGGGTTTTACTTAGCTAATGAATGTAAGAAACCATCTACCTACCAACTAGTTTTATGGAAATCTACTTCAATATTCTTCCTGGTCATGTGATCCTTAGTAACTAAAATGTGTTTAAAAATACCAGTGAATTAAAGTATAGAATACTATCATAGAGATGCATAGCTTGTATCTCAACCTCTTATTATGGTAGTTCATAGATGAGTTGGAAGGTGAAAGAAAACAATATTAGGTCCAATGGCTTGCATGATGGTATAAGGACCATATATGTTAGGTCTCAACTTGTAAAGATGGTATCTTGAGCCTCTATATGTCCAAATAATGTCATATTGTTCATCCAACTAAGAATTATGTAATTCTCTTTTTATCTTGATAGATGATAGATGACATTTATATTCCTAATCTTCATATTGTAAACAATAAATAAGAATATTTAATGTAACTATCAAATTAAATAGCAAACTAATTGAAATGTTATATTAAACAATATCGATTTGATAGTAATTGGCATTGCATTGATAGTCATTAGCATTTCATGCAATAGTGATCATCTTTGTAAAGAAATCATATGGTTAACATTTTTATAGTTCAAGAGATCAGGTCATTATTTTATTTGTTATCATTTTGTAACATAACCAAGTGGTTTCTATTTTCATATTCTTTGGTTATTGAATTGATTAGTATTAATGCAAAATTTAATAAGTTTTTGTTCCTTAGTATTGATTAAGTTTTGATTTGATATTCATTTAAAAGGTTTAGTTGTTGACTCAACACCCATTAGTTTTGTTGATTATCAAAGATATATATTAGTAATTACATGTTATAATTAACATCTGATTTGTTTTTGTATTGATGATTTTAGACCTACTTTTGTTACAAGTGTTTTAATAATTTGGTTATCGTGTTGTAATGGGTAAACCCACAAAACTGGTTTACAATTCCAGTGAGGAAGGAAAATTGCAAAAATCACCCCCATGGAAAAAAATTTGGTTTTTGGGGGTTCGCATGAACATTTGGTTTGAGCGAACCCAAAGGGGGTTCGCTAGAAACCCCCCTTCGAGTGAACCCATTAAATGTTGGGTCCCACCATTCCAGGGAAAAAATCAAAAGGAAAGCTTTGTGGAAAGGGGGTTCACTCTTTTCCCCTCTTCTCCCCCTTTGGCACCAAAAATATCCATAATTTTTCCCTCCGAAGCTTGAGTTGAGGATGAAAATGGAGGAGACTTCACAAACCCAACTGGATGATGGTAGTCCTCGGAACAAGCTATCTAATGAATATAATTTTAATATGTTTTGGTTTTATTATGTATTTGTTATTTTAGTTTGATTAAACATAGGTTCTTCACCCGAAAATCAATCTCTTTGTTCTACACAAGTGGAAAAATAGCAGATTATCAAAAAAATTTGAAAAATATCAGTGCACTAGATATTGATGTCCTTGATCCAACAAAAAAAATTGAATTTCGATATGTACAAAAAAAGTTATGTTGTATATGGTCTACCTATGTTTGAATTGTAATTGGTTTGACTTCAAATTTTGATTAAAGAAAAAATATTCAATAAAATGTTATGAAACCAATTCCATGCACTAGATATCATAGTTACAAATCTAAATTTGAAAAAAATAGAATTTTATCCTTCATCGAAAAAAATTTATGTTGTATACGATGAGCATCACTCCTTAAAAATGGTGTTTACTAAAAAAACTAGTTTTCGAAGGAGATAGAAAAAGAAGTGCAACCTGAATCCAAAAAATTTGAAAAAAATATATTTAGAATCTATGGACAAAATTTCACAAATCACTAGTTTGCATCATCTTCAAATTCCTCACGCTTTAGCCGCTATAGGTGCCTGAAAGTGAAGAT
Source organism: Sequoia sempervirens (assembly GCA_007258455.2). NCBI lineage: Eukaryota > Viridiplantae > Streptophyta > Pinopsida > Cupressales > Cupressaceae > Sequoia > Sequoia sempervirens. The sequence goes on from VDFB02105785.1 coordinate 402,017,097, forward strand.
TTAGTTAGAAAAAATTAGTTCAATGTCTAGTTTGGAAAAAAATTGTAAACCAGTATTATGGGATCACCCTAATATAATTAAGTTATATCAATCATGATAGTTTTGGATTATCATATTTGCTCATTTGATATCTTATTTGTTGAGTTTAGGTAATGGTGGTTATTAAGCTATCATTTTGTGTGAGGCCCACCTCTATGTTATATCTAATACTTGGATTATTTTGAGTTTGGTTATTATCTATGCCTATTGATACCATTGATAACAAGATATTTAAATGTTTAGGTTCATATGATGATTTGATTTTAACTGTGCTATATGTTTAGTTAGCTGACTATGATGATTGATCTAATTTTATGTTAGTTATTGAGTTTATTTAATTTGAATCTAGAAACTTAATGATGAATGAATGAAACAAGTGGTGTGAATCAATCATGTTGCAATTGGATGAGTATGAAATTAAGGTTAATGAAAATGGGATAAGATAGGTGGCTAATGATTTTTCAATTATATTAATGGATCTTTATGCTAAGTGAATTATGAAACTTGTGTGAATGCAATGGTTTTATTTTTATATGAATATGATTTACTTGGATGGATTAACATGTGCATCTAGTGTACAGGTACACTTTCCATGGCCAATGGAAATTGGAGGTGACCCTTGGGAACCCTAAGTAATTTAACCAGTGAAACCAAACTATAGTCCAATTGGAGGTACTATAGTTTCATTTTGTGATGTATTTTATTCGTAATGTAAATTGTGAATGTGTGTAAATTGATTTTTATTGTCATGTCAGTCCATCTAGGAGATGAGTTATCCATCCAAGTGGACAAACTCGGATTAACTTTTAAGTACTTTTTGGGGATTGAAAAATATATTTAAGTTTTTTTATGGGTTTAAGGTCCCTAAAGCAGGTACCTTTTTAGCTCAAAATATTGGGTCAATCTCAAGATTGGGCACTCTTTTTGAGGTCGTAAAGAGGTTTGACAAAAATAAGGTTTTGGAAAGTGGGATGGGGACTAGTCTCTTTCCATCCCCACTTCTCCAAGTTGCCTTGAAAGGCTCCCAAGTTCTCACACGTGTGAGAACACATGGGTGAGTGTGCCTAGGAGAGTGAATGGGAGGTTGACAAATGTCAACTCCCTACTCAAAGGAATTAAAACTTGAGTTCCTATAAAAAAAAACTCAAAACAAGGGTTATGGGATTCTTTTGCATTCTTGATTTTGGTTGAACTTTGGGGGTGGAGGAGTTTGAAGAAAAATCTTAGAAGAAGAGGAGTTGTGTGGATCCTCAACCCATCCTTCCCTAATCTTGGTTTTAAGGTAGATTCACCACTTTTTTCTACTTCATGTTTGTATTTGAAATATTATATGTGTAGGTGAAAAGATGTGCTTGAAATTTTATCTATTATGTTTGATTTGTATGTTTATTTTCAAAATGCTCTTGGAGCATATCTTCTTGTGTTGTTTATGTATAATATATTATGGGAAAAGGGTTGTATGGGGATAGGCTCACCCAAATTGGGTAGAGCATCCCTTGTTGGGGATGGTATGGAGTAGGAACCTCCATGGGGAATTCCAATCCCTCTTTGAAAAGAGAGGCTCAAAAAGGGTATGAGTTCCCATATGCTTTTGTGAAATGGTAGAAATAATTTTGGTGGTAAGGATTTTTGGTGTATGAGAAGATGTGGTGGAAGGGTTGTATGTGAAGGGAAGAAAGTATGATATTGGTTGATGTTTTTATTGTCATTCTTATAAATCCCCAAATGGAGTGTATAGTCCACCCTTCATTCCCCATTTTGGATTCATGATGAATCTTAAGTTTATGTGAAGAACCCTTGGGAAGGCGTAAAAAATTTATATATATACTTGTGTGTTTTCATGTGTGTGTAAATGTTGTTTGGCTTGGTTTTGTTTGTACCTAGTTCCCATAGTTGCCTCCTAGCTCGGGGTAGTTGGTTTTCCAACCAAAGGTTGGGAGGTGAGCACCATTGGCCCATAAAAGAAGTTGTGTTCTTTGTTTAGTTGTAGGTTTGAGAAGTTGCAGAATTTTTAGAGAACCTATACATCTTGGAGAAATGATATCTTTGTTGAAATTTCAAGTGGAACCCCCTTTTTGAGGGATTGAATAGACCCTTGTGAATCCTATTGCAAATAAGTTAGAAATTTTGTAACTATATGTTGTAAGTGAAAATATTACTTGCTAATTATGTATGTAACTATATTTACAAAAGGACCTACGATGTATGGGGTCATATTTACGTCATTACCCAAAAAATTTAAGTATATGTTTTCCATTTGTTTTGTTTTTTGTTTCGGTGAAAAGACAAATGAGTGGATATTCTTTCTTATTGTTGTGTCAATCAAATGGTAAACTATTGTGTAGAAAGTTATGTGAAATTTCCTTAAAAGAGCAACTAAGGAAAGTATTCATTTTACTTTTATATTTATTTAAACGCATATGACAACTATATTTAGTTTATTCTCCATAAACAGTAATGATTTTTTTGGGCTTTATCAAAGGAAAAGAGTTATTCTGGTTTAAAATATTTACACAATACTTTTATGTCTACATATGAATGAGTAGTGGCATGTGAAATAAAAAGATTTTGTAGAAAGAATTGAAAAGCTTTACTTTTTTTTATTGTGGCTTTATGCATTTAGAAAATGAAAGAAAATATATATTCTTATGTCCGTGTTTATAGAACCTTAAATAAGCTTTCCTATTACAAGAAACATCATAAGGAAATATATAAGCCATTGTATTCTCTTACTATTCAAATGAGTAGTTGCATGTATGAATAGGTGTATTACGTTGGTCACGTAGAGCACTATTGTTTCAAAATGGTTTCAAGCTATCTGGTTATATTTATCTTGAAGATAAATAAAATATACCAACTTTTATTCTGAAGAGGAAGATTTATGATGTGATAAAGTGAAACCTTGCATGAGAAATATTTCACTCAGTTTCTAGAAGAGAGATTAAAAAAAAATAGTGTAGTTTTCAAATTATAAGATGTAGGTTAGATTTCAGAAGGAATTCATAAGCAGATGAGGGTGAACATACTTACCTATATTATTGTTGCAATAATCTTATGAATAACTGCAATAGAGGTGAGATAGGAGGGCTCTATGTTAAACTAAGTATCTACTTTAAATAAAATAAATATTGTAACCTTTAAACCACCATTGTTGTCTTACAGTCTAAACCAAATATTATAGGTGAGATGTTTAAAAGGAGTGTATAGGATATTTTTGTGTCTTTAAAGAGTTCTATTCTCTTTAGAAAAATAAAATAATAAATTGGGATGTGGCATAGGGTGGTTTGGTTGATGGCACCATAGTTAGAAGGGATCACGATCCCTCAAGGGAGCAGCCCTGTGAGTGGTCGTGGACTCATCAAGCCTCCACACTTGGCTGTGAAAGGGGGGCACGAAAACCCTACGCGTAGCCTTTTTAAAAAGAAAGAAAAAAAAATGCAAAACATTAACATCTAAACCTGTATCTCCTATGTTGCTAGTTGTTCGATGCCATAACATGGATTCACCTACCGATTGTCATCTCCCATAGTCACCTTATAACTCTGTCATTTTCCTAGCTACTACCATGTTTGTATGTTGTTGCATAGACTCGCAATGACCGAGATCGAATTTGGGGTATCACATAGGATGTTAGGGCTTCATGATTTTTTTTTCCTTCACTCAAATGGATGCCATAAATCTCTTCATTTTGTTAAACTCACCTTTTTGCCCCCTGTTGTGCTTCAACGAAGAAAGGTAAGATAAGTTAGGTTAAGCGCTAACAGTATTGTTGGTCTGGCGCCCAACATTATTTTCAAAATGGACACCAAAATTTATTTAACTCGGGTAGAATGCTCCCTGCCACTTAATTTCTCTCTATCTTGGACAAAATCATGGTTGTGTATGACACCTCTTACGTGTACAATAGACGAATATACATATATATATCACCTATCCATATTTGATGCCCCACATCATTGAGAATTTGGGGATGGTTTTGTTTTTGGAATCACATGCATACTCTACCTTGATTAAGAGGCCCTCTACGTGGAAGTAAGGTAATAGTGGGAGTAGTAATATGACTAAGGGAGAGGGCCCGATGGTGGGTAGGGTAACCTTGAGCGAGGGGTCCACAAAATCAGCGTCCAAGTCGACTAAAAAAAATTTCCACGTGCCTTCACTGTCGAGCTAGCAGTTTGAAATAAAAATTTGGGGAGATTTTGAGCATGCTTTCCAAGGTTTTGGGGGCAATTTCCAAAAACTGCCAAAAAAGTGCAAAAATTAGGCATATACCTATCGCGGACATCTCTATGACTGATGGTTGTGTAGCACCATGCCAATATTTGCAACTAGCAGTCCTAGTTAATGTGCATTAACTGCTACACATTCCCCACCGTCGGTCTTAACGCCTACCACCTCGGCATGCACACCATTCACTTGGTCTTGCATTCTATTCATGAAACACCCATTCATGAGACATCATTCATTTTCAGCGGTTGCATTTAGAACTAGCTCTAGTTAGGACAGATGCCAACGGTGGTTAGGCCATGGCTGAGTGGTGGTGATACATTTTTCGTTCTTTCTGTGTTTATCAACACCATATTCAGAAAAAGGAAACTATATAACTTCTTGCTACACAGGTGAGGTTGTATTCCAACCTCACTCAAGCAGTAACTATGCATTGCAATATTTTTCTAGGTTTTTCTTTTGATTTTCTTTTGTTAAAATAGCAAGAAAAATTTGTAACGCTTTCATCGTGTAATGAAGCTTTGTTGCAGCTTATTCATGGCCGCTACTATGTATATTATGGCCGGCTGTGTGTCTATGTTACTATACAGATATATATATGCATATATATGGCCGACTGTTTGTAAATGTGTGTATACATAGATATATATGCATATAAATGTATATATATGCATATATATCTATGTATACACACATATACACATAGCAACGGCCCGCAAATGTAATTTTCCAGCAATAATAGAACTATATAATGGTTGATTGTGTCTATATGTGAGAATACAGTTATATATATGCATATAAATGGCCCACTGTGTGTATATGCATGTATACAATTACATTTATGTGTATATACAACCGAGTGTGTGTATATGTTTGTATATATCCATATTTATATGTCTACACACACATTTACACACACACCACCATAATATATGTTTTTTTTTCATTTTATACCTCTGTAATTGGAATATATGCATATATATGTGTGTATACACACATATACATACAATTCGCCATTCATATAGAGCTTTGTTTGCATTTTATACCTCTGTAATTTGCAAATGTATAGTGGTAGTATGTGTATATTTTTTTCCAACTATGTGTATACATATACATACTATTCGTGTGTTTCTGGAACTCGAGTATGAAGGGTTTTACGTACATATGTTTTAGCCGGCTCTTTCAACCGTTGTCATGAACCCCTCGCTCAAAAATTCCTGACCCCCATCGTCCACTCTTCCCTATCCTTCGTCTCTACTTGAATCGTGGAGTTTTAGGGAATACAGTCATATCCATTTATAGGATTTTCCTAGTCAATTTTGTAATCATTTTATTTTTTTAATTGACTAATCATTTATACGATTTTCCTAGTCAATTTAGTAATCATTTTAATTTTTAATTGACAAAACATTTCTTTTTAAATTGATATAATATTCAACATCTTTATATTATACTAAACAATAAAATATTATGTATGCATGTATCCACACATACATACATACTACATAATTATTTATGTATGTATGTATGTCTGTATTTGAGACATAGACATACATACTTATACACACATACCTATATGTATGTGTGTATAGTATGTATACACACATACCTATATGTATGTGTGTATAGTATGTATACACACATACCTATATGTATGTGTGTATAGTATGTATACACACATACATGTATGGATGTGTGTATAGTAAGTATACACACATCCATACATGTATGTGTGTATAGTATATTATACACACATACATACATGTATGTGTGTATACTATATAGACATAAATACATACTTTGGCCAAAACATAGGTGCATGCCACCCGAAACTATGGAGTGTATGATAGTGTTCTAATATTGCCATTATATATATGCAAGTTGTAGGTCTACAATTACATGTCTATTCAAGTGATCATATGTATGCTTTGTTTGTTCTTCAATTAAAGTGACTATAAATATCAGCCCCTCTCCCTTACAGCTATATATGATGATGGTTGACTCCTACTTATGTTAATATCAGTTCAATTAGATGCATGGTTAGTTTGTTCATCAATTACACTCAATCTTACATGTATGAATTTGTTGTTACACTATGTACAATTGTTTGATATGTTGTTCATTTCGAATCAACTCAACTACATGCATGGTTAGTTTGTTCTTCAATTACAATCGATCTTACATGTATGCATTTGTTATTACACTTTGTACCATTGTTTGATATGTTGTTCATTTCCAATCATCTCAGTTAGATGCATGGTTAGTTTTTTCATCAATTACACTCAATCTTACATGTATGGATTTGTTGTTACACTATGTACAATTATTTGATATGTTGTTCATTTCAAATCAGCTCAACTAGATGCATGGTTAGTTTGTTCTTCAATTACAATCAATCTTACATGTATGCATTTGTTGTTACACTATGTACCATTGTTAGATATGTTGCATATGCATATGCATATTGCATATATGCAATTGTTTTATGAAGTTAAATTTTAGTATGTTGTTTGAGAAATGGTATTAACATAAGTAGGAGTCAGCATATGGTTAGTATGTTCTGCATTTGTTGTATGAAGTTATATTTCAATATGTTGTTACACTATGTACCATTGTTTGATATGTTGCTCATTTCCAATCACCTCAATTAGATGCATGGCTAGTTTGTTCATCAATTACACTCAATCTTACATGTATGAATTTGTTGTTACACTATGTACAATTGTTTGATATGTTGTTCATTTCGAATCAACTTAACTACATGCATGGTTAGTTTGTTCATCAATTACACTCAATCTTACATGTATGAATTTGTTGTTACACTATGTACAATTGTTTGATATGTTGTTCATTTAGAATCAACTCAACTACATGCATGGTTATTTTTTTCTTCAATTACAATCGATCTTACATGTATGCATTTGTTGTTACACTTTATACCATTGTTTGATATGTTGTTCATTTCCAATCAGCTCAATTAGATGCATGGTTAGTTTGTTCATCAATTACACTCAATCTTACATGTATGGATTTGTTGTTACACTATGTACAATTGTTTGATATGTTGTTCATTTTGAATCAGCTCAACTAGATGCATGGTTAGTTTGTTCTTCAATTACAATCAATCTTACATGTATGCATTTGTCGTTACACTATATACCATTGTTAGATATGTTGCATATGCATATGCATATTGCATATATGCATATATGCAATTGTTCTATGAAGTTAAATTTTAGTATGCTGTTTGAGAAATGGTATTAACATAAGTAGGAGTCAGCATATGGTTAGTATGTTCTGCATTTTTTGTATGAAGTTATATTTCAGTATGTTGTTACACTATGTACCATTGTTTGATATGTTGCTCATTTCCAATCACCTCAATTAGATGCATGGTTAGTTTTTTCTTCAATTACACTCAATCTTACATGTATGAATTTATTGTTACACTATGTACAATTGTTTGATTTGTTATTCATTTTGAATCAGCTCAATTAGATGCATGGTTAGTTTGTTCTTCAATTACAATCAATCTTACATGTATGCATTTGTTGTTACACTATGTACCATTGTTAGATATGCATATGCATATTGCATATACTCAAATATGCATATTGCATATATGAAAATATGCATATTTGCAATATGCATATGCATATATGCAATTGTTGTATGAAGTTAAATTTCAATATGTTGTTTGAGAAATGGTATTAACATAAGCAGGAGTCAGCATATGTATATGTGTGTGCATGTGCATATGCATGTGCATGTGCATGTGCATGTGTATATGTATGTGCATGTGCATATGTATGTGCATACTGTTAGCAATTTCCTTCTCCATTTACATTTAAATTAGATGCATGGTTAGTTTGTTCATCAATTACACTCAATCTTACATGTATGAATTTGTTGTTACACTATGTAGCATTGTTTGATATGCATATTGCATGTATGCATATGCATATATGCATATGATGTATGAAGTTGAATTTCAGTATGTTGTTTGAGAAATGGTATTAACATAAGTAGGAGTCTACATATGCATATGTATGTGCATATTGTCAGCAATTGCCTTGTCCATTTACATTTAAATGAGTGGACACATTGTTAATTTCCATAACCATCCTTTATGCTGTCATCGGCCAGTCTCCCTTTAAGCTTTGTTATGGTCGAAATATTTTTAACCCTTTTGAATACAACATTACCATACATATGTATTTTGCACAGAATGATACAACATACTAAATTTTCAAATTAACTTAAAACAGCAAATTGATACACTGTTATGATACATATATGTATAGATTACGATAGATAGATACATAAGTTTCCTCTTGCAAAGATAGATAGATACATATGTTTCATATTGCAAAGATAGACAGTAACATGATGGAATATGTTGTCTCTATGGTATCCATACTGATGTTTCAAGTTAGAAACATTCAAAACAAAAAAAATTCAAACATCATTTCGAATCCATCAAGAAGTTCACAACAAAAAAATAGCAACCAAACATTCAAATCAATCAAAAAATGTAGGAAAACTAAAATTTGATGGCAAGTTGTCTTGTGAGTTGGATGTGGATTGTGATAGTGAAGGACTCCATGATTGAGTTGGTTGGATTATGCTTGGGGTGGGTGAGGTTTGATAGGCCTGTAAATGAGGACTCCAACTCTCATATGGTTGGATTCTTGTGGGGCTAGGTGAGTGTGTATAGGAGAGCGAGTGGCAAGGACTCCAACTCTGAAATGTTTGGTTGGTAGCTTGGGTAGGTGATGGACAATATTGGGGGCATTGAATAGATACAAAATCTGTGAAGATCCTATGGCAGTCAGGAAAGGGATTTAGAGGGTTGTTGAGTCACCTCTCCTTTGCACCATTTTCTTGTGCCTTCTCCAACTCTTTTCCCCTTTTTGTAGATTCCTTTTCTCTCCTTTGGTCCTCCCTTTTTTTGTCCTTCTCCTTCTTTTGTAGCTCCTTTTCAGCCTCTGCTGCTACTCGTTGCTTTTCCTTTTCAATTCTCATAAGAATTTTCACCTCCAATTCTGCAATCCTTTCTATCTTGCGCTCTACAAGTTGTTGCTTCTTCCTCAATTTTAGTTCTTCTAGTTCCTTCTTCTTTTCATCTTGTTCACTTAGCATTTCCATGAATTCATCAACAGTTAGGAGTTGGGATCCTCTTTGCAATTTGATCCCACGGTCAGCTACCTTATTAGACTTGTCTTTCACCACATGAACTGGTAGCTTCAAGAATTGTGAGATGCATGAAGTTTGTTGGCCTCCCAAAGGCTCAATCAAATCGTCATTATTTGTTTATGGCATCTCACTATCTGTAGCATCTATTCTATCTCCTAACTACTCACCATCATTGTCTCCACAATCAGCATAGAAATGTACTAACATATTCAGACCCATGCAGTGCGGTGGAGATGGAATTGAAAGACTCTGTTCTTCGTCCACATGCATATCCATAGCAAGATTGGCAGCACCATCTAAGAGCCAAGAGGGTTGCTCAAGTGGATTTGGTAGGGAAAGAGATATGTCTCCAATAGTATTGTGGTCTCCCAATACTATTGGTTCAAGTGGTTCATTGGAATCTGAAACAACAAATTCATACATGTAAGTTTGAGAGTATTTGAAGAACAAATGAATCCAATCCATGTAATTTAAATGCAAATAGAGAAGGAAATTGCTGACATTATCCACATACATATTCATATATTGACTCTTACTTATGATAATACCATTTCTCAAATAGCATATTGAATTTTATCTTCATACAACATATGCATATATGCATATTGCATATTGCATATGCCGACTCCTACTTATGTTAATACCATTTCTCAAAAAACATACTGAAATTTAACTTCATACAACATATGAATATATGCAATGCATATGCATATTGCATATATGCGTATATAACTTCATACAACAAATGCAAAACATAGTGTAACAACAAATTCATACATGTAATATTGAGTGTAATTGAAGAACAAACTAACCATGCATCTAATTGAGGTGATTGGAAATGAGCAACATATCAAACAATGGTACATAGTGTAACAACATACTGAAATATAACATCATACAACAAATGTAGAACATACTAACCATATGCTGACTCCTACATATGTTAATACCATTTCTCAAATAGCGTACTGAAATTTAACTTCATACAACAATTGCATATATGCATATGCATATGCAGATTTGCATATATATATGCATATCTAATAATGGTGCATAGTGTAACAACAAATGCATACATGTAAGATCGATTGTAATTGAAGAACAAACTAACCATACATCTAATTGAGCTGATTCAAAATGAGCAACATATCAAACAATGGTACATAGTGTAACAACATACTGAAATATAACTTCATACAACAAATGCAAAACATACTAACCATTCATCCCATTTTGCTGATCTCCAACTTCTGCAGTTCAAACATTAGACTCACCCTCATTGACTGCCAAACCATTGTTGGAAAGGCTTAGAATGTTTGCAGTAGTTGATGCTTCCTTGGGGGCAGCAAAGTGGAATGTCTCGCTAACCCTCATGTCATTATCCAAAGCATTTCGATCAAATGGCCAAATACCTATCCTCTTGAAGCCAGCTGTAATGTTTGAAAAAGTCAATGACTTTTGAAAAGCTAGGCTGCCAAGTGTAGCCAATTCTACCCTTCTTATCTCTAGATTCAGATGTCTAATGGTCCAATTTGTTCTTTCCCTTTTGAAGTTACACTTGAAAGACAAGAAAACACTCACATCAAGAGGCTGCAACTTGTGTGATGTGTGGGTGGGTAGGGTGAGCAAGTCAATACCAAGCTCCCTTGCTTTGGTAATGGTAGAGAAGGCTACATGGCTGCCATGCCCATCAAATATCAAGAGGTGTCTATGGGTGGGTGAGAAACCCCCAGGTACTTGCATAGAAAATAACTTGAGCCATTTGATAAAAATATCTTTTGCTATCCATGTGTGAGGTTGAACAGCCATCAATGCTCCTAGCTCGCAGTTGGCTATGTAGTTTTGCACATTTTTTTTGCTCTTGAAAAAATAAAAAACCTAGAATTTTTTGACCTGCAACATTTACACATGCTAGAATAGTGATCCACTCCCAGCTCTTTGGGATAATGTAAGCAACACTTCTCATGCCTTTCATGGCAAGCACCTTCATGTTACCGTTTCGGCTAGCTTGCAGCCCTATCTCATCACAGTTCCAAATCCTCCGTGGTCCATAGTTCCCTCCTACATATTCCTTCTCCAAAGTGTCGTAGAAAGAACTTACAACTAGTTGCCTCAGATTTATATCACAGTCTCTATCTTGACCTTGGGTTGTTCTCAAGCAGAGATCAGGATGCCTTCTTTTGAATCTTGTCCACCATGACTTGCCAAGAAGCCCATTCTTGAAGGGATTATTCATTGTCTCGCATATTTGGGCCACTTCCATTTTTAGATTGACAATCTCCAAACCTTGGCCAATAGCAGCCATCTCCTTGCACCATTCGACTATCAATGACTCTTCCTCCTCAGTTAGGACTGTTGGGGGCCCTTTCCTTTTTGTAGTGGTCACACCACCTAGCCAATTGGACAATGTTGAGGTAGGAATACCCCACTTTTTTTTTGCACCTATAGTTGACCAGCCATAGTCTTCTACATCTTCAAGGGCATGGTTCATGTCAACCTGGGTCCATTCATGCCTCGGTGCAACCATTTTGGTTGATACAGTTGGGTTAGCTTGCACTACAGATTTGGTTGGTTGTTCCAGAACAATTTCTACCTCCTCCTCACTACTTGGTTCTTCAGTTCGCTGGTGAACAGGAATGACAACATCCTCCTCATCACTATGTGGCAGATGCACACCTCTCTTGTGTGTGGGCATAGTTTTCTGGCTCCACTTTTGTGGAGGCTTCCTCCTTGAAGATCGCCTGCTATTAGTTTGCGCATTTATCTTCCTCTATATTGAACCAACACAGTGATTAGTAAACAGCATACACTTAATATTGAAAATAATGATACCGACTGAAACAATGAATTCATACATTTACTATTGACTATAATTGAAGAACAAGATAACCATGCATATAATTGAGTTGATTTGAAATGACGAAGGGTATGTGTGCAATGAATCAAGCAATGCATGCTATACTATCATATGTAGAACTCTACCTCTTATAAACATTTTGGTGATACCATTAAACCCTTCATCATACAACATTATGATAACATTATATATAAACTTGAAATAGCAGTATCATACAATAGACACAGCATTATGATACACATATTTATGAACTTGCAACAGCAACATGATACAAATATTTATATCTTCAAACAGCTTTACGAGACAAGAAAGGGTTTCAAATATTTCTATCATACTGTTGTTTCAAGTTGTATTAATGTTTCATAATGTTGTTTGAGATATTCTTCGTGTACTGTCACTTTAATTGAAGAACAGACAAAGCATACATCTAATTAAGTTGAATGTAACCAATGGTGGGTAGGGTAACTTTGAGCAGGGGGTCCACGTCATCAGCATCCCAGTCGGGTAATTTTTTTATGCCACGTCCCTTGACAGTCGAGCTGGCATTATGCAACTTTTATATATATATGTATATATCTATCTCTGTAATATATATATATATATATATATATATATATATATATATATATATATATATATATATATATATATATATATATATATGTATGTATATATATATATATATATATATATATGTATATATATATATATATATATATGTATATATATATATATATATATATATATGTATATATATATATATATGTATATATATATATATGTATATATATATATATATATGTATATGTATATGTATATATATATATATATATGTATATGTATGTATATATATATATATGTATATATATATATATATATATATATATATATATATATATATACATATGTATCTATCTATATATGTATGTATATATCTATCTTATTGATGTTTCAAGTTATTTATGCTCTTTCATTCCATGGTTATAACACAAGTAGGAGTCATATGCTATCACAGTTGGTTGTAAGGGAGAGGGGTTGTCAATTACAGTCGATTAAATTGAAGAACAAACACATAGACAAAAGGGAGAGGAGCTATGTTTGGGCATAGGAGTCGATTGTGGGTATACATTTGGACATATGACAAATGGTGGGTATGGTATGTGAAACCCTGCTTATACATTGTCAATTTAATTGAAGAACAAACAAAGTAACAAAGGAGCTTTTTTTCCCTACAGAGAATGCAGTGAAGTGGTATAAAGTTCATGGCATTTTCCATGAAATTTAGATTCTTGGCATTTTCCAATAGTTTATAAGTCATGGTGTTTTCCATGGATTTTATAGCAGTTCTAACTGCATGCACTGTAGGGAAAGAGTGTTTTGATGTGATATAAATATCGACCTCTCTCCCTTACAGCTAACTTTGATGATGGTTGAGTCCTACTTATTTTAATACCATTTCTCAAACAACATACTCATATATAACAAATACAGCATATAAATGTGTGTAATTTTTTGTGTCATGGCTTTTAATTATTTTATGTAACATAAGTAGGATTTAGCCATTATGATAGTTGACTATAAGGGATGGGGGCCGATATTTATAGTCACTTTAATTGAACAACAAACAAACCATACATCTAATTAGGTTCAATGTAAATGAGGACATACATACAGTCACTTTGCAAAGATAGATAGATACTTAATTTGAATGTGAATGAACAAGGTATAAATTGAATGTAGATACATATATTTGGTGATGAACTATACAGTAATATATAAATTTGAGTATGCAATATATGTGTGTGTGTGTGTGTGTGTGTGTATGTGTGTGTGTGTGTGTTTCCCATAGCCCTATCCATTTTCATGAAATTTACACATTTATCTATATCTGTAATATATATGGCCTTGCTCATTTTAATGAAACTTACGCATATCTCTCTACCTATATATATATATATATTTGCAGAGATAGATAGATACCTAATTTGAAATTAATATATTATTGAACAGTTCATCAGCAAATATAGGTATGTACATTCAATTTATACCTTGTTCATTTACATTCAAATTAGGTATCTATCTATCTCTGCAAATATATATTATATATATAGGGGGAGAGAAATGCATAAGTTTCATTAAAATGAACAGGGATATATATATTGCGGATATAGATAAATTTGTAAGTTTCATGAAAATAGATAGGGTTGTGGGAAACATACATGGATATGTATCATTTTGTGCAGCATATATATGTATGGTAATGTTGTATTCAAAAGGGTTGGAAATATTTCTACCATAACAGAGCTTAAAGGGAGACTGGCCGATGATAGCATAAAGGATGGTTATGGAAATTACCAAGGTGTCGATTCATTTAAATGTAAATGTAGCAGGCAATTAGTGATAGTAGAAAATGGAAATGCAGTTTATATTTTAGTGAAGGCAGGAAATGACTTACTGTAAAAGTTGAAGGAGGAGACTGCATCGATCTGGAGGAGGTCATCGTCGCTCAGGAGCATGCAGCAGAAAGTGAGAAATTTGAATAAACTGTAATGTGTAACTTGCATCACACAAATGAGGATTGCTTGCATAAATAGGTTTGTTGAATTTGAATTGGTATCAAGTGGATTAATTTGAATTATGGGAGGTAAATTGATCTGCATTCAATGGATTAATGGTAGAAGTGATAGCTTAATGGGTACGTAGGATTTCTGGTTGGTGATTTGAAGTGATATTAAGTTTGTTTTTGAATTGTAACCAGTTTTAAAATTTTTTTTATGATTATTGTTTTTTAGGTGGATTTGTAAATAATAGAGTGATAATTAAGTGTTATAATGAAATTTTGCAATGCATAGTGAGCCTGAGAGTTCGTGTTTTTCAATTTTGCAAGAAAATTCAGAAAAAGATTGGTTATTATGGACATCCAGGAACCAGTTGATAGTAAAAAGATTATGAGAAATGGGACATGTTGAAATGTATTTTGTTCAAATATATTTGGAATTAAATCACTTGGCAATTTCTTATGTACATGTCAACTCACTTTTAATGCAAGAAGACATATTTTGGTTAATAAAATATCCCTTCACAACAACCTTTTATTGGGAAGGTGGCAAATATTATTTATATTGTGGAAATAAGATTATCATTATGCATTCACTTGATATTGTGAAATAGGCAAATAAATATCCACTTGCATTCACCCACTATTGAGAAGTTGGCAACAAAAAAGTCAACCTATGATAGGACATACTGTGAATTTAATATGAATCTGTCATATCATGTTTAAAAGGAAATTTGAAATTTTTATTGGTATAAATATTACCCACCAGTGAGCCCCGGGCTGTCCATAACTATACCAGCGATGGGAACCTGTCCCACGATCGACTCCTCTCCCTTATCTAAATTCCTACCATAAAAATATACAAGATAACAAAATCATGCCTTTAAGATAATATATAAAGGAAAAAGACAAAATAAAAGATCTTTAAATAAAATTAGACATGAATGGCTTCAAAAGAAAACATTTAAGTAAATCTAAAAAGAATGAAAAGTAAAAGCTAAAAGGAGGGTTACGTGGCTTATAGGCCAAAGAGGGGAGAATAAATATATTAATTTAAAATGAAAAGAAATAAAAATATATATATATATATATATATTAATAGTACTCTTTAGAAAGTAAGAGAGGGGCTTTCCTTAATTATTGATTTTTATCTTTATAATTTTCTAAGTAAATAAATTATATATAGGTATAGGTAAATATATATTCATGTATAATACTAAATATTGACATAATTATTCATACATAAAAAAATAATAATAAAAAAATAAAGAAGAGATTAATAGATAATCAAATAAATAAATATCATATATATAGATAATAGGTATTTCATTTTGGAAATATTTATTTATTAATATTAAAGAAAGTACTAATATACTAACATTATCATTGAATATCAATGTTGGCATTAGTATTGATATTAATGGACAAGACTAATATTAATGATCAAAAGAGAAAAATATATACAAATACAAAAATTAGGTGCTATTAACATTAGTATCATTCTTACCTAATAGATTATTGTACCTCACTGTTTCTATGAACAAGGGTTAATACGTTAGCATTAGGATGGTTGATAGTTGCTTATACTAAGGAAAACTTATCGTAATATGATCCCATTTGAATAGCATTGAAGTGTAATTTTCAAGACAATCATAATCCTAGTATAGATACTCTAATTGGTAAATTTGTAACCATACATAACTTAGTATTTTCATCGATTATGGGAGCACACGATGGAATCCACACACTTGTCTTAATACTCTTCTACCCCACCCTCAGGCGATGTGTCGTTGATGACAATGCACAAGCATTGTTATCCAATGCATATAGTTTATTCATCATGTGAAACATAGTTAAGCTTTTATCGAGTGATAGGTGACAATTTAAATAAATTGTTAGTTGTGTTTTTTTTTTGCCCTAGTGTAAATTATGGGCATTACATTTTGAATATTTTTTGGGCATCAATTGATTAGTTGTTGTATTTTGATAGTTTGGTTTACCATATGTGTTAATAACTCTATTTTAATTTTTTTGGCATAATTATTCGCTAATAGAATTATATGTTAAAGATAGTGATTTCGTATTCATAGATAATGATTGGATATTTATAACTATTGATTTTAAATTCTTAGTTAACGATGATTTGCATATTCAATTATGAGATTTCTAGTTGGATTTTAAATTTAAACGAAGTTATGTAATTGTTGTATGCTCTCACCTTGCATAATCAGGAACTTAGCGATGATAAAATAGTGTCTAATTTTTCAGCTAATACTTGACACGATTTCTTGAAAGAACATAGATTTGAAATGATTATAATATTTTAGATATTAAATTATTAAAGTTATAAAATAAAATTGTTAATGTTCTAACATAAACTATATTAGTAAGATTATAGAAAACTTTATGGAGTTATTGATATGAAATTGATGTGAATTACCAATGAGTATGGATTCTTGTATATCACTCTCAAGAAATGGTATGTTTCTTTATTTATTGTTCTCATGATATAATTATTTTAATAGAATAGTTAATTTATTTAAATATATATTTGATCTAGTTATTATAATAGTTGGACATGATAGTAAAATGATTATGGAATTGACTAGTTTTAAGATATATTGAGTTAAACTCCTTGGCTATTGGGCACTATACACCCAATATGTAAAAAAATTAACCTTTTGAAATAAGAAAAGTTGAACATGCATTCTAGGAAAAAAAGAAAATATTTACAACTGAAACTTCACATCAAACACCCTTTAGGTGTTTGCATGTAGATGCTTCCTTAGGTTTCCATCCATGTTTCACTTGAGTGGGTGGTAGCCAACCAAGAATTATTTGAGGAAATTGGACTCTATAAATGGTTGCATACCCACTCATACAATTGTATAAATATAGTTTCAAACAAAACTACATATTTTGTACACATAGTTCTCTAGTATATTAATCATACAGGGTATGTATGTAGTCTAAGAAATAAAGGATATTTCCAGTACTTGGATACAAAGGAAATTATGAGGTTTTTTGACCTATTTCCTAAAGATAAAACTCTAAATATAATTGGTATAAGAATAAAATATGATAATCGCTAATACTTAGAAGAATCCCCAAAGTGGATTGGTCTTGTACTTGGTCAATTGCTCGAAACTTGAGGAAGGGTACAAGATATTTTTAGGACTTGCAAAAATATCAATACATTATCTTGGGCAAGTAGTGACTTTTATGTAACTGACACAGGACTCAGTTGGTCCTAATGATTCAAAGTTTCTAGCTAGAGATTTATTTTTAATGTTGCATGTCCTTTCCTATCTCATATTTGATAGAGGATTGATTAAAATGACCATGAATTATAATCATCATGTATAGATGAGTGAGCTTAATGGACATAAAAGCTTGTATTGGCTATTAAGTTTTTGTCTCATGTTGGACAAGTTAGCCCAAATTGGTTATGGTTAATTCTTAAGTATTTAGTTGAGACTATTAAATATTAGAGAAGCCGCAAATAATTAAATCATTATTAAATTTTATGTTTAACCAAGTGTTTATGAGTCTATTTCATTAAGATAGATGTCATCTTGTTTAGGTGAATTTTAATTTTGTATAGACTAAAGATAAATCTTGGTTATGTAAAAAAATGTGAGGAAATATGAGGCACAACTAGTGAATTTGTTATAATAAGCTTCAATCATCTTCCTATCCTTAACACCAGGTATAAATATAGCATTCAAACAACTTAAGCTTAGATCCATGATCTATGCTTATTCCTTCCAACATATTAGTTCTATTGTTGGGACCCTAGTAGGAGGATAAAAAAAATTATTTAAACCATAGATATATCACCCAGAGTAGAGAGGTATTGGAACAAGAAGGATTACAATTAAGGAAAAATAATATTTTATGATTTGTGATAGAATTATCTACATTATATCCTAGTGAGAGGGAGTTAGGAACCTAAGGGATGGTAGATGGAAAGGGGGGAATCTTAAAGGGATCTTCAAAGAGATGCAACCCTTAAAAGAAGGAAGAAGATAAGCCATTAAGGATGAATACAAGGATTAATGAAATACCAAATCAATAAACAACCATGGAAAATGAGATAGAAAGAAAAAGAGAGAAATTAAATAAGATATTGTATTAGCAATGGAAATGAACATGGAATAAAATAAACTAAAACAAATTTAGGAGAGTTAACAAATATATCCCATAATGGAGAAGGCTAGAAAAGTTGGGTTAAAGCACACTGAGGGGGCTATTATTAAGGAAGGTAAGGATTATTGAAATAAATAAAAGAAGTTAGAGAGTGTTAGAGGGGTTGTTTCTAAGATTGTTGAAATAGAAGAGAGTAAGGAAAACCCACTAGTAGAATAATTGAGCATCAACAAGTGCATAAAGGGAGCTACAACTAAACCTAAGGATTATATGTGCATTGTTGTAAATTGCATACCCTTGCAATTTCACACTATGCTTTATGCCCACTTTGGTATTCATTCCCCTAATTCTTGTTTAGGCTCATTTTAGCCCTTACATCAGCCTTTTTCCCTCTCTGGATGCTCGGGCCTTCTTTTTAGCAATCACCTTTTTGTGTCACTTTTGCACTTCTCTTGTGTTCTTCTTGTCTCTTATATTTTTGTGTAAATTGTATGGACACTAGTGCTTACTGTGGATGTCGGCGTGTAGTGCTAGCATCCCACAATAATATGTTGTTCAAAATTGATTTCTGAGTATTTTTTCACTTGTCACCTTTAATTCAATAGAAATGACTCGGAATGATTCATAATAGAAAAACAACCTCTTTCTCTTCCCTCTTCTCATTTTTTAATCTAACCTTCTATTTGGAAACTCTCTTGGCTCTCTCTACTCTCTTTCACTCTTAAGCTCATGCAACTCTCTACAATTTTTTGTAGCTCTCTAAAGTGCTCTCACAACAATATTTATATCTCTCTTGTTCTCTCTTTGGCTTCCTCAAGCCTTGCTAGTAATATCATTCTTTTTATCTTGCATCTTTAAGCATCTTGGGGATTTATCACATCCCTTATCAAATCATTTATCTTTTTATCAACTAATTTAAACATTGTATCTATCTATTTATTCTTTTATCTATCTATCTTGGCTAATGTGGAGTTGGAAACACTAAAGCAAGGTTTTGACAAAGGAAAGCCACAAAATAGCCACAAACATTGTTCTCATCTTGTTATGTTTATAGGTTAGGTGGATTTTGGAAGTCAAACCACACATTTTGGGACTTGTTACTTATGTTTGTGTTGGACAAAAATGTGATGTGAGGATGCCTGCATGACACACTAGCATCCTTGGTCGAGACTCTCATATTTAAATCATAAGTTCCTTATCTATATTTTCTATTTTTGTAATTATATTTTATTTGATTTTTTTTGTTTCCATATATTTTCTCTATTTCATCCATTTTAAGAATTTTAGCTATATAAATTAATCTATGTATGTAGTGAAGTTTACTCTCAAAGGAACCTAGTTTTCCTTTTTCAAAGTCAAATTTTCTACATTACATTTTGGTAAACCAATGTGTTGCACCACTTCTTAGTTATTGTGATTCGTTGCATTACATTTTGGTGAACCTATCGCTCTTACATTTAAATCTTTCTCAACTACATTCTTATTCTTGTTTCAAAAATGAGATTTGTCACTAGATCAATTATTGTCCATGCTCTTCTTATAGATCCTTGCTAGTTTTTTGGCTATAAACGCTTTCTCTATGGAAACTCCTTTTTCTATGTCACCTCTATTTTGTTTTTTGTTACATAGGTCCATCATGGTGATGTCATGTTTGATTTTGTAGGAATATGTGTGAAAAATTTTGTGGCCAGCTTGGAAAATGTGGTGATTGTCTCATGAGGAAGATGTGTAAACCAATATACAGCTTGTCCACCCAAGCTTTTACGGAATAATATCAAGAGGTATGCATCAAGATAAGAGACCACTTGGCATGCAATATAGAATTGTATAAGGCATTCCCTGGGATTTGGGTAAGTACAGAAAGATGTGACACAAAAAATGCTACCACATTCATTTTTTCGCACAATATGAGAATTTAGCAAGCGCCAAATTTGGTGCTTGCCAAATGTGGATGATGCCTCTATGTTGATACCCTCAACTATAAATTGAATGCCCCAAACCCTACACCTAAACCCTAGATACATGAAATAAACATTTAAGTATAAGTTGACATCTACATATGGACAATTACTTTCTTATACTTTAAGTTACATTTCATGTATATAGTTTTAGGATGTTTGAGAGTGGTTTTGGATCTCTTGGAGTTATAATGAAAATTCTAGTTTTTGGAAGAGCTTATAATTTTTTAGACTTAATCAGATTTTAGTAATCAAGATGTTAAATTTTAGTAATCAAGAGGTCAAATTTTAGTAATCAACAAGTTGTATCATCTTTCAAATTTTAGTAATTAGCTAAAAAATCTGGCATAAACTACATGGTGTTAGCTAATTTCTCACTGAAGTGATTTTCGAAATTCTAAAAAAAAATAACATTTAGGGGGAGCACACTAGACACTATGTTATATTTTTTTGAAAAAACAAGACCACTTTGTGTGCTCCCCCTTTTTGAAACCCTTAATCTTCACCATTTAAAAAAAATAGTAGTTTAGAAAGCAGATTTGGAGCACTACAACTCTTGTTCGTGTTGCATCTTCAATTTTTTTGCATAACTATCTCCATTTTCTCATTGAATATTAGACTTTGTTGATTTCAAAATAAATGGCATCTTAAGAGCTCGTTTTTGTATCAAATCTTGGTGCACTTACCCATCTCCCTTTCCTTTGTATTTATCGAAACTAGGTATCCCAATTTTTTGAGGAAAGAGGATCATGGTGATGGAATTATCGAAAGGGTAAGGACATATTCTTGGAAGGTGTAGCTTTTCTTTTGATGTCCTAGATGAAGTCCATTAAGTGTTTCCTTGATTTTTTTCATGTCTTGTGCCAAATAAATTGTGAGATTGAAGGGTGGTGGTTGATCATTGGATGTTGGGGGTTGTGTGTATGATATGTCTAGGTTTTGATGGGTGGATAAAATTAGGTTTGAAGTTTGTAGACGTTTTGTTTTATTTAATGTGATGGAAGTTGAATGTGAGGAGAAGGGATGAAAGCTTTGGGTTGTGTGATTTGTGTTGAAATATTTTGAGTTCTTGATGGGATCTTGATACGTAAGTGCATTGTGGATGTAGGATTGGTGGTTTGAGAGGTAATGGGAGGATTAGAAGAAGATGGAAAATATGTGGCATCATGATGATTATAAGTTAGGGGTGGAAGGATTTTTTTGGATGATTTGGGAGACATAAAATTCATGAGGTAATTTGGGTCATTTCTTATCTAACATAAGGGTGTATTGATTGGGATGCTTCATGATGTATCAATACAAGTCCATGGCTTAGGTTTCTTGTGAAAAGTCTTCCAATGTGGGTGAACCTAATTCATCTAAATCTTGATCTTCCTCATGTATGATGTGAGATGGAAATGGGATTTTTTTCTCCAAGGGGACTTGATGGACCACTTATTCAAATACTATATCATTGGATGATAAATTTGGGAATACTTATGAGGCCATGATTTTTTTCTAGCTTAAGATATTGTGATAGGCATACAAGAAATAGGCCTAGTAATGATGGGGTTAGATGAAATTTATTAATGATGATGGGAAAAGGGTAGACCTTAGATACAAGATTGACTGGATTTGAATTATTGGATTGAATGGAATGATGATGAATTGAAAGGGATGATGACGTTGGATTCAAGTTGGCAATGTTATGAATATCCAAGAGGTGATATAGAAATTACTTGGTAATGCTATGGATAACCAATGAGTGAAAATGTGGATACAATTTGGCAATGATATGGATAACCAAGAGGTGAGAATGGACACAAGATCAATGTTGTTGCAAGTAAACCTAGATCCTTGATAGATAGGGATGGTTTCTTACTTAGGGTTGAAAAGTTCCTAAGCAAGGCTTGGATGGGGATTTTGGTAGCTAACTTGGGGTAACCAAGTTCCCAATCTAGGACAACCAAATTTATAAGGTCTAGCTCAATATACTACTTAAGATAGAAAATTTCTCAAGCAATATACAAGCTAGTGTATAAAAAGGGTTTAGGATCTAGATTTGACTCTTGACAAGATTGATTTTGTTTTAGATATGGATTTGGATTTGGATGGGATGATGAGATGGGATAGGTGAATGATGAGAGAGGATGGAGATTGGATGGAAAGATAAGATAGCTCAATGATGAAAAAATGATGGATTACAAATATAAGATAGGTTAATGACGAAAGATGATGGATTGGAAAGATAAGATAGATCAATGATCATGGAGAATGATGATGATGAAATGATGACGAGGATTAGATGTTTTTTTATTGGTCCAAGGTCTAAGGATGATCATAGTAAGGATTGGTGTATGAAAATGTATTAAAACGATGAGATGAAGGAATGATGTGGGTTTTTGGATGAATAGGATGGGAATGGTTTATGTTTTGACTAAAATGGTGGGCTGATATGGGTCTCTCAAGTCTACTTTAGGTCTATGAAGGTCAAAATTTCAGATTGGGGGTCTAAAGTGGTCAAATGAGGGAAATATTGTATAGGTGAAACTTTATAGAATAGAGGCACCACTCTGTGAAAAAAGGCACAGTTTCACAAAAAAATATGTATAAGCACCTCAAGATGAAACACAAGAATCCAAGGATGAAACACAAGCGTTGAATGATAGTTTGGGATGATTTGAATGATTTTAGCAAGAGATTTTACAAGCACAAAGACACAATGGTTGACTTGACTCTCAAGGCCATAAGGATAAAAGGCTTCACTAGTTTTGCACACAAAAACATGCCAAGCATGATAATACAATCCTTGTATTAGTGAAGTATGTGTGTATGCTTAATGTCGGACCACCATCCAAAGGCTAATACCTCAAGATTAGAGTGAAACATGTATCTTTCAAGAGTTAATAGCTAGGGATTTAGTGACACAAGGGTTCACCTTTTCCCTTTCCTTGGAGGTCTTAAGACCTTACCGAGAGAGCTTCTAGCTCTACTCAAGGATATGCATGGTGAGTAGCTTCAGGCATGATATTGTACCTTGTACCACACTAAGCAACAACCAAATGGTCTTAAATGCTTCTAAATAAATGTTTTTAGTGGATCTATGAGAAATGGTCATGTCTAATAGTGCCAAAGATTATATGAGGGTCCCTCCTCTCATCACCAAACAAGTCTCAACAAATTGAGGGTCTTGTGGCTTGGCTCAAAAAACATTGGTTATACCTTTAGGTAAAAAAAATTCTCTCCTCCCTTTTTATACCCCACCAAAAAAAATGGTTGAGGTCATCCTTGAGGTTTTCAAATCCTTAAGTAGGCCTCCTAATGGGAAAGACTATACTAGGTATTTTTATCACCCAAGATTGCACG
Source organism: Sequoia sempervirens (assembly GCA_007258455.2). Classification (NCBI taxonomy): domain Eukaryota; kingdom Viridiplantae; phylum Streptophyta; class Pinopsida; order Cupressales; family Cupressaceae; genus Sequoia; species Sequoia sempervirens. The sequence goes on from VDFB02105785.1 coordinate 402,041,425, forward strand.
AAGTGCAAGGGGTGAGCATACACATAAACTAGTAACCTCAAGATATAACATAGAACATAAAATATGAAGAGGTGTGATAATTTAGATCTCCAATATCACACTTAGTGCAAAGAGAGAGCATATGTCTACACACCCTTCCAAACATGATAAGCCATGTTCATTAATCCACTATGCTAACTTTAGATGCCTAGATTAATGATAAATCAAGCCTTGGACCAATAAAACCTACATTAAAAACATAATTAATCTTGATTAAATGATCTTTGACAAGCGTTTACAAGCTACAACACTTGTTAGTTGATCAAAACACAAGTTAGATGATAAGACAAGATCAAAACCCTAGAAATTATAAACTAAAATGGAGGCATAGATTTACTAGATAGAGGTGGAATTTTATGATGTAGATGTGCCTTAACATGATGCAAAGATGCAACTCTATGCAACAGAGGCGCCTTTCTATGAAACAAAGGTGCAGTTTCATAAACGAGGCCCAAAAAACTTGTCTCGAGGTCCAAAAAGTGTCATTTTTGACCAAACAACTTGGAAACCTACAATATGAGATTATGATACACTGAAAACACACATATATTGCAAAAATATGAGATAATAAGCCCAAGAGGTCCCAATATTGATGCAAGGTCAAATCTCTTAGAAAGGTTCAATACAACCCTAGGTTAGAGAAACCCTACTTTTTACAAAAAATAAGTTAAACAACCTGCAAAAATAGAGTGTTAGTCTAGATTATATCCTAAAAAATAAGGCCCCAAATTTTATTCAAACCCTATTTCAAACCCTAAATGATCAATTCAAATGCATAGAAAAGAGGCGCAATAATGGGTGACAAAGGTATGACTTCATGAAACATAGGAATCTCTAGATGAAACATAGGCACAACACTATGCAATAGAGGTGTCTTTTTGTGGAAAAAAGGTGCCTTTTTCCATAGTATGAGTACTAAAATTGAATTCCACATCACAAAAACTTCACCAAAAAGGTTAAAACAGGGATGTGGATTCCACCAAGTGTGTCAAAATGAAGGTATAGAAAAATTATTGAATATAAATAACATAAGATAATGCAATGAAGATCAATGTATACCTCAAACAATCTCCATCCTCCTAGATGAGTAAAAATGGAGTGCACCCTTGTTCCATTTGATTTTCTCTTATGATAATGATAGTATGTGGATTGCTCAATAAATTAACATAACCTTGATATGATTGTAAATGAGAGATTAAAATGACAACATAATGGAATGCTAGCTTGATTCTTAGATGAGGATGAAGGATAAGAGCCTTTAGATATAGAGCTTTGAAGAGAAAAAATCAAGGGCTAGGATAGATTGTTTATGGATGACTAATATTGAATGAGGATTAGAGTTAGGCTTAAGGTTATAGTCATGTGACAAGTGTCACATGAGGGATAGGATCTAGGCTTAAGATTGGGATAAGGAAAAAATCCTTATGTGAATGACTAGGATTAAGAGGTGGGATTGAAATGAGTAGATAAGATGGAAAGTTAGTTTGAATTTTGGAAGGGTAGGATAAGGAGTTAATTAGACATGTGAAGGGGTCACTTTTCACATGATGGAAATTTTAGATTATGATCCATGCGAACAAGATCGATGGCTAGGATTAGATGGATAAGGATAAAGTAAAATTAATTAAATAAATAAAATATTTATTTATTTAATTAATGAGATCATGTGAAAGGTAAAATAATTAAGTAAATGATAATGTTTATTTAATTATTTAGGTTAGGATAAAATGAGGGAAGGGATGGGAATAATTAAATAAGTAATAAACTTTTATTTAAGCAATGGTTTAGGATAGGCTAAAATTATGTGTGGTTGAGTAAGTTTAGATTTTAGGTGTTTATAGGATGATACACGTTTCTTTATATATAGGCATGAGTGATGGATGTATAGAATAAATAGCACAAGAAGAAAGTGAAGACAAAGATAAGAAGGAAATATACTGTTAACTTATTAGGGAAGAAGAAGAAAAATAATTTTGAAGTAATTGCAACAAAGGAATCATTTGATACATAAAATATCTTGATGAATTTAGAATGGTTTGATAACTACAATGGCACGAATGACTCAAGAAAATAAAAACAATATTTCTTTGACAAATATGGGATTATATACGTTCCTTTATATATAGACATGGGCAACACATTCAGAGAAGAAATAGCACAAGAAGAAATTGAAGACAAAGATAAGAAGGTAATAGAGTCTTTAGGTAAAATCCCCACAAAATATATTAATGATGAACCTAATTTAGAAGGGGAGATTATCTTAGATTGTAGTAGTTATAACATAGATAGTGAAGATACCATGGAGACTTGGCTTTGGGATGAACTAATAAAGGTGGTCTAGAAAAAAAATGGAGGCTAAAAGAATATGTAGTCTAAGAAGAATTGAGAAAAACTCTAAGAATATTATCACAAAAGATGAGAACTCGTTGTAACAATTAGAAAATCAAGTTAAATATGGGGAATAAAAAATTATGAAAATATCACATCATTTGAGCCATGTCTCATGTGGTATAGATCACATATTAAACTATTATAGTATTCTAGAATTGGAGACTTGCTAACATATATAGAAAGCCTAGAGAAAATATTTGGAAGTATTATAAGCATTACGTGACACTTTAGTATGCAATGTAACAAGATGGTGGTACATCCACAAGTTGAATATACAAACTTGGAAAACCTTTATAGTTCTAATTAAAACCAAATACCTACAAGAGGAAGTAGATTGGCAGTTTACATCCAAGTATTATGGTGAAGTAGAACAAGATGCACATTTATAAAATTATATTAAGGAATGGATGAAAAATAAAGAAGATGATGATAGAATATACAATCACTTATTCTCTAGAACTTTATCAAGTTTGTTGCAAGAACCAAGTACATCAATCAAGAGAAGAGGGAAGAAACCAAATACTAAAATGAAATATAAAATAACTACTATAAAACATTTTCATTCTATAGCCCCAATAAAATTATGCATAGTTCACTATAGAGGATGAATCCTAAATAATATTCTCACCAACATAAGAATTTAGAAGTATATTTGTTAAAATAAGAGATTAGACTATTCCACCAAAAGAAATGGGTATTTGGAAGCTTATAGAATGGATGGATAAAATAGAAAATACATTGAAAATTTTATGTTACACCATAAAATATTAAGACAAGATGAAGAGGAGGAACAAAATCCATAAAATTTTTAGGCAAAAGTTGAGGAAGGAGAAAGAGAGAAATCCAATACAAGTGTAGAAGAGAATAAGTACTATAATTGTCCTTTACAAACAAGAGAGGAAAATATAGAAACAAAGGGGAGCCCTAAGTTTACAAAAAGTGGAGACCATTGGGATGAGAATAGGTAATTCAAGTTGTCAAAGTACTAAGAGAATATGAAGATTTATTTCTCTGCATGTTCACTAATCTAAAAGGTATTAAAAAGGAAGCCAAAATAATGAACATTCAACTGAAAGAGAATGTAAAACCACAAAGAAAGAGACATTACAAACTTAATCCTGATTTGAAAGCAAGAGTAAAGAATGAAATTAATTAAATTTTGGTTGGAGGCATAATCAAAAAAGTGGAAGATGCTAAATTGATAAGCCCTATGGCGGTATAACATAGGAAAATGGTAAAATAAGGGTATGTGTAGATTTTAGGGAATTGAACAAGGCTTGTATTCATGATACTTTTTCCACTCTATTTAAAGAAAGTACTATATTTAGTAGCAAAAAAGAAAATTTATTCCTCTATAGATAATTTTATTAGAATACCATAAAGTAAAGATTCAAGAATAAGATCAACCTAAAACTATGTTTGTAGCTAAATGAGGATCATTCATGTATTGTAATGTCATTTGGCTTAAAGAACGTATTTGGGGATCAATACATTTAAGGACTTTATCCACAATTTACTTGAGGTATAATTGGATGACTAAACAATATATGGTTTAATCAAGGAACGTGTCCAAGTACTTTATTTAATTCTAGAATGATGCAAGGGTTTGTAAATTTCACTAAATTTGAAGAAATGTATATTTGTGATATAATTTGGCACATTATGACATGTCATATATAAGGAAAAATTAATGTTTGATCCATAAAAAGTAGTCATAACCCTAAATCTCCCAGCTCCAAATAAATTGACTAAATTAATAAAAAATTTGGGTTACATTGTATACCATAGAAAGTTCAATAAAGGATATTTGGCAATTGTTGGGCTAATAGAAGAACTATTGAAGAAAATCTTAAAAAAACTTTCTAGTAGACATGATATTTCCAACAAGCCTCTAATACATTTAAAAATAAAATAGTATAAGCACCAATCCTAGTGTTTATGGATTGGAATATCCCTTTTCATGTCCATGTAGATGCTTTGAGTGTCACAACAGGGGAATTTTTAGCACAACCAAGAGAAAACAAGGACCACCCATTTGTCATTGCTAGCTGAAAACTCTCACAAGAAAACATAAATTATACTACAATATAAAGAGATTTGGCTATGGTTTATGCATAAGAAGAGTTTAAACACTACCTCTTGACAACTCCATTTAGATTCTTTACAAACCGTGAACCATTCAACCACTTATGAACATACTAGTAATATAAGGAAGTATTTCTAGATTGGTACTTCTATACCAAGAGTTTGACTAAGATTATGGTGAAATTAGGAAAAGTCAACCAAATATGACATTATCTTTCTACAATTGATAAAAGGGAAGAGATATGGATTGCTAAGGAAAAATTATCCAATGCAAGTGTGTTCAAATAAATGTAATACCATGATAACTCACATAAGTAGCACAAATACTCTCCACACAAAAAAAATCCAAATAACAACTCTAAAAGTGGGAGAAATAATTTGGTGTAGAAGTCTTTAACATATACATTGATTGGAGGATAACTACATGTGATAGGAAGGGATGAGTTTACAAGAAGAGTTGTGTTGGAACATGAAAGATAAAAAATTTTGCATGAAGCTTTTGAAGGAATATTTGGAGGACACAACTTAGGAGAAGGCACCACAAGAAAGGCGATGCTAGCAATATTATGGTGTCATACATTGTCCAAAGATGCAAATTGATATGCATGGAATTTTGATGTGTGTCAAAGAGTAGGGAAACCTACTACAAGATATGACATGCCATTGTGATTAATATTAGCACAATCCCCATTTGAGAAATGGGCAATAGATTTAACTGGACCTATTAATACCCCTACAAAGATATCAAAAGCAAGATCCATTATTATAGGTATTAATTATCTTTAAAAATAGGCTAAAGTAGAAGCAAAAAATATACTAAAAATGTGGCAAGATTCATGTACCAAAATATCATAACATGATTTGGTTATTTTCTAACTAAGTACAAAAGTTTAGAACCGTGTCACTCTTTATAAAGTAAATGACCAACATACATACAAGTTTTCAACTTGGACCGCCAAAAGTGATGTTTATGTTTTGAACTTTAAAATGATATAAACTAATGAAATGTAGAACTATCAATGTAGTTTATGTTTATAATTTTTTTTATTATTTGAATATATTTTTTCAAAATTTGAGAGAATAATTTTAATTTGAATGTTTTTTAAAAAGCGAGGGCAATGTGACGTCACAAAAAATTTCATAGATTTTTCCTCGTATAGATAATTTAAAAATCTAGTGCATAAAAAAATCAATGAATATTTATTTTTTAAAGTAAACTTCATCAAAATGTCATAGTTTTCATGGAATGTTAACTTTTGTCTAGATTTTTTATCATGTACAAAAACTATACCCTCTTGGAGAAGATTATCTCCTCTAATATATATATATATACATATATACATATATATATATACATATATATATATATATATATATATGTATATATATATATATTTGTGTGTGTGTATAAATGTGTGTGAAGTTGGTTGCCCATTATTTTTTGAAAGAGAATTGTGTTAAACAATCCCAAAATTGTCTAGCAGAGTTTGAAATAGGACATTTTAGGATTCTTCAAGCATAATAATTTGAAGAATAATTCTTTGAATATTTCTTGGTCTTTCTCACCAAATGCATATTTCTCAAGGACCGCTAATTTCATAGAATTGCTTTCCAAACATTAGGATCTACTTCCTTTAGAAAATAAGGAACAACTAGAAGAGATATGTAAAGGTATGGTTTTCCTAAGGTCAACATAAGTGTATTGTACTCATATTTTGTAATATGAGGGATGTTTAGAAATAATTATAAAGAAATTTACCCCATAGGCAACACTTTCTTATAAAAAATCTAATCAACCTTGTGTTTGATTATAATAACCTACTTGCGATAAAATAAAAAAAAAATCACAATAAAATTAATCAAATTATTTTTTTTGGATTCTAGAATTTGAGTTTTATAAAAAAGTATTTCTAGATTTTCATGAAAGTACCCTTAGTTAGAGAAATCTAGAGTTGAATTTATTTTTTGTTTAATTTAGCTCAAAAGAGGGGTTAAGTTGCCACATAGACTACCACATAAACGGTTTCAAGTAAAAGCATTTTTACCAAGATACTTTTGCCTAAAAATGTTTTGATCAAAATAATGAATATAAACTCAACCTTTCTTAGTTTAAAAATTAAAATATAGTTATTTAATAGCTTTAGGTGAAATGGTTTCACTTGGAACTTTGTGCCATGTAGGTGCCAAGTATTTCAAGTGTTGTGAAATTGTTTCTTAACCTTGCAATTATATAAAGGTTATTGTTGATAGGATATATATATATCCTAGTTACACCGATAGGTGTAATATACAATGGGAGCACAAGGTGGAGGGGAGGAGTGGGATGCGTGTAAACAATTTTGTGTTAAATTTTTCAAAAAACTCCTAAATGGTCGACATACATTAAATAAATGACATATTATAAATCTAGACCGTTAATTATTAGGTTTTAGATCTAACGGTGGATATTTTGTTGGCCTATCTTGCCCTAGAAGGTAACCCTATTTTATGAGGGTTTTGTACTATGATTGTAGATGGTGATGTATTCTGAGAGTCTGCTAGTGGTTGTGTTGTCTCTAGATCTCTGGTTGGTGATACTCCTATGTGAAGCTTGCTCTGCAAGTATATTGTTATCTTTGTGATTTTTGAACAATGTATCAGGCAACCTTTGGAGTGTGGGGTTTTTCTCCCAAAAGGGTTTTCCCCACGTAAATCATTGTGTCATGGTATGCATGATATTTATGTTTATTTTTGTTTAATTTTTTGTAACAATTAAAGATCTATAAATTTTTTCATTATTCTCCTCTCAAGATTAGTGTAGGAAGTCATTTCACTACCTTAGCTTCCTTACAAGTGGTATCAGATCATGGTCACCTTTGGTTTCAGTTGTGGGTTGTTGGGTTTTTTAAACTAATCTAGATTTGAGTGGGAGCTTGTGCAGAAGATACTTTGTAATCTTGTTGCAATATTTTTCAAATGGCAAGTTCATCAAGGAGAATCGAGGTGGATAAATTTTCTAGAAATAATTTTGAGATGTGGAAGCTGAAGATGGAGGATCTGTTGATAGATCAAGATCTGTGGAATGTTGTTGATGAGAATGTTTCAGGGACTACAAATGCTACTCAAGTAGCTTAGTATGATGTTATGGACTATAAATCCAAGGGTCTAATCAGATTGTGCTTAGCAGACTCTATTTTAATTAATTTCCATGAAGAGACCTCTGCATAGAAACTATGGAAGAAACTTGGTGAGATGTATCAAGCCAAATCTTTAGTGAACAAGATTGTCTTTAGGAAGAAATTGTACTCCTTGAGAATGGAAGAGGGTGGATGAATAATAGACCACCTAGAATTATTCAATATGTTGGTGGCTCAATCGGCATCATTTGGTGTTAAAATGGATGAGAAGGAGAAATGTTAGATCTTGCTTTGTTCTTTGCCTAATTTGTGGGATTCTTTTGTTATGGCTATTGGGGGTACTTCTATTATTTTGAAGACTAAAGATGTGGTGGGTTATTTTCTTTCTGAAGAGATGAGGAGGAAGGTATCCATCACTACCAAGGAGGCCCTAAATTTTCATCGAAGACCTAAGGAAAAAGGAAAGAAGAATGAGAAGTGAGACAAATCGAAGTCCAAGGGGAGATTTAAATCTCCTGGAAAGTCCAAAGTTATTTGTTGGAACTACACTAAGCCTGGACATGTTTATAAGGAATGCAAAGAAGAAAATAAGAAGAAAAAGAAGATATTTGATTTTGATTCTGAGTTTGAGAAGGAAGATAGAGACACATTCATTGTAGCTTTGGCAACTCATGCAAGTAATGATGCATGGTTAATTGACTCGGGTGCATCTTTTCACATGACCTTTAATAGAGATTGGTTTTCTAAATATGAAAAACTTGATGGAGGTAAGGTTTACTTGGGTGATGATTCTTATTTAAATATTTTTGGTCATGGTAAAGTTAAAATCAAGTTTCTTGACGGTAGAATAAAAAGGATTAATGGTGTGTTGCATATCCCTAGATTAGCATGAAATTTTTTATTTGTGACCAAACTAATAGATGTAGATGCGCAGGTAGTATTTTTTGATGCACGATGCAAGAAGGTTAGAGGTGCTATGGTGATTTCTAGAGGAGTCAAATATGGCACATTATATAAGCTTGACGCATGCACTGTTGAGTGCAATATTACTTCTATGAAAAGAAAATCTATGGAAGAGGTGAGGGTTTCACTTTCAGTAGATGGTCATGGATTCTAGGTACCCAAGGGTGCTCTTTCTTCTAAATCAAAGTTACCTACAGAAAAAACTATGTTATGGCACTAGATACTTGAACACATTGGAGAAAAGGGTCTAAGGACCTTGAAAAATAAAATTGTGTTGAAGGTTTGTCTAGTTGTAATATTGAATTTGATTTTTGTGAGCATTGCATTTATGGAAAATAAAACCATGTTTAGTTTTATTTGAGTTATCAAAAATCTTGTGGTGTATTGGATCTTATTCATTATGATGTGTTTGGTCCTATATATATTCCTTTTATTGGGAAATCCACATATTATATTTCATTTATTGATGACTATAGTAGAAGGACATGGGTATATTTTCTAAAGAGTAAATCTAAAGTTTTTAGTCAATTTAAAGAATTTAAAGAAATGGTTGAGTTGCAAATTGGAAATAAAATAAAATGTTTGAGGACTGATAATGGAGATGAATTTGTCTATAATGATTTTGATAGATTTTGTAAATATTGTGTATTTCATAGATAAAAGATAACTCTATATTCTCCACAACGGAATGGAGTTGCAAAAAGAATGAACAAGAAACTGATGGAGAAGGCTAGGAGTATGTTGAGTGGTGTTGGTCTAGAACAGAGGTTTTAGGATGAAGATGTTTCCACTGCATGTTACCTACTTAACAAGTCTCCTACATTAACTCTTGTTGATTAGATGCCTTTAGAGGCATGGTCGGGTCGCAAGCCTTCATTAAGACATCTTAGAGTTTTTGGTTGTGAGGAATATGCATTGTTCCAAAGAAGAAGCGAACAAATTTGGAGAACTAGGCTGTGAAATATATTTCATTGGATATAGTTATGGTGTGAAAGGATACAAACTTTGGGATCCTATTACACATAAGGTAATATATAGTAGAAGTGTTGCTTTTAGAGAAACTAATCCTTCTTCTGTTACAATGCAGCCATAACAAAGTAAACAGGAAGATGTGATTCAATTTCCTTCAACACTTGAGAAATTTGAATCGAGGCCTATGGATAGACAAGAAGTTGAGGAGAGCTCATCTAGCTTTGAATCTTTAGAAGAGGAGGAAGAACCTCCAAATCAACTTATTTGTAGGTCTACAAGGCATAGACAACTGCCTAAAAGGTATTCACCTAATGATTGGAGATGTATTTTTTCTTTGAATACTAACATGAATGAACCTAGATTTGTAGAAGAGGCATTAGGTATGAATGATGTAGAATCCTAGAAAATTGCTATGGATGAAGAAATGGCATCTTTGAAAAAGAATGATACATGGGATCTTGTACCATTTCTTGAAGGATGAAAACGTGTTGGTTGCAAATGGGTGTTCAAAAAAACAAGATATGTTCAAATGTAGGTATTGAGAAGTACAAAGCAAGGTTGGTTGCAAAAGGTTACTCTCAAGTTGAGGGTGTTGATTATGGTGAGATATTTTCTCCTATTGAAAAAATGACATCCATAAGATTTTTTCTTTGTATTGATGTTGCTTATGATCTAGAGGTTGAGAAAATGGATGTGAAAACTACTTTCCTTCAGGGTGACTTCGAGGAGGATATTTATATGACACAACTAGAGCACTACGTGGTGAAAGGTAAAAGTAAGTTGGTTTGAAAATTGAAGAAATCTTTGTATGGCCTAGAATAGAGTCTTAGGATTTGGTACCAGAAATTTGATACCTATGTGTTAAGTTTGGGATTTGAGTGTTCTAAATCAGATCATTGTGTTTATTATAAAATTGATGGTGATCATTTCCTATTTATTTCATTATATGTCGATGATATGTTATTTATTGGCAAAGGGAAAGGTATGATTTTAGAATTAAAATATCAACTTGCTGCTAAATTTGAAATGAAAGACCTTGGTACAACTAGACACATTCTTGGGATGGAAATTAAAAGAGATAGAGTGAACAAAAAGCTATGGCTTGGCCAAATTGAGTATGTCAATTCACTTTTACAAATATTTAACATATAGGATTGTAGACCATTGTGTGTTCCCTTTTTTGTTGGAACAAAGTTATCTATTTCAGATTGTCCAACATCCCCATCAAAGATGGAAGACATGAGACAAGTGACTTACCAGAGTGCATTTGGAAGTTTGATGTATGCTACGGTTTGTACTAGACCATAAATTTCCCAAGTAGTGGAAGTTCTTTCTAGATATATGTCTAATCCTAGTAGAGTTCATTGGGATGCAGTTATGTAATAACACATCCTGAATTATTACTTAATTAACATTATTGTATTTGACACATGAATATATTCCAAATTGAAAAGACATAACTAGTGGCTAAAGTCAATCATAGCAACACATGTCCATTTAAAATGAGTCAATGAATCATATATTCACTTCAAAATTCAAATTACAATATCAAGTTTGAATTGGCTCCTAAGGCCACAAAGTCATTTCATTGTACACTTTACATCAAATACATGAATGTATTACATCAAGTTACATCTTATACTAAAATAGTCTTGTGAACAACCAAGGTTCTTCTTTGACACTCGCCTCCACTAGTGGATGAGAACATTGTTGAACCGCTTTACCACCCAACCATGAAGCTTACACTTCTCTGATATTATTTTGACTTGAAGAATTCCCAACCCTGCATGAAAATTTTAGCAAGAGAACAATCTGCAAGGTGGAATCTAGTGCGTGCCCATACATCAACATGCAATTTCTATCTACAAGTTAGAAAAGAAAATGCAAGATCTATGCTAGGAATGACAGAGCATGAAATCACAGAGGTTATACATACAAATGAACTACATTGCTTGGCCAAGCATAATAAATGTGTTGCAACAACAACAAACAATAGGTTCTAGTAAAGCAAACCTATACTCTCTGAACTCCATTTCGGCACCTGTCCTAGAAGGTAACTTTCTACTATGCATCTCATAACATCTATCTACCCTCTAGTAGCATCTACCCTGAGGTACTCTAGTCAACTAAGGTATCATTGTTCCATTCAAGTATTAGAATATTATTTCACATATGTCTCAAAAGAAGAATCAGATTTCTAATTTACTCTCTAAACAGAAATCAGATTTATGATTCTATAGAGTAATTCATCAATCAACCATATCATTCTGATGACTATTAAATTATTTTCATCATAAGCATTTTCCATTTAAAAATGTACTAAGAACAAAAGAAGGTGTGTCACAAGTATGTGTATGTACATAGATGAAGTCTATGTGCATACACATATATGTTCCTACTTATGTTTAGAATATGTGCATACATTCTGAAATAATCATTAATTCAGAATGCAATCATAAAATAGTGTTCCAATTGACGGTTCTTTTGTCAAAAATAAAGAATCAAAACAAGGCTATGTTAACAATTTCACACATACTATTATTGCATTCTCATAACTGTGATACTCTAACATTTTTTTTTACATAAGAACAATCATTGTTTAAACAAAACTAGTACTATTTCCTACTAAACAATTATAAAACAAGTTGTTTACATATGAAAATTCATTGTTTAAACAAAACAAGTACTATTTCCTACCAAACAGTTATAAAAAAAGTTGTTTACATATGAACATTCATTGTTTAACACTATCCAAGCTATTTCTAACTAAACAGTTTAATGAGCAAGGTTGTTTTTAGCTACAAAATTAACTTTTCAACAAAATAGTGTCGTTTGCAAAAGAATAACCACTATTTGCATGAACATAATACTGTTTCAAAACTAAATAGTTGCATTTAAAGATAAATAATTTTGTTTACTCTGTATGCTGATCTCAAGCTATTTTCATGCTAAATGATCGCTTTACAAGGTTCTATGTTTCAAAACAGAATGGGTTTTCCAAAAAGTACTGAAAATAAACAAATTAGATAGCCCAGTTTCATACATAAGGACAGAATGTCTATTATTTAGATCTTGAGCACTTTCATCATTGGAAATTCAATTAGAAAATTTAATATTATAAAGAAAACTAAGTTCGACATGTTTGTCGATGAAATACTTGAGCAAATATTTTAGTCAAAGAAGGCATAGAAGTTTCAGGTTCAAACAATACACATGCCTATTCAGGTTGCTACATACAAACCAAGTTTGCTCTAGATTTGACCAATTTCATAGGTCGGGTGCTTTCTTCCTTAGCATCAAAAATTATATTCAAATTTTCCCTTATGGGCATACTAGTTTATACCATGCATGTGGTAATATTCAACATGCAAATTTATGTTCATATTATTTACACATTCAGGAAATCAGCCTGTCAATCTTTTAGATTGACCCAATCAAGGCTTGGTGAATCTCAAACTTAGATTCAAACCATCATTCCATTCGAATGAGGTCAACTTCACAATAAATAACAATATACATACATATGCAATTCTCTAAAAGCATTCGAATAAATCCCCTTCCTGTTATCGACCCATTCAATAACAAGCATTAGAAAATATACAAATAGAATACAAAATACAGGGGACTCTTTCCCTCCCACAAGATCATAGTCGATCCTTTACAAAGAATAGTCTTTACAAAACACACATTCAATCGGAATAGATACCGATAGCCTTCATAGGGCTAAGCTTCGTAGTGCAAGATAGAGATGATGGCCAAGCCTTTGAGGCTCTTCGAGCTCTCAACTTAGCTCTACAAACAGCTGCAAGGCTTAAAACTTAAATGTTTCACATTCTACGTAGGTCGTAAGCCATGCAGCCTCCACAAAGTGGTTGACTAAACTTCATACATTCAGCTCAAGGCTTATTTAAATACAGAACAGTGACTCTCATATTACTGTACTAAGAAATCACTCAAATAAAATGAAAAAGATACACTTCAAGCATGATTCTATAATGGCAGTAATAACAAGTCGATTACTAAGGAAATCAAATTACCTCCAATACAAGCATTTATGTGATGTTTCCCTTGGATTTTTCCTGTCTCGAGTTCTTCCTCTTCTTTTTGCCTTCGAACCCCAATTTGTTCTCTCTGCTTTTTCGCCTGGATATCATTCAAAATGGAAACAACTCTTCTTCTGCATGCTTCCAGGCATTGGCATTATTGCTTGCCATCAGCCACTTCTTGGTTTGATTATTTTCATTAAATCTATGGTAGTACATGTCCTTCGTGGGATGCCTTTGTGATTTCTCATTGATTTCATATAGTCTAATTTAGAATATATCGGTTATCGAATTTGAATTCGATATAAGTTTGAATATGTGTATGTATATATGTATATGTATGTATATATATATGTAATATATATTTAAATGATTTCATTCATATTTACCATGTATTCCAATAATATATATATACATATATATATACATACATACATATATATATACATACATATATATGTATGTATGTATATATATATGTATGTATGTATGTATGTATATATACATATATATGTATGTATATATATATATATATATGTATGTATGTATGTATGTATGTATGTATATATATATGTATGTATGTAAATATATATATATACATTCTTGTGAAAAAAAAAAATTAGAAGAACTTATAAGTTCCTTATGCTATCATTTAAATTAAGGAACTTTAATTTCATCTCAAGCACCCATACATATTACTAAAAGGAATTTTCTTTTCACTTAATTTTTCACATAATGGAATCACTTATTCTTTTAATCATTCTTTACAATACTTACTCTTGTTTCCTTCAAAACACAAAATTTGAGAAGATAATTTTAATCTACAAGCCATTCATTTCAATCACTGAAATAATTCAAGTCATGAAATCACATTCTTCTATATATGTGTAATATCGTAAAATTGCACCCCTTGCAATTTCACATACATTCTTGTATTCACTTTAGTGTCCACTCCCCTAGCATTTGTGTAAGCTCATTTTAGCCTTTGCATCAACCTTTTCCCTCTCAAGATGCTCAAGAACCCTCTTTTCAGTAGCTACCCTCGTGTTTCGGCTTTGCATTGACCTTTGTGCTTTTCCTGTTCTTGTCATTGTGTAGTGTGATTTGTCTGGACACTAGCGCGCCACGCAGACATTTGTGCATTGTGCTAGCGTCCCATGACATTTCAACATTCAAATGATTGTTTCCAAGAATTTTTGCCACTTGTCATCTTTTTTTTTCGGTGGTAACGGCTTGGGATGCCTTGTAACTGCTCGGGAAGCTTCTTTTTGCTTCTTTTCTCCCTTTAAAAGTTATCTTTCCAATTCACTTGTGCTTCTAGATTATTTCTAGTCTTGGTTTTGGCATTTCCCTCTTCTCTTTCTCTTGTTATTTTGTTTGCACAACTTTATATAGCTCGCTACAGTAGCCTTAAGCACTCTCAAGCTCTTATAGTGCTCTTTGCAACTCCTTTGGCTCTTGTAGCCCCATCTTCCTCATCTTGTACTTGCAAGCATCTTGGGATTTCACACATCCCCTACCTATTGCATCTATATTTTGTGATACGAATTCTCCTCCTTGAGTGGGGATTGCTTTTATCACATCGCATTTGCTTACTTTTCTCATTCTCTATCTTTTTAGTTGTCTATGGAGGTGGGAATAACAAAATGGGGGTTTGACTAAGGAAAACCCCTATACAACCCTAACACTTTCTCCAAATCTTATGCATGCAAGTATCTAAAGATATTCACGTGTTGGAGGCTTCATTGCTTGGGTGGTTGTGAGCACTTTCTTTCTTCTCTTTATCTTTATCATTTACCATGCTTTATTCTCATTTCTATTATGTTCTATTACTTTCTAATGTTCCAAGATTTCTTAGCAATCAGAGTAGAAGTAGTCACTTTGTGTTCTCTATGATAAACTCTATTTTTGGTTCGTACGAGATGCCAACGCATCTCTAGGATTCCAATGTGTTGTGTTGTCATCCTCATTCTGCGTTGTCGTCCTTTGGTCGAGACCTTGTCAGTTCGTCCAGAACACCTTTGTGACCTACTCTTTCTGATTCTAGAACTCTCGCATCGTTCCTTGAGGTATTTTAGGGAAGTTCACCCCATGAGGCTCTCTGAATGAAGAGAACTCATGAGTAGCAAATCCCCCTTCTCTACATTTTGGTGAACCCAACGTGAAGCAAAAAACTAGGAATTTATTTACCCCAACTTGGTGGGGTCATAACTTTTGACTCAGTGCTCGAAATTCAGAACTGTTTGCACCGTTGGAAAGATCTCCAAGAGGATTCAATCCCTACAATTATGTTCCTTTGATACCAAAATTTTAGGGATAGACACAAGTTTCAACCCCAAATTTTGCTTTGAAGACCTCTAAAAATGCAAATTACTAGAACCTAGAAAATACCAAAAAAATTAGAAAATCTAGATTTTTGATTTTTCTTAGTTCTATTACCAAAATGAATTTAATATCTTCTTTTATTAGTTTGGTACCTAATTTTTTTCAAAATGTTAATGATATTCCATTTCATGCATGTGATAGTGACTTGGCTTTGCCGATGTCACTTTGTATCTTTGATCCTTCTCATGATATTACTCTTGCTTTGGAGGATATCTTGTTGCAAGAAGATGAAATCATTGATACCTTTTTTAATGTTACTTTACCTTCTCTTCATTCCAGTGCACTCTCTTCTAGATATGATGCATTAGTGAATGATGAATATTTTCATCCCAATGCACTCTCTTTTAGAGGCGTTGCATTGGTGAATGTTGAATCTCATCTTTATTCCAATGTGCTCTCTTCTAGAGATGATGCATTAGCAAATGATAAATCTCCTTCCACATTTGATCCTCCCTGGGTCGATGTTGAGAATATTTCTTCGAATAATTATTCTACTAGTTTTGATGATTCTGTAAATGTAATCTATGTCTCTGCTACCCCTCAAAGGCCTAAAAGACCAGTCATCTATCTGACTCCAACTAGTCCTTCTCCTAAAAGGGTTTTTTTTAATGGTGTTCCATTTGATAGTGATTCTCTTGAGCTTTCTAAGGCTTCCTCTTATAGATCGGTAGCCCATACTTATGAGAATAGAATGAATAAACAACCAAGTCTTCCTTCAGCTCCTAAACCTACAACTAAAGCACATAGTGATTACGATCTTGTCGAGCAACTCTGTGTTACTCCAGCCAAGATCTTTATCACAACCCCCTTTTTAAAAACCTAATTATTTTGGGTTTCTTGGTATTTATGAGGTAAACAGTATTATTTAAAATGATCTTTTTTTATAATTGAAAAAATTAAAAATTCTTTGGAAAATAATAATTATTTAATTACTTATATTATTTTATTTAAAAAATATAAATAATATATATAAATAAATAATAATGTTCCTCTTTGATTAATATGAAGGAATGACCATTGAAAAACATGGTCACAACTTCATCTTGGAAGTAATCCCAAACAAAGGGTTCATGATTTCATAAAAACAAAATATTTCCTTTAAAAAAAACTAATTTTAATCGAGAAGAATGGAGGAAAAATAAATAAAATGTAAAATCAACAATCTATTCTTGATAATATTCGTAAACGAAATGGAAAATAGTTGTTGATTGGAATAATGTGATGTGATTTGTTATGCATGTGCTTTCAACCGTATTCCTCTTTTTTTCAAACTGCTTTTTCCTAATTTATTTGTTGTTGAAAATGTGTTAGATTCTCACTTGTAGGCTTGGTATAAATCATATGTAATAGGTCTCACTATTTGGAATATCTATTGTATGCATTACTTTCCTCATTATTAAAATTAGGTAGATGTTTCTAAAACTTCTGTTCTTTTAGACTCGACAACCATCCACTAAGATTTGGGGGTAGTCAGCTATAATTGGGGCAATTTCATTATTAAGTGAACAGTGTTTTCAATTTATAAATGATTTAAGCTTCGATCTGTTCCATTTTATTTAGCCTGTTTGATGTTGTTTCTTTTTGCCTTGTTAGTAGGTGAATTAATTATGTGTGAAGACTGTCGGTACAAACCAACTGACCAATCTCTTCACACCATCCAAAGCCATCCACAATCGACCACATGTTGAATATTGCCGCCTTCCCCATCCAAAACCTTCACGATGATTTATGTTTCATCTACCCACAATAAATTTCAAAAATAACAAAGATGCTACAATCTAGACATCATTAATGCAAATTTAGCTATAAATATAATGCAAGAGCCTGTGGTTAGCACTGCTTAGGTTTTCCCTGAGTTCTCATGTTTGATTTCATCTTTGTTCTATGTCATCGTGTTTTATTTGAATCTCTTTGTCTCCTTCTGTAGACATGTAAAATTGACTTAACACCTATCATCAACTCAAAATGTCTTGAAACAACTTAGAATCAACCCAAAACATCTCAGAATGACCCCAAATCAACTTGAAACATCTTGGAACGACTCTGAATCAACTCAAAATGTCTCTAAATCAACCTGAAACGTCTCGAAACTTCTCAGAATCAACTTGAAACATCTCTAAAATGTCTCGAAACATCTTGGAACATCTCTGAAACATCTTGAAACATCAAAAAATCATCCCATGACATTTCACAATGCATCAAATGACATCTCACAATGCATCAAATGGCATTTAAAACCCTGATTTCCTCTATTAATTGAATAATACAACATTATTTAATTAATCCACTATTTCATCATTTTTGAAAAATTAAATAAATACCATTTATTTAATAAAGTCTTGAAAACCCTAATTCTACTATTGATCAAATAATACAACGTTATTTGATTAATTCACGTTTCATCATTTCGACTAATTAAATAAATTTCATTTATCTAATAAAGTCCTAATCTAATCTTACTTCGTTCTGATTAGTCAAACAATGCCAATTATTTGATTACGTCACTAATTCACCTTATTCCTCAAAATTAATTAAATTATTAAATCATAATAATTTAATTATGAGACTTTCCCTCCAAAATTTGAATAATCAAATCAAACTATTCAAATCAATTATCAAAAATCAAATCAAAACAAAAAAAGGAATTAATTAATATTCCTCACCCACTTTCTAATTGAGAAAATCATGAATTAGTAACTAAGTAATCTATTTTTGCTAACTAAACCATCAAATTCCTAACTAAACCCTAACTAATCAATCAATTGCTAACTAAGCAATCAATTGTTGACTAATCAATCTAAAACCCTGGCTATCCAATCTATTCTTCAATCACCCTAATTGTGCAATCAACTTTGCACAATCTTCTCATGTCTAAATCCTCTCAACACATGTTGACCGTTGATCTAGATATTCTCCAACACGGTCTTGATCATCAATTCAAAATCTCTTTTCCTATATAACAAATCTCTCTCCTCACAAATATGGATCAGAGAATCAACATACCATATACAACAAAGCATTGTCGAGATCATCCTTGAGAGAGCTTCATTTCCTTCCTTTGATCAACCAAGCATTCATCCACACTTTGCACATGAAATTTGGAGGCTTCGCTGTGATAAGAGCAATCCAACATCAAGCAAATACACTCTGCTACGGGATGTTGAAATTGTCTTTTGCTTTCATTTCATTTGGTAATCAGTAGGTTCCTTATTATGTTTACAATAGTATAGCTTAATCTCGTATGTGTAGGAGTTTTAGATTTTAGATTTGTGCATTTGACTATAGATTATATTCCTTTTTCAATTTGTATTCTTGTTCATCTTGAATTATAATATAACATCCTCTTTCCCCCTCACACACCTTCATCTATGTGTCTGTTTGTGTTTCCTCTCCTCTCTATTCCCACATGCCTATATATATATATATATATATCGTTAATAAATCCTCCACAATCTCATTGATTTCTCATATTTTTTTATATGTATCATCAAACTTCATCTTCTCCTAGAAGAAATCCACTTTCAATGGCTATTAGAAATTGTGATTTGTCTTTGGGAGGCATTTTTCATTTGACTCTAAGGATTAATTTGTTTCTTAGCCCCTCTAAGGGGTGGCAGTCATACCTTCACATGATCGACTTTGTTGTGTTGTCTCTCAATCATTTCAAACTATAAGAAAATTTAGTTAAAATACTTTCTCTATACTCATTCAGTTGAGTGGCTTCAAGAAGAGAAATGTCTCTGTTGCGTTTAGATCTTAATAGTTTATGTCATTTGCAATGCGTATTGTATTTGAAAAGTATCTTTTTTTCCCAAATATTTCTTGGGGTCTTGCTCAGACTTTTCATTTTCATATTAAGCATGTTGTCCAAAACCAGAGTAGAAGCTTGCTTATGCACAAATAATGTTATTCTTGAATCTCTAACCTTGTACCTGAACTGTTGAATTTTCCTCTACCATAGCATAGCCATTATAAAATTAAATTGTTTTAGTTAGACTTATTCACTTTTAGCAAATTTAAACTGATAATTTAATATAGAAGAAAAGCCATGCATTTAAAGTTCTTTTCTTTAGTCTTATTTGAATTGCTTTTCTCTAGTCTTTTTTTTTAAGAAAGTAGATAAGTTAAAGATCTTTAATTTTGTTTAAGATAGAACGATAGATAAGTAAAATATGCCTTTATGTTTTTTTTTTTAAGATTCCATAGCTTTTAGAATATTTTAGGCAGGTTAAATATTTAGAAAAAAATAAAATCAATTGATTTTTTTTAGAATATTTTAGGTATGTTAAATATTTAGAAAGAAATAAAATCTAAGTTACATTTAATTAGTTTCAGTTATTTTATTTTATTCTTTCTTTTTAAAAAAATAGTAACTACTGAAAAATAAATAAAATAGTTTTCAAAGTAGTTCAAAATAAAGGAAAAATATATGTAAATAAATAAAAGTGGAGATTAGGTGAATATACATATAATATTTGGGTTAATTCTTATGGTAATAAAATATTAAATTTTCAATAATTGCATTCATCAAGTTTAATTGTGAGTGGGAATGTAATTTGATTTGTCTAATATAATTATTTTCAAGGAATTATGATGTAAAAGATCATATTAACATTAATACTAATATTATCAATTGCTAATAATATTACTAAATATAGATGATTTTAATATTATATAGTATTTTGGAAGGATAATAATAAGGGGGTTCACATGGAGTTAAACCTTAAAACGTTATGATTGAAGCATTAAAACTTCGTTATCATAAGAAGGTTTCTTAGTTAGAAGTTTTACCTTGGGTACATATATCAATTAGTATTTAATTGACATTTAGTAGAAGTGGCTCATCTTCTATTTGTATTTAATAAATTTTACAAGAGACTAAGAAGTAAGCAAGTAAAATAAAATTTCATTATTTCATGATTATATCAAAAATAGATTAGATTTATAATATATGGTTTGTTTTAAAGTAATCATGATGCACATTCACAATCTTATAGTTCGATTATCTTGAATAGGAAGTGCAATAAATTACTTCAAAAATATTGTATGAACATTATTATATATTATTCGCAAATTAGGTATTAAAGATTGAACAAGATAATAAATGTTTTAAACTCCACAATGTGTTGTAGTCCATCATCTACAATTATGTTCTACATACATTATGACTATAATTTTCTACAAATTTATGTCATGGTAATTCGATAGAAAATTCATTATGATTCGATTAACTTGCAAAAAGGGTAATTAGAGATTCACTATTGAGTTCACATGATGATCAATAATTATGTTTAGTAATACTACAATTGTAATATTTCTTTAGGAAAACTTGAACTAATGGTGACTTGGTCTAGATGCAGAAGGTGATGATAGTAACATATCATTAACCTTCATTAGTAAATACCAGCGATACCCAATGGCCATTGCATGGAGGATTGAAAGAGGTATGAGTTATATTTAAATTCTTCTTGGTAATGAATATTTCGTTCTATAATCATTACATATGATCCTTTAGATTTTGAATTTCTAATATGGCTTAATAATCATTTACAAAACTAAAACTATTGTTAAAATTATTAATCAATGGTAAGTTTGGTGACTTGATTATATTCATCATATCACAGTAGAAATAATATTTGTAAAGAATATAATTATTTATTTTTACCATATTGTTTTTATCTTATCATTAAATTACTAATTATTTAATTAGTAAACAATGGTCAAAATTTTAGGCAATTGATATGTTTGTTAGAAGAAACATTCGTTAGAAGATTTTCAATTCCTTTTAGAATCAATGTGTTGCTCTTATCATCACATTCCTAGTAGCAAATAATTGTATCCTTATATGAAGCATTTGTATCAAGTAGAGCAAGTGAAATTGTTTATTGAGTTAGTCAGTAATCTTGAGTTGCTTAAGGATCGTGAAATATTAATGGTGAGTTGAGGAATTTCAAGGAATTCAAGTGGCAAGGCATGGAATATCTTTTAAAGAATTGGCATGTCCAACTAGGACATATTGGAAGGAAGGTAAATACGTAACATTATATTATGAAAATAAATTATCTGAGGAGAAGGAAAATATAATATGATTAATTAATATCGCAATTGTAAACTTTCCAAGTTAGTTATTTTTATGCCTATCAAGTTAACATGTACAACTAGTAAAGTATAGTCATGGAAATTCAATATCACACATTATCTATTGTTATGATTGTAGATAGGTAAATAATCCAAAGAATTTAAATGCATTGAAGACAATAAACAAATTAAATCCTATCAAGCACCATGAAGTACAAACTAGAATGAAAATAAAAATAGTAAACAAAGAACGTGCAAACTAATTTTCAAACTAGTGTTGATTGATCTCCATGGCTCTTCTCCACCTACACAAGGATGCAAGATTTCGAAGGTTGATTGTAGAGGAGGAATGTCGGTTGCTCAATTCTGCAGCATAACAACTTGACGATGAAGAATGATAGAGATGGATTGAAGAATTATTTTGACAGAGTCAGGATGCTTGATGAAGATTCGATGGAAGAATGATTTTGACAGCATAAGGATGTCTGAAGATTTGATGCAAATGGCCTGTGAAAGGTTTGATTTATAGATTTTCGATGTGGACAAAGATAAGATTTGATAAGATTGATAATGATTTTATTTTTGTCAAAAGAGGAAATACAACGAGATGAGATAAGATTTTCGAAAGATAGAAAGATTTTGATTTATTGTTTTAAAGGAATTAAAACAAGATAAGATAAGATGTGAAAAGATAGAAAGATTTTGATTCTCTTTTAAAGTAAATAAATCCTGAAAAAGATGAGAAGGATAATTTATGAATTATCTAATTAAATAAATTAATTAGATACACATGAGTTCAGATTTTGGAAAGAAAGCGAGAAGATCCTTTTAAGATTTTATTAATTAAATAAATATTTGATTTATTTAATTAATGTTGGATTTATGATTTCATCAATTAAATAATATAAATTATTTAATTAACATTAGAAGAATTGATAGAAATGATTTAATTAATTAAATAATATAAATTATTTAATTAACATTAGAAGAATGGATTGATTTAATTAATTAAATAATATAAACATTTAATTAACATTAGAGGAAGGATATAATGATTTAATTAATTAAATAATATAAATTATTTAATTAACATTAGAGGAATGGATGGATGAAATTTAATTAAATAAATAAAATTTATTTAATTAAATATATGATGACATGGGTACCTAGGGCAAAACATGATACAAGGTGTCTAAATGATGCAATGTTGTGACAAGGTATCGTAAGATGACAATTTTTTGATGTCTACATTTTGCCCCTCTTTGAGATGATGTTCGAGATGATTAGATTTGTGTCGAGTAACATCATTTCAAAGAAGTTAAGATATAGGTAAAAGAAAATGGATGGTGAAGGAAAGATAGGATAATGGAATGATGATGCCCCCTTGAGAGGATAGGCTGGGTTGGACAAACACGGGTAGACTCTCGAAATGAAATGAAATGATAAAAAGGATGATGCAAGATAGAAAGTGGATGAAGGAGATGAATGATACATTATGCTGCAATGAAGGTGAGCAACCATGATGTTTGATGTAGCACTAGACATTATGCACCAAGGTATAAGGACCAAGGTGACGATGTGTCTCATGCCCCAGCATAATACAACCTTGTCTAGACATATGAGGAAGTAGACTTAGAGCATTAAAGTCCTAATGCACAAAAGGTATTATGTGACCCGAGATGCAAAGGATAATGCAAAAGATATTCCAACATACACAAGATATGAATATTAGCTGGAATGATACAGATTTGATACAAATGCAAGATAAAATGATAACACACAAAAGAAAGCAAGCAAGCATGCACAAATGATACAAAAAAAAACAAGGAATTGCCCCCGTCAAGCTGTAAATCGTTGATTGATTGATTGATTGATGATGTTGATAGTGTTGTCATTGTTGGGAAGCGATATATCCCTAGAGCAACACAAGGATGATGATAATTGATTGGTTGATTGGTTGATTTGGTTTATGACAAGATTAAGATCAAGACCAAAGGGATGATTGGATAATTTGACAAAATCTTTCGATTGACTTGATTGGTATGATTAAGGACTGACTTGCATTTGAATTCATTGCTTGTATTTTGTCTGGCCATTTGATTTTTTTTGGATTTTGACATTTTTTTTTTTTTTTGCATTTTTGAAATTTGTTGATTTTTTTGGATTTTTGAGAATATTTGGAGGTGCCAAAGGATGAAAATTTGAGTAGCCTTTGTGCTAGATACCAATGACAAGGGGAAAACCAAGGCTAGGTGCAAGGAGATAAAGGGGATTGATGGATGAAAGGGTGGGTGATGGGATAAGGGATAAAAGGCTCATGATATATGGATGGATGGAAATGATAAGTTATAGTGAATGAAATGGATGTATGCATCATAAGAGAGCAATGATGTGATTTCCAAAGACTATGTTGCATAGGAATAACATGCCCCATTCTAGGTACAAGACTTATGATGTTTCTAGACAAAATGTATGACAACAGGATAATGACATGATTGGTTTAGATCGGATGAGGTATGTCAAGAGATACCAAAAACATGTTTCAACCTTTGGCCCTATATCTTCATCAAGATCAAAAGGAGAATGGTGGATAAGTGGACTCAATATGAGAGGTATGTATGATGGCTAAAGATGGTAGGTAGGATAGAAATGACAAGACATGAAAATGATAGGTTGGATAGATAAGACATTGTGCCCCCAAGTGTAAGTGACATAGAAGATCAACCTACACATGACTCCTGTTTGCCAGGTTTTCATCATGGTACTTATCTAGGGCGCCTGTTTATCAAGTTTTCACTATTGGACAAAAGGATTTCTCTTTACTTTTTTGATTTTTTTTTTGACTTTTTTTAATTTTTGGATAGAAGGAGAATATGGATAGGAGGGACTCAAATGTCTAGTTGCATGAAAGTTGGTAATCCACTAGATATGGATGTCATTGCATGGACCATGTCAAATGTCATTATGCTCATAGATGTTGGTAAGGGATGACATGAAAGAGAAATGGAGTAGGTAGATGATGGATTATGATGGTCTTATGTAAGAATGGATGGGGAATAGTGGATGATGATGCAAATTGAATAGAATTTGTGCAAAAGGATGGATGAAAGGTTTATGCAAAAGCATGGACCATAGGAAGGTGATCGGGAAGATATGTATGATAGTAGTTGAAGGATGAGGAGATGGAGGTATGTGGAATTGTTGTGAAATGGAAGGGAACCATGACCAATTGTTGCACACACTGTGATAAATGTTGAAGCTTTTGATGTGGATGGGGTGTAGGAAGCAATGGAGATGTTTGCTTAGGAGGTGGAGGGTGTAGTGCTTTTAGTACCCACATAGACTTAATATTTTTATGATTTTTATTTTGCTTGTGG